>OZ026517.1:104266074-104866074 GCA_964019695.1 Loripinus fragilis | reverse complement strand
CCAACAGTAAACAAAACTGAATACCAAAGCAAAAGAAATCCAACAGGTAACCCCGGTGGGCTGGACAAACAGCCAAAGCATCAGGCTCCTACCATCTCATCAATAGATAAGTCTTTAAGTGGGAACCGTCATCTATAATTATCTTTCTGTTGTGTATCCCATCATGTACACCGGCTGAAAAAAAAACATAATTATATAATATTTTCTATGTTTTATCGAGAGGGACAATTTTATATTGACACCAACCCTTTAAAAATATACCCGCGTAATATTTACAAAATTTGATTTTCTGATAGAATAGTTGTATTTACTGTGTACTGTAAACTCTTTAAAGTACGAAACATTTAAGGCGGCAAAGATAAATAATCGATACAATCAAATACCACACTTGCCCCAGGATACCACATGGGAAAGCGACAAAAACACAATTAAACATCGCAAACAAGAGCCAAGAGGTCAGCCCTTTCCCAGCAGGTGACCACAAGGCAGCAATGAACAGACGCAAAAGCATGACAAACACAAGACATAAATAACAGAAATAATCCACAAAAGAAATACCGTCTTGGAATGGTTAGTAAAAATATTTTACTGGAGGGCTTAAACCAGTTTCAGGGCTTTAACCCTTTTCATTCTGGATACTGGCGAACAACAGGTACTTTGACAAACAGTGAAGACCCAGATGAAATGCCGCTTAAAGGCGGCATTTCATCCCAATATGTACTGTTTAGCTAAGACAAACTCGCTCTTCAGATAAAAACATACTTTTTTTCTTTTTTTGTGTTATTTGATTGGAATAAATATATTTTATTGTATGTAAACGAAGCATGTTATTACTACATAAGTACATCCTCTCCCCTTAACCATTCTGACTTCATTGAATATTTTGTTTTAAATTACATTTGTCTTAAAAGGGTTAATGCTATTATATTGTCATTGTAGGAGCAGAACCGGCTAGGAAGGAATTTAACAGGCGTTTTATCAAATACAATAACTTTACAAAGATGAAATTTGGACCTGTGTATATATTTGGAGTCACACTTGGGAATACCACATCGACTGCACATTGGGACGTTATAAAGATACGTGCTTCTATGGGATTGATTTACGCCAAGGAAACGCATTTCATCTGCTGCATAAAGTACATCGATCTAAGCTATTACACAAGCCAGCCTGTAAAAGCTTTTAACATACGCCACCCACAAGAGAGTCTATCAGCGGTACATTTTACCTGTCGAAACCCCAGGCCTGGAGTTGTGCCAAGCGGAGTTGCACTAGCATTGAATAATCAAGCATGCAGTGCTGAACACGTGACCTACAGAAGACCAGAAACGCCAAAGCGGGAACCTGGGGTAAAATTAGCGATTTGCACAAAGTTAGCTTTTGGCAACCGCAATGCAGAGATGCTTATTGAATTCATGGAGTTTTACAAGTATCTTGGTGTGGACAAATTTGTGACGTATTTTCTCAAAGATTTGAATGAAGATGCAAGAAAAGTTTTGGAATACTATGCTTCCACAGGGATATTGGATCTTTATTATTTTGAACCAGCAGAAGAAGGTACAGTACAGACAGCAATCATTTACCCATTCGTGCCATTCACCATTCACTCACCTTGCACTCAGCGATCATTCAGGTGTAGGAAGCGTGGCGTTACCAAGGCGCCAATTTTATTGATCACTAAAATCGGTCCACGGAATGCATGGAGATGGACTGCTTAAAACGAGCTGGTACACGCCATTCCCATGGTGATCCCATGGCAGTCCCTGATGTATTCCAGGGGTAAATGACTGTAGTCGTTCTTAAAGGCATGGGTCCAGATATAGTGAATACTAGGTGACAATCTTTTGATATCAAGTTTACCAGGCAAAGCTTCAAAAACGAATGTTGAATTCAAAAAGCCAGAGTAATAAGAGGGAAAAGATCTGGATTCAATACAATCAAGCACAACACCTGACTCAGGATACCAATGGGGAAAGTGACAAATTCACAATAAGACACCACAAACGAGAACCAAGAGGTCAGCCCTTTCCAAACAGGTGACCACAAGGCATCAATAAACAGATGCGCATAAAAGCATACAAAAAACAACATAGAAATAACATAAATGATCCACAAAAGAAGCACCACCTTGGAACGTTCAGTAAAAGTATTTTACTGAAGGGCTTAAACTAGTTTCGCTGGGCGTCAACCAGTTAAATACCGTCTGATGCTAATGACCCACAAGGGTTGATGCATCGTTAAGCACCAAACAAACAAACAAGGCGCGTCAACCTCACCCTTAGATCAGATGTGGATAAAGACATATAGATGTTTGCTTTGCATTAAAGATCCCTTACTTATCAATGCATCATCTTCTAGAACATATAAATCAAGATATGAAAAGGAGATAAAGCAAAGATAAGGCCTCAACAGTAAATAAAATTAAATAGCTGAGCGCTAAAAAATCCAACAGGTAAACCCTGGTGGGCCTGACAACAGCAAAAGCATCAGGACCCTACCATCTCATCAATAGATAAGTCATTATGTCAGAACCATCATAGAGTTTGAAGTCTGCTGACTGGCATGCAATTGAAGAGGAAAGCGAATTTGCCAACTGTGATTGGGTGACCACCAAGCATGCAGTCGGTTGCAATACATAAATGTTATAGCCAAGTCTGGTAAACTTGATACTGAAAGACGCTAACCTGTTATTCTATTTATCAGTTTATCCATTGGTTTGCACAGGCGATTTTTATGACCTAGGTATCGAGTTTTGCGTCAATTAAACATCATGGACATCATGCAAAAACTGCAATGTCACGTTGACCTGCTGAGGATAACTGCAGTGAGATAGACAACGTGTATCAGGTCAGTGTCAAGTGGCAACAGCAGATTTAATATCAGAGGTATCTAATGAAAGCTAACTCTCTGAGAGTAAAATGGGGACTGTTTACTTTTTTTTATTAAGCTTAACATATGATATGGGCGCTCAAAGGTACCGACCCATTGAAATAGCTATTTTGAGTGCCCAAAACATATTTTTTGGTGGAAATCATGAAATTATCCCCACTTTATTGGAGTCCTGGTAAAATTGTTACACCTCATCAAATAGCCACGCAATACCACATTTACTCTTTGGATATTGGAAACCCCTTTGCAATCAGTGAAGACTAAGATGAAATGCAAAATACTGCATTTATTAGGTGTCTGCACTGTTTGCTACGATTAAAACAATCAGCAGAGACAGAAGTTTATGTATATCCTAATTCTGAAATTCTTACCTTTTAACCCTTGATATGCAAAGTGAATCTGTATCAACCCAGATGGAAGAAACCATTAGTATCATAAAAGTTTTGGGTCACTGTAAAGGCGGTTACTTAAATATTTTTATCTGGGTGTGGTTTGGCTATTTCATCTGCTAAACAAGGGAAAGCAGGTTCTATACTATAATTTGTTGAAGAATGTGTTTTGCGCATATACTGAGGTAATAACGCAAGGTGATACAGTTACTTTTGAATAAAACCACGCCCCATTTTAGCTTTTATCAATGTCTAAGGTTGACCAGTCCTAAATATGCATTCATGAGGTGCCGCCTTAACAGTAACCAAAACGTCATATAATAAACAAAGTGTTAACGTTTCAGTTTTCATATGTAAGGGAGAATAATGCCTCAACACTTCTACCACTATTAACCTAAGCTATCTGCTTTGTTATCTGTTGTCCTTTGTTTGTTTATTTTATTGTCTATGTCACAGTTAACAATTTTTCAGTTATTTTGGGATTAGTCTTCCTGGGTTGACCAGGACTAAGCAGGGATTAATGTGTCTTTCTCAAGGACACAACACAATGCCCCTGGCGAGGCTTCACCCCACAATCACTCAATCTCGAGTCAAGCATTTTACTACTGAGCCACTGCGTGCTCCAAATTGTTGTTTTATCTTCCATTCACAATGTGTATAGGACATAGGTCTACAGAGCAAAAATAAGTAATGGTGCAAAGATCAGGAATCGATACAATCAAGTACCACACCTGACCCAAGATACCAATGGGAAAGTGACAAACTCACAGAAGACACCACAAACGAGAGCCAAGAGGTCAGCCCTTTCCCAGCAGGTGACCACAAAGCACATATAAACAGACGCGCACAAAACATAGCAAACACAAGACAGAACAAAAACATAAAAGATCCACAAAAGATAAAAAAGATAAAAACATAACAAAGATCAGAATGCAGCATCTGGGCAGGGCCGTTTCTTTACAGAGTGTATTAACACTTTGTAAAGAAAATGGCCCTGTCCAGACGCCACAAGCCCTTATTCAAAAAAGCTACAACCCGTCAGCACTTAAACTGAAGAAAGGGCTCTTATAGTTGATGAAGACTGGAAAATGCATTCAGAATATACCCTTTGTGTACCTGTAACCCCTAATCAGGCTCTATGGCAAACAGTGAATACCCAAATGTAGCATAATACTGCATTTCATCAGTGTTTACTAAGATTAAACAACCTTCAGCGACAGAAATATGTCTTTATTTAGAAGATTCTACCTGTGACCCCTAAACGTATATATTGGACAATCCTATTATTACAGTATTAATGTGTATGGGACAATCAATCAGAGTACAAAGGATTAAAGAATAAGAATGTAAATACACATGTATGGAACACATGTGAAACAGTTTTGGAAAAAAACACTTTCCAAACTTCATAGATTTTAGACATTTAAGAATTACGTGCTTACTTACTTTGATTTGAACCTTATTTAAGAAAAAATCGATTTTCGGAATGTCCATGGAATACTTTGGGTCTCTTACAAAGTTCACGTGAAGCCCTTCTGTCTTCTCTTACTAAGAAATCCGAAGTATTCATGTTTCCATGAACAGACAGAAAAATTGGATTAATTGCTTTTATTTTCATTTTATAATAAATATCATAAAACATAGAAACTATTTGTCATAACTTAGACAAAACAGTTTAGTAATAAATATGTATCAGAATAATGGTTTTGTTGCAGTGTAAAACGGAATAGCGGAACAGCGTGTGTGGACACAGACAGCCAATGGAGCAAACAGGCCGCTTGTTTTGCATGTGCGAATCGGGTGTGGCTCGCTGTCAATTACAACACCAGTGTCACATCTGGCAAATTAATTTGATGTTCAAAGCGTATTGCACGGGTTAGTGAGCTTGGCAGCTGTCAATCAAATTTTGGCCCCAATGGGCTATGGACCGTTGCAAAAAGCTGAAGATTCATTAAATGCTTGCTTTGAAAATGTAATATACTTTCATCATCATCTAAAAAGCGAAATGTATCTCTTGTATTGGCAGTGTTATAAACCATATCTGTTAAGAATTTATATATACTCGAGGACACATTAATCATATTAACGGATTTGTTGGATTATAAAACTGAACAGTCCACGTCAATTTGGACGGCCAATGGAACAAACAAGGAGCTTGTTTTGCCTGTGGGAACCAAGTTTAAGACACCATGTTTTATTGGCTCTGAACACTTAACAAAATCTTTACAAAAAAGTAAGCAACCTTGACCAGGAAATACCACAATCACACACCCCAGACCAACCCAGGACACCATGAGGAAGATTCACAGAACACAGTCACAAGATATCAGGAATACAATTATAGTAAGTCTTCTAAGGATGTGTAATATCAGATTCCCAAGAAGCAAAAATTAAGAAGTAAAACTTTTACTAAGGGTCCGGGCGATAAATGTAATTTTATTTCTAAAAAAGAAAACAAATAACAACTGACCAGTAAGTTGTGTCTGTAATAGATATTAAGAGAAACTATTGTAAAATTTGCAAAATGGTCATGTTTCGATTAATAAATTAAGCAGCATGCATACACTTCCTGGAAAGTGTGGTTGATTCAATGCGAGATGAACAATGAAGTAGCATTATGCCTCCCTATGCCTGCGGTTTTCGTTTCTTTTTTTTGTGTGTACTTTTGGCGCCTCTTTTACGGAAGATATACTACAGAAGCGAGTTCAACAATGCGAGCGTCCGCAGGTGTTCTTTGTTGTGGTACCTATCTTTATTCGTAATGTGAAAGCCTGGTATCAGTACAATGAGCGCCCGAGATCACTCGCATCGCTGATTTCGCCTCTGGTTATAGTGAATTAAGTGTACAGGTATTACTTTTCATTTTTTCTAGATCTATAAATAAACCTGTCGCTCATTGTAATTGGTCAACACAATCGTGTTGGAAAATTGAGGAGTACACACAGCTGAGAATGATTCCGAACGCTCAATGGAATTGGGCTGTAACCTGCTGCATTCCTGTTTTGATGGCGGTCTGATAATGGCCAATTTATATGTGCTTACTGGGATAGTACTACAATGAGAAAATGAACCAGAGGTAAAACAAAATTGGGCCACAGCATGATGATGGTGTATTTAGTCACGACATGTGATTTCTAACAATGTGGTATTTTGAAAAGTGTAGACTCAGACGAGTCTGTGCAGCCTTCTTTTAAGCTTAAAAACTCCAAATGATGTTCATTCAGTAGCTAAACAGTCATAAAATATTTAAACGATTAGCAAAGGCTTATCTGAGGCTTTGCTGGTCGCACATACCATATTGGTGGAAATCTCATGTAGCGGCTCAATCATCATTACGACGCGATTAGCAGCCAAAATTTTACTTTTCCTGTTGTAGGTACTATAAAGAGACGTTTCTACCCACCAGATGAGCAAAGTCGTAGCGACAAGCAGCTTTTAATTTTTGATGCATTTGAGAGGATGTCTGGGTATACCTACTTCGGAATAATTGACAATGATGAATTTCTAATTCCTTCAAAGGACAGATCCTTGAAAGACCTATTGGTGAGTGCATTGCATGTGTGAGCATTATCGGAAAAAATTGGGCAGACGATTAACATGATATATTATTACTTCCGTGCAAAACAAGAGTGACAGTGACATAAGTTTTTGTTTATAATTGCTAAATAACACTTCAATTGAGCTAACGCGAATCGATAGATCGCGTGTGTATTAATCATATCCTCGAAATATCACTTGTACATTAATCCGATAGGATAGGATTAATACACAAGTGATCTATCGACTGTAAGTCCCTGATAACTTTGTAAACAAAACTTGAAACCACTTGCTTGTAGTTTTGTCAGCAATATTCTACATGTTTCTATGGACGTCCTGGTGCACTATTGCGTCCACAGCACTGAGGGGTACATTTGCAATATAGTTTGATTATTCTGTACATAGGCATGTAACCCAACCAATTTGACCATGTTAAACTTTAAAAAAAATCTTAGCAGTGTCAATGGGTGCGGATGCGGTGGTGCTTGGAACTAGGTATTGATTTTAAGACAAAATGGAGCCTCGAAACTGAGGAAACCATCTAGTTGTAATGTTCCAGATCAATCGGAAATTTTTGGCTCAATTCGTGAATTAATTAAGCCTCGGATGTATTCAAGGCGTAGAGAACTATTTATGAAAAAGTTGCATTTTATCAACCCAATCTGGCTAAGAAAAAAATAGTACTGTACCATGTGGGTTTAGTTCTATTAAAATCCATTAGTCAGATTACTCGGTACAAATAAATCAAGTTTATGTTTTTTCAATAAAATGCTAAAGCTATATTTTATTGAAACACCTAAACTTCATTTATAGCAATGTTTATTGTAGAATGTTGTAACCGTTTGGTTCGCCGCAATCAAGCTTGTTATTGTGTTGGCATGGTTTCTGTGACGTGAGCGTCATGTTATCAAAGTAGACCCTCGACGTACATCCGAGGTCTGTTTACACGGAATTGGCCAAGGCAGTTCCGATTGGTTCCAGATAACTGCCATGGAGGCAATCTTTAAATTCTTCGAACACAATTTTCTGTAAAAAACCATTATGGTTGATTGAGCCAAAACTGTGTGTGGAACTATCCGGGCAACATGAACATCTAGATTAGAAAAAAAAATTATTGCAATATCCAAGATCGTCATGGATGCAAATTCAAAATTCTCAGATAAAATCTCCCCAAACCATATATTGGATTGAATTTAAATTTGGTTGGAGTAATTGTGGCAAAATCAAGATACCGAATTGCAAGCATCTCTCTAAGGAAGCCAGAGAGAAATAGCTGGTAGCTATACTTTAATTTTGTTTTAGGTGCCATTTGGGTGGTAGTGTTCTGTGTCTCTTTCTCGCAATGGTGTGGATTGGTGTGTGGTCTGTGGTTGTGGCAATTACTGGCCATACTAACTTGCTTTTTTGCAAAATTCGTTCTGTTCTGATATCTTAGATGACATCATGTGGCTAGTAGTGCTTTGTGTCTCTTTCTTGCGATGATGTGGATTGGTCTGTCGTCTGTGATTGTGGCATTTCCTGAGCATAATTCTTTGCTATTTTAAAAATTCCTTCTGTTCTAATATCTTAGATGACATCATGTAGCTAGTAGTTTTCTGTGTCTCTTTCTCGCGATGGTGTAGGTTAGTGTGGGGTCTGTCTTTGTGGCATTTCCTGGGCATACTAACTTGCTTTTTGCAAATTTCGTTCTGTTCTGATATCTTAGATGACCTCATGTGGCTAGTAGTGTTCTGTGTCTCTTTAAGGCGATAATATAGGTTGGTCTGTGGTCGATGATTGTGAAATTTCCTGAGCATACTAACTTGCTTCTTTGCGAAATTTGTTCTGTTCTGACATCTTAGATGACCCCATGTGGCTAGTAGTGTTCTGTGTCTCTTCCTCGCGATGGTGTGGGTTGATCTGTGTTCTGTGATAGTGGCATTTCCTGGGCATACTAACTTGCTTTTTGCAAATTTCGTTCTGTTCTGATATCTTAGATGACCTCATGTGGCTAGTAGTGTTCTGTGTCTCTTTAAGGCGATAATATAGGTTGGTCTGTGGTCGATGATTGTGAAATTTCCTGAGCATACTAACTTGCTTCTTTGCGAAATTTGTTCTGTTCTGACATCTTAGATGACCCCATGTGGCTAGTAGTGTTCTGTGTCTCTTCCTCGCGATGGTGTGGGTTGATCTGTGGTCTGTGATAGTGGCATTTCCTGGGCATACTAATTTGCTTTTTGCAAATTTCGTTCTGTTCTAATATCTTAGATGACCCCATGTGGCTAGTAGTGTTCTGTGTCTCTTTAAGGCGATGGTGTTGGTTGATCTGTGGTCTGTGATTGTGGCATTTCCTGGGCATACTAACTTGCTATTTTCAAAATTAGTTCTGTTTTGATATCTTAAATGGCCTCAATGGCAGATATATTAAGCCTCTTAAAGACATATGAGCCGTGGCATATAATTTCCACCAATGTGGCAGTTTAGAATCACTGATTGATGTTCAGGCAGTTGCTTTATATTTATAGAATATTCAAGCAACCAGCAAAGGCTCTGATCGGACTGCGTGTATGCTGGTCTCACATACCACATTGTTGGAAATCTCATGTCGCAGCTCATATGCGACCAGATCCCATTTGCACAATTCCCGGGTCAGAAAATAAGTAAATTTGTCTGGGTCCTGTCTTTTGACCATTTACATATTCGGATCAACACATCTTTCAGATACTATTATGTCATATCGGTGTTTCGATATTTTCTTGACAAAATAAAGTATTCAAAGTCTGTCCGAAATATCTATTGACCTTTAATCAGAACTTATCGTCTCAGTACCAAATACAGATGAATGTAGCTTAGACGAAATAAAACGATTTACACAATTACCCTTTTTACAAATACGAAAGTGGCAGAATCTTCTGTTTGTGTGGTTATTTAGATACGCGCATGACCTGACCTCGTGGCCTGGTGGTTAGCGTGTCTGGCTACAAAATCAGAGGACCTGGATCGATTCCCAAGTGCGCTCCTATTTGGTTTGTGTATTTTCTTTCTTTTTTAACATTTTTATGCTAAATTGCTTCATATACTAGTAAAATGGCATCATCTAAACGACCAAAATGGTCATTCTTGAAATTTTTTGATTATCAGAGTTGTTATGTCTGTGCTGCGTGGCGGCCCTAAAAAGTCTCCCCGCACTTTCATTTAATGCTCTTATTATTCCAATCCTCAGGATTGTGTGAACAATCTCCTTCCATTATTCCTGTCCCTGGATATCCTCTGTGTCTTTTATCATTCGCCCTAATATTAACTGAATTGTTTCAACACAACCTAATAAACGTTTCCTTTCTCACCTCATGTTACCTTTATCAGATCAAGATGACGTTGCACAGTTTGAATGACGTCGCTAATGACGCTGAATCAACACAAAAATAAAAAAATACGTCATAATCGCTAGTTTGAAGAGTGTTCAACAATGGGTAAACTGATAAATAGATTACCAGGTTCGCATCTTTTGATATCAAGTTTACCAGGCTCGGCTTTGAGAACGCATGTTGAACCCCTCTGCAAGCCTTGTGATGTCAACATGCGTTCTCAAAGCCTTGCCTGGTAAACTTGATATCAAAAGACACTCACCTAGTATTCTCTATGTACCGCGATGACCGATGTTCATACCACGTTGTATAACTTCTGCTTTCTATATACCTGTGGACTTGTATTAGCCATTTGGATTATCGCTTGTATTTGTTATGCCTTCCTTTGCTTTTAAGGACTTATATTAATACTGGTTTCAAATTGACATTTTTATAACCGGTGTGTTGATTGCTTGTCTTGGGATGATACTTATCCACACAACTTTAAAGCTGCATAATCTGTAACTATTGATATTTTCATTTTAAAAATAATGTTTCTATTTTTCAAGAACAAAGTAAAAATACTAAAATTCAGGTATACATTTTACCTTTTTCGTAATAATTAATAAATTATTAGTACCAAAACAACAGCATTTATGTTAAAAATTAACTGTCTAGAATTATTGGAGGGACGGAAATAATTACAAACAAGAGAAAATACACCTGTTTTTACAAGATAATTCACTTTTCCATGCAATTTTCAGCTGTAGAAATTATATTTATTGTGACAACATAACTTTATACTACTTTTACAAATGATTTAAAAAGAAAATATTTTTTCGAAAAATGTTTATAGTTACAGAGTATGCAGCTTTAATGATAAGAACGAAAATAACAAAATTACATCTATCTCCCATAAGTTTACATTCAGCGTCCTCTGTTCGTATTCCTAGTTCAGTTAACAATTTTCGGGGTATGCTTCCTACCATAAGGTTATTTTCTCTTGGGTCACCTATATCAGACAGTATACTAAACCATTTAATGCATTAAAAAGACGCGGAATGTATCCTAATGTTTCTAAGTGCAATGCCAAGAGGTGTGTCTGTTGTACACATTTATGTACTAAAACTATCATTACATCATCTGTAAATGGTAGGCAACTTACCATAATCAATAATAATGATATTGACTGAACTTCATCTGATCTGATTTATGTTATAACTTGAATTGAAATTAATTCCAGAATGCAATATGTTGGACAAACTGGCCGATCCCTTAAGACTAGGTTTCCTGAGCACTTTCGTAAAATGAAAAAGCCTAAAAAATTTGACACATTTCTTTATCACCATTTCAAAAGTAATGGTCATTCACCTAGTAAAATTGTAATTCAGCCCGTTGAAAAATTATATATGATCCAGATTCATCAACTAGATTAAAAAATATAGATCGACATAAAACTGAACTTAAATTGATTACATTTTTGCAATCACCTTTTTCCTTTAGGCTTAAATGATGATATATACCATGAAGGTAACAATTCTAAAATGCCAGATTTTGATGTTTTTTTCTGTTTTGGAATGTAAAAAACGTAAAAGTAGATCTCATGGTAAACGTAAAAATGGCAACATTAAGCGCACAATTTGTACTGAAAAACGCTTATTTACTTCTTTAAAGGATCTTTCTTTGGCTTTAACTAATCATGGTCAGCATGGCTTATTTTCATTTTTAAGTTCCTTGTCTATCTCAGTTTTACGTAATTTAGAGTTAGAGGCTAATAAACTTTAGGATGGAGCAAACAAATTATATAAAGCAGCACTCCTTACAAGGTGTTATGTCAACATTTCCTTAGTCCTTATATCGATTCTGAGGTCAACCATAAACGACATTTTATCAAAATTCCATTCATTAACAAAGGTATTGAGTTTGTTGATTTACATATACTGAGCGAAACTTCCAAACCGCCACTCGATATTTTCTCATATATCTTAACATAAATGTTACATGCATGGCTAGAATTTGCACTCAATATGGAAAAATTAATTTAACAGAACCTGTCAAAATTTAATTTTCATAAATTAAAATTAACATGCTTAATTAATAGACTGTATAAAGGCACCATCGCATTTCATTTTCACACAAATGCTAAAATTTGAACTCACCGCTTAAACGGAGTATTCCAGGGACCTAAAGTGGGTTTCGCTTTTATTAAGTAGGAATTTTCAGGTAATCCACAGTGTTTCTATGGGAGCCCATATGACATAAAACAACACAAGAATGCTTTATGCAGATGACATGTTTTTGTTCACAATATTATTGAAACTTTCTGGTGCTGTAAATGGACATTATTGAACACTATCGCGTTTATTTTGTAATAAAGTAGCATTTTTCATGCACTTCAGTGCTCCTATGGAGCCCCTTATGGCCTAAAATAACACAGAAATGTGTTTATGGTGATGAAATGTTTTTGTCTACAATGTTATTGAAATATCCGTCACCAATTCATCGTGTACTGCGCATCAGTCTCGACCCTTCTGACGTTCCAATGCAGCATTTGTGCATCACCGCACCAAAATATGGTGGACTATACAGGACATTTTATAAAAATATGAGTATACACAAGGCAAAAAACATTTATCATTGTGTGCCACGTGCAAAACCGGTAAAAGTACTCTTTCGTTACGCATAAATGAATATCCTTATTGAATCAAACTTTGTTATATTCAATCGAAGGATACATGCAAGATTAACATTTTTAAAGTTATTGATACTCGTATTTCATTTTACTCTCGTAATACACACCTTTAACCCCCGAAACCTAAATCTTCTTTTCGTCATCTTAAACGAGGTATCCAGGATTTTCACATGAACTATGTTTTGGTTCCAGCAGATAAAGCTGCTTACAATGTTGTAGTTGTTTGACGAGTGTAGTATATCAATATTTTAAACGTGAGCTTGTTGACACTAATGCCTTTAAACTGCAGCCTTCTTTAAGTGAGAGGGTGATTGTTGATGGGCATGGTTGTCATACAGCCCTACATTTTGGTGTCAAAGCTAAAGAAAATCAAGACAAAGTTTCTACGTTGTACTGGTTACCTAAGCTCCATAAAAACCCCCAATAAAGCAAGATTTATTGCTAATTCTAGTTCTTGTACGACAACAGGACCTTCTAAATTGTTAACCTCGTGTCTTACAGCTGTTAATAAACATGTTATCAAGTTTTGTGAAACGGTATATGAGAGATCCGGTAAAAACCTATTTTGGTCTTTAAAAACTATTAGATAAACTTAAAGCTAGAGATTTAAATGCGACCAGTTCGTCTACTTAGGATTTTTCTGCTCTTTACACTACTTTACCTCATAATTAAATTAAAGATAAACTTAATGATCTTATTGAAAGAACCTTCCAGAGAGAAGGCTCTCCTTGCCTTGCATATAATAACAGAAATGCAATTTTTACTTCAGAAAAACCTAAAAATATCATGCATGGTCGTGTCAAAATGTATGTGATGCGCTGACCTTTTTGATCGACAACATTTTTATTCAATTAGGCACCAAGCTGTATAAACAAGTAGTTGGGATTCCTATGGGCACTAATTGTGCTCCCCTGGTTGAAGATTTATTCCTGTTTTATTATGAGAGGGATTTTATGACGTCTCTTTCTGATGATAAGCAGGCTGATGTTATTGATGCGTTTAACACTACATCCAGATATTGGGACGATATTTTAAATATTAATAATGTTTATTTTGACAATATGGTTAGTCAAATATACCCTTCAGAGCTCCAACTGATTAAAGCCAATAGCTCTGATACGGAAGCCGCCTTTTTGGACTTGCATGTGTCAATTTCTAATGATATTGTTTCTACCAAAATTTATGATAATCTGGACGATTTTGATTTTGATATTGTCAATTTCCCATTGTTAGATGGTGATGTTCCTCGTTCACCATCACAAGGAGGCTTTTTATCTCTCAACTCATTCGTTTTGCTAGAGCATCTAGCTAATTTGCTGACTTCAACACTCGCAATAAATTGTTAACTCAGAAACTTCTTAAACAAGGCTATTGGTATCATAAACTTCACAAAATATTTTCAAAATTTTACAGACAATACTATGATTTGATGTCTAAATTCCAAGTTTGACTTAAATCTCTCTTGCACAAGGGATTTTCGGAACCTGATTTCTATGGTGACTTGGTGTATAAGTTGAAGAAGATTGTTGGATCTAATAATTTGTCAGTGCAGTTCATTTAAATAATTTCCCATTATTAAAAGATTGGCTATAAAATTAATGTATTGCAACAGACTGCCTGCTTGGTGGTCAACCAAATCACGGTTGGCAGCTTTGCTTTCGACTATTGATGAGATGGTAGGAGCCGGATGCTTTGGCTGTTTTTCGGGCCCACCGGGGTTTACCTGTTGGATTTCTTTTGCTCCAGTATTCAGTTTAATATACTGTTGAGTCCTAATCTTTGCTTTATCTCCTTGCTATATTTTGAGTTTTGTGTTCTAGGAGATGATGCATTGATAAGTTAGGGGTCTTTCATGCAAACCAAATATCTATGTGTATTGATCCACATCTGAATAAAGGGTGAGGTTGGCTCCGTTAAACCTGTTTTAGCCCTCCAGTAAAATATTTTACTGACCGTTCCAAGGCGGTACTTCTTTTGTGGATCTTTTATGTTTTTGTTCTGTCTTGTGTTTGCTATGTCTTTGTGCGCGTCTGTTTATATGTGCTTTGTGGTCACCTGCTGGGATAGGGCTGACCTCTTGGCTCTCGTTTGTGGTGTCTAATTGTGAGTTTGTCTCTTTCCCATTGATATCCTGGTTCAGGTGTGGTACTTGATTGTATCGATCTTTCCACCCGTACTTACTTTGAGGTCATGGGAAATACTTTAAGTAAAAAGAAAGAAGCTGGCTGAAGATAACAACAGTTTTAGCTCGATATTTAGGACTAGTGTTATTCTTTCATCTGTTTAGAAAATTGGTCAAATACTGAAAATTTCCATATGAGATTATGAAAAAATAAGCACGGTTACATATTTTTTTATTTCATAAATGGATGGCCATTGCATAAAACAAAATGTAGGCAAAGTTTTGAACATATTTCAACATGGTATGTAGCATATGTAGTAGCATATGTCCTTAAAATGATATCTCCCTCATGAGGATATGTCTAATTGAACTTTATCATATGACGTCGCGTCTGGGAGTGAAATAAGACCATGCATTAAAATCGATACACCAATAGTGGTTTACAGATTCTCGATAACGTTACATGTATGAAATGACATCTATAATAACGCTGTGTATATAATGATATTTATACGCTAGGAATGAGATTTCAAAGTAATCTTATATGATTAATAGAATCTTACATTCGTGCTCCTGTATTTTGAAACTTATTAAACTCGTTGTGAAAAAGCAAGAAAATTGCAAGGCTTGTCGAGCATTTTATCACTTTTTTGCAACGAGTTTAATAAATTCAATAAAACATGAGCACTCATGTAAGATTCTCTATATCTACAACAAGAGGAGCAATCATGTAAGATTTTCTTTATCTGCAACAAAAGGAGCATTCATTTAATATCCTTTATATCTGCAACAAGAGGAGCACTCATGTAAGATCCTCTATATCTGCAACAAAAGGAGCACTCATGTAAGATCCACTATATCTGCAACAAGAGGAGCACTCATATAAGATACTCTATATCTGCAACAAGAGGAGCACTCATATAAGATCCTTTATATCTGCAACAAGAGAAGCACTTATGTAAGATTCTCTATACAACTTGGTCTGATGCATCGAGACAACACAGTGATTCCGATTTGCTTAAATCATAAAGTTCTGACGTCAAAAATAGTAAGTGGGTATGATCAGGAAATACCACAATCACAAACTGCTGACAAACCTGTGGCATCAGGAGAAAGAGCCACACAACTATCGTGAGACACTAGGAAGTCAAACAGTTGGTCATGATTAATTTTAAATGAAAAAAATAACAATCAATATTTCACAGCAAGAACATTTGAAAAGAGTCCAACACTTTATTTATGGAAATGTTGATCTAGTGTAGGTTTGTTTTATCTATAAAATGTCCATGGCATGTTCAAGAATGATAGCTGACACAGACGTCACATAACAATATATTTTCTAAATGTTAATGGCATATCCACGACATGGTCATGATTGGTAGCTGTTACAGAAATTGCTTTCAATTCCAGTTGCATGTTTTTGGTACTAAATTTGTATCTTTAGGGAAATATACATGGCGTGTTTGTAAATGATAGCTGCCATGGTAGCTGCTTTCCATGACTGTTATATTTGTTACAGTTAGTTATTCTATTTTTATCTTTTGAAGGAGGACCTTTTTGTCGAGAATTACAACGCTGCTGGTTTCACTTTTCAATCTAAGCATTACTGTGTAAATAAAGGGCGACAGGGAACCATCAATGATCTGATGCTTGGACAGTTTGTAACAACATCTACCAAAGAGCCACAATATTTTGCGCAGAAAAATATATACAAACCCATGTATATGAACCATGGGCGAATTCATACACACTACCCACACACTAACAGCTTCGTCCACAAAATGTAAGTTTTGTCTATTCTTTATTTTTATTTTGTAAAAGGTTATGAAATACAGGATATTATTGATTCAATGTAATGTGTATTCAAAAAATTACATTTCACATGTCAGCTTTGTTTTTATGTATACATGGTATGAAGAGAAGGGAGACATAATTACAACAAGTGAAGACACAACGCATTGTTTTATTTTACATTTATCCACTATTACGATATTAATGCCATGACCTAGTCAGAGATGTCAAAGACAAATTTATAGAAGTTACACGGAACACAGGCTGGCATTATATCAACCATTTCTATGTTTGTTGAAACAGCGGAAGAATCAAAAGAGCAGTTAAACATCCAACAGTTTAGACTGGCTCTGGAGGAACTGAAAATGGAGACGAAGGCACTTTACGAAGTCAATGAAAAGATATTGGCAGCGACCGATGCGGAACACATCAAAGAAGAATGGTTACAACGAGGAAGGAATCGTTCAAACTTGACCCTTATGGGACTTAGAGATTTTCAACGTCAAAATGATGCCAAAGATTCCAACGTAGATCGATATTTGCAGACTGAACAGAGTGCAGACAGTCGTTTCGATGAGCAGATAGGTCGCGCTGGAGCAGCTGAATCGCAGAACAACTCAGCTGGAATAGACGATGGTGCCGACGGGAGCCGACGTGACGCAACCGTTATTGTGAACCCTGACGTCACGAGACAGGCAGAGACTCAACAGACGGCGAACATTACAACCTTTTGCTGGTGGGTTATAGGATGATATAGGTAATGTGTCGCATACTACACTTAATTCTGCAAGTTATCACAGGCTACCTAAATTAACTCTCCCAACTTTTAATGGTGGTGTCCAAACTTAGCATACATTTTGGTACTCGCTCGAATCAACAGTTTATCAAAATATCAACTTGACCAATGTGCAAAGGTTCTCCTACCTTAAGAGCCAGTTAGAAGGGGAAGCAGCGCATACAATAGACTGTTTTGCATTAACCCATACAAACTATGCACGGGCAGTTGACTTATTAAGAGAACAGTATGGCCAGAAACATAAAATCATTCACGCAACTATGCAAGCATTACTCCAACTCCCAATCCCCAGTTGCAATCTGCACAGCCTCAGAAAGTTCTATGACGATATGGAGACGTTCATACGTGTGTTGGACTCCCTAGGAAAGCCACAGGAGAACTATGGCGACGTGCTCGTACCTATTGTGCTTGAAAAGTCACCGTGTGCCATAAGAGAACATCTGGCGAGACAACATGGCGACGATGACTGGTTGTTGAGTGATCTACGTTGCGCAATATTTAAAGAAATTAAAATTAAAGAAGCTGGTGCGTCAAACATGGTCCAACCTGAAGAAGAACTGTACGGGTCTTCAGCATCGTTATTTGCGGGTGCAAAGCGCTACAGAGTTGACAGAAATCACGGAGCTAGCAGACAAATATTGAAGTTTTTACTATGTGGAGATGCCCATGTAACGAGTGAATGTGGAAAGAATTCGGATGATGTGATAAGATTTTTGGAGACTGGATAGTTTAATCAAGATACGTGTTGTTTTCTGTATAGTAATGACTCAACATTGAATTCGTTTAAATGTGTTATACTCTTAAATTACTTTATTACATTCAGCATAATTATTAGATTTATTTCTTAAATGTAAGGATACGTGCATTTTTTACTTTAAGTAATATAACTTTTTGCGGCTTCCAGAATGTCGTGAACTCATCTAAGCGCCACCATGCACGTTACGCGGGAATAACGTTCGACGTCTGTGACGTCACCTTTGTTTATATGTATACATGTTATGAAGAGAAGGGAGACGTAATTACAACAAGTGAAGACACAACGCAGAGTTTTATTTTATTTTTATCCACTATTACGATACATGTATAGCTTTCTTATAAGTTGACAAAACAGCAAGTGTTGGATATCTATTTTCTTAATTAGATTGTACGGATGTTTTAGTTATAAAATTGTTGCGAGTTGCGGCAAGTTTTATTATCTTCACTTCAGCTCCTGCGTTTTCAGTTTTGGTAGACAGACACATTATGCAACATGGTCATAATTATGTCACAATGAACATTTAAGTATTGATACTTTGTATTCATTGCCTATCAACTCCTACCACAGCTTGTGATTGAGTAAGTTGATACTTTGCCTTCACAATGTAAACACATTAAACATATATGTATGAATAAAACAAATGACAGCTATGCGTACCTGGACAATTTTCCCTACTATGGCTTTTGTATATGCATACGAGGGTTGTCACAGTAAATTGTTGACTTTTTTATAACACAATACTGTGTATCAGGTATTCTATGAACATTTTGTTATGCTATATTAAAACATCTAGGACACATTTTGTACAAATATGGGTAGAATCAGAGTTTAACCCTTAAAGTGCCAAGAAAAAAAATGCATCTGAAAATGTCGTCTGCTGAAGTCGTCTGCTTCCAATAATTACCTACAATAACTGACAAATAAAGTATAGAAGCAAACAGCCTGGACCCAGAACAGATTGCTCCTATAGGAGCAGTCTGATCTGGATCCACACTGTTAGCCATAGAGGCTTCTTAAACATTTCAGCAGACGAGAAAAGCAGACGACTTTTGCTGCAATTGGCGCATTTAGGGTTAAGTACACACCATCAGATAAAGGTTCATAACTATGTTTTCTTAAATGTGATTATACTCGTATTTGTACAAAGTATTTCCTAGGTGAAGAGGTACACTTCGTTCAAATGTCATATAATTCTAAATACACAGTCTTGTTAAAGTATACAATTTGCTGAAGCAGCCCATGTAGATGATGCCTTAAAATAGAAAGACAGTATGATCAGGAATTACCACAATCAAAAACTGCAGACAACCACATGGCACTGCGAGGAAGAGCCACTCGACCATCACGAGACATCAGGAAGACAAATTAAGCAAAGCAACCAGCTCTCTCTTCCCCTTCAAGATGATTGCAATACTAGAATGGACATAAAGTAACGTACAACAAAACATAGCACAACCACAGACCCCCACAATGGGAGCAACAATAAACAAAAAGTCAACAACAACAGAACCACCGCCTTAGAACGGACAGCAGCCTAAGCTACCAGGGGGCTTAAATGCATTTTACTGGTACCAAATCTTCGCCTTAGATTCTGCTGTTGTTGAAGTACAAGACATGTTCAGCTCCTATGGAGGCCATCTAACTAATGCAAAGTATCATCATTGAGATAGACTCTCATCAAATTAACACATCATGATGAAACAAGGAAAAGGGCTCATGACTCACAGATAGTCAGAGCTAAAGAAAACCTCAAGTTGAGCCACGGTGGGTCCAGCTACAGATAAGGATCAGGCACCAACCCATTGATTAAAGCTTTACGTCAGAGCTGTCATAGAGTCTGAGGCCTGACCCACCAATTAAAGAGGAAACCATAGCTATAAACCGTGATTGGGCTTAAAACCAGACATACAGACTGTCGCATGATATCCAAGTTATATCCAACCCTTATATATCGTTTTTAAAATATTTTTGAATTGATCACTAAAATTAGATTTTCCATCAATTCCTTTGAATTTATACACTAAATCACCATAAAATATAGGTTCTGATATGCCTTGTTGCAGAAGAGTTTTTAATCCAATGTTGTATTTTACAATTAACTCTGAGTGTCTGTGGTAGAATTTAGAAAATGCTTTTCGAATTTTATTATATCTATAACCTTGTTTTAATAACTTAGCAGTTAAAAATAAGTTCCTGTAGTTGAAGTCATCAACATAAGAACACACTCTAGCAAAACGAATAAGCTGAGAAATATATACACCATAGGAAGAGGAGCGAGGATCATCTCCTTGAAAATTAAAATCATCCCGTTTATCATAAATTTTAGAAGAAACTATGCCATTTGTTATTGACAAGTTCAATTTCAAAAAAGGAGCTTCAGTATCAGAAGAATTAACCTTATTTAACTGAAGTTCAATAGGATATATCTGACCTACCATTTGTTTGAAATGAGGATTAACAATATTAAGTAAGTCATCTACATATCTGGAGGTGGAGTTAAAAAGTTCAATAATATCAGTTTGATTATTGTCTGACAGAGACAACATAAAGTCTCTCTCATGACAAAACAAAAACAAATCTGCAAGAAGAAGAGCTCAATAAGTACCCACTTGAATAACTACAATTTGTCTCTGTAATTTCGAGCCAAATCTTATAAATATATTATCCAAAAGATAATAGAGAGCGTCACACATTTTTTGACATGATCACAATTTATATCGTTTAGGTTGTTCAGCAGTAAAAAAAGGCATTTTATCATTACAAGCCAAATAAAGTGAGCCCTCTTTGTTAAACGTTTGTTCAATTAATTCTGTGAGTTTTCTTTGATTAGATTATGAGGCAATGTAGTATAGAGAGACGATACATCATATGTAGACAAACCAGATGCTAGAAAACCTCTAGACTTCAATTTATTAAGAATTTCACCTGAAATTTTAATAGACCAAAATAATTTATTACCATTTCTTTCATAAACTGTTGTGTAGATCAACTCCTACCACAGCTTTTGATGGATTAATCTAATAATTTACCTACACAGTTCCAAAACATTAAATACATGCATGAAGGAATGGCATTTGAAAATAATGACAGTTATTAGAACTAAAAAATCTAAGCTGCCGGGGTGAGCTAAAATGCATTTTACTGGTATCAAATCTTCGCCTTAGATTCTGCTGTTGTTGAAGTACAAGAAATGATCAGCTCGCATGGAAGCCTTCTAACTACTGCAATGCATCATCACGGAGTACACTCTAATCAAATTAACACACTATGATGAAACATAGAAAAGGGCTCACGACTCACAGATAGTCAGAGCTAAAGAAAACCTCTCATTGACCACTGTGGGCCTAGCTACAGATAAACATTAGATCCCGCCGATTAAAGCTTTACATCAGAGCCATTATAGTGTCTGAGGCCTGACCCACCGTCATGCAAATTAAAGAGTGAACCATAGCTATTAACTGTGATTGGGTTTAAAACCAGGCATGTAGACTGTCGCATGATATCAAAGTTATATCCAACCTTTATTTAAGGTCTGATAATCTTTAACCTGCCACGATGTCATGAATTTGAAAATAAATATATTCAAAAAGGGCTGCAAATTCATTCCTTTTGTACTATCAGATTCAAAAGTGGACCACCTGCTGTGATATTATTTGGCCTGGACGCGAGTAAGCCTGTCTTCGGAGGCTTGTGAATAACAAAGGCGCAGACCAGTCTGCGCATCCGCACAGTCTGATCAGCGCCTTTATTATTCGCTCTTTGGAAAGCATCATATCTAGACTTGCTACGAGCGAAATTTCAATTTTCTAGCTAGTCTCTGTAGCTGAGCAGGCTGGTTCGAATCTAACTTTGTCAAAAACCCCAAAGACAGATTTTCTCGCGTCGCGATCCATTTTTAACCTGATTGTTCCAATTATCTTTGACCCTAGCTGAAATCATATTTGCATATAATTATACATAGAGGATCTAACATGAGTGCTTGTGTTTTATTGAATTCATTAAATGAGTTGAGGAAAAGAGATAAAATGTGAGGCTTGCCGACCATTTTATCTCTTTTTTGCAACAAGTTTAATAAATTCAATAATACAAGAGCACGAATGTTAGATTCTATTTATCAAATGACATTAGGATTACTTTGAAATCTACTTTCTGCCGTAAAAATGTTATAATTTTGTCATTATGTATGCAATGTTGTTATCAACAGGAATAGCGTTTCCCGAAAATCTGTAAACCACTCGTGGTTTATCGATTTTATTGCATGGCGTTATTTCACTCCCAGGCGCAACGCCATGTGATAAATGTATTTCTCGCTATGAAACATTTTCACATACGTTGTCAGGTCAAGAGAAACGATTTTCATTGCTACAGTGATCTTTCATCAGTAAGTCTATTCCATGTTAAATTTAAGCATTTGGTATTATTAATCGAGTGCTGGAACTTGGTATTTTTTTCTCAGCACTCAAATTAAAATCAATAAGAAAGTGTCAATTCAATTCACAAATGAGCCACAACATTTAGGTTTCCAAAAATGTGGTATGTGCGACCAGCAAAGTAAGTACGGGTGCAAAGATCAGGAATCGATACAATCAAGTAACGCAAAGCAAAGGCCCAGATCAGCCTGCACATATGCGCGGTCTGATCAGAGCCTTGGCTAGTCGCTTGAATATTCTATGACACTTTGGCAACTGACCGAACAGCATTTGAAGTTTCTAAGCTTAAAAGTGGCTGCACAGGCTCGTCTGAGTCTAAACTTGTCAAAATGCCACATTGTTTGAAATCACATGTCGTGGCTCAAATTTATTTACATTGTAGGGTGGAGATTTCAGCCAAAGAAGGATATATCCGGCATTTCAGAAGCTGTCCCACAAACAATCCGCACCACTTCCCACTAGATAGTGAACTAATAAACGATAATTGGGTCGCAGAATGGTCACGACGTATACAACACAATGTAGAAAATGTTAGATATTATGTTTTTGGAAGCTCTAAATATGTTAATTATCCGAAGATATATGCGTAGCTCAGGGCCAGGCTCCCGGATAAGAGTGCGTAACTGAAAATTATTTTCTTATTTCTCAACACAAACATATGTTGTGGGTACTCAAAAGAACCGTCTCAATGAGAGGGTTCTTTTAAACACCCAAAACACATGTTTAAAATATATTTTCACAGAATTGTTCCTCATGATGTCATTCAGACAGACCAAAACTAGTCCTCAACAAATAAAGATTTGTGAAACTGTCAAATTTGTGACAACGTTTCACAATTTAATTTGAATTCACATTCTTGTCCCATCATCATCATTTATTTTCATTTTCCCATTAGATGTTCTTAGAACTGCCATATTTACCAGTCCAGTGGGTATAGAATCTTCATTGGCATCGAAATAAAAGTAAGTAAGGTTGCAAAGATCAGGAATCGATACAATCAAGTACCACACCTGACCCAGGATACCAATGGGAAAGGTCAGCCCTTTCCCAGCAGGTGACTACGAAGCACATATAAACAGACGCGCACAAAACATAGCAAACACAAGACAGAACAAAAACATAAAAGATCCACAAAAAAAGTACCGCCTTGGAACGGTCAGTAAAATATTTTACTGGAGGGCTTAAACCGGTTTAACGGCGCCAACCTCACCCTTAATTCAGATGTGGATCAAGACACATAGATATTTGGTTTGCATGAAAGACCCCTAACTTATCAATGCATCATCTCCTAAAACATATAAATCAAGATATAACAAGAAGATAAAGCAAGGATAAGGACTCAACAGTAAATTAAACTGAATACCGGAGCAAAAGAAATCCAACAGGTAAACCCCGGTGGGCCCGACAAACAGCCAAAGCATCAGGCCCCTACCATCTCATCAATAGATAAGTCTTTAAGTCGGAACCATCATAGAGTCTGAAGTCCGACCCACCGGCGTGCAATTAAAGAGGAAAGCAAAGTTGCCAACCGTGATTGGGTTGACTACCAAGCATGCAGTCTGTTGCAATACATTAATGTTATAGCCAATCTTTTTATAATGGGAAATTATTTTAATGAACTGCGCTGAAAAATTATTAGAGCCAACAATCTTCTTCAACTTATAAACCAAGTCACCATAGAAATCAGGTTCCGAAAGTCCTTGGCGCAAGAGAGATTTAGGTCCAACTTGGAATTTAGAAATCAAATCAAAGTATCGTCTATAAAATTTTGAAAATGTTTTGAGAAGTTTATGATACCGATAGCCCTGCTTAAGAAGTTTCTGAGTTAACAATTTATTGCGAGTGTTGAAGTCAGTAACATAGCTAGATGCTCTAGCAAAACGAATGAGTTGAGAGATATAGACTCCATAGGATGTAGAACGAGGAACATCACCATCTAAAAATGGGAAATTGACAATTTCAAAATCAAAGTCGTCACGTTTATCATAAATTTTGGTAGAAACAATATCATTAGAAATTGACAAATGCAAGTCTAAAAATGCGGCTTCGGTATCAGAGGCATTGGCTTTATTAAGTTGGAGCTCTGAAGGGTATATTTGACTAACCATATTTTCAAAATAAACATTATTAATATTTAAAATATCGTCCAAATATCTGGAAGTAGTGTTAAACGCATCAATAACATCAGCCTGCTTATCATCAGAAAGAGACATCATAAAGTCCCTTTCATAACAAAACAGGAATAAATCTGCAACCAGGGGAGCACAATTAGTGCCCATAGGAATCCCAACTACTTGTCTATAGAGCTTGGTGCCAAATCGAATAAAATGTTGTCCAACAAAAAGGTCAGCGCATCACATACATTTTGACATGACCATGCATGATATTTTTTAGGTTTTTCTGAAGTAAAAAATGCATTTCTGTCACTACATGCAAGGTAAGGAGAGCCTTCTCTCTGGAAGGTTCTTTCAATAAGATCAATAAGTTTATCTTTAATTAAATTATGAGGTAAAGTAGTGTAAAGAGTAGAAAAATCATAAGTAGACAAACTGGTCGCATTGAAATCTCTAGCTTTAAGTTTATCTAAAATTTCACCTGAATTTTTAATCGACCAAAATAGGTTTTTACCGGATCTCTCATATACTTTTTCACAATATTTGATAACATGTTTTTTAACAGCTGTAAGACACGAGGTTAATAATTTAGAAAGTTCTGTTGTCGTACAAGAACTAGAATTTGCAATAAATCTTGCTTTATAGGGTTTTTTATGGAGTTTAGGTAACCAGTACAACGTAGGAACTTTGTCTTGATTTTCTTTAGCTTTGACACCAAAATGTAGGGCTGTATGACAACCATGCCCATCAACAATCATCCTTTCACTTAAAGAAGGCTGCAGTTTATAGGCATTAGTGTCAACAAGCTCACGCTTAAGAGTATTAATATAATACAATCGTCATACAACTACAACATTGTTAGCAGCTTTATCTGCTGGAACCAAAACATAGTTCATACGAAAATCCTGGATACCTCGTTTAAGATGACGAAAAGAAGATTTAGGTTTAGGGGGCAAAAGATGTGTATTACGAGAGTAAAATGAAATACGAGTATCAATAATTTTAAAAATGTTAATCTTCCATTCCCTCAAAGCATCAGGTTCAACATTTTTCCGTTTGCACCATCGATTACTGAAGTCATTTAAAGAAGCAGCGATCTCTCTACGACATTTAGAGAAATCAATATTAGAGGGAAATCTATATTTAGGGCCTTTAGAAATGATATTGCGAACTCTAGCGTCAGGAATGACATTTAGATTACCTGTAATAACATGCCCTGCAGAGGGATATAAATAATTTTGAATTTTTACAATCTCAGGAGGCAGGAGTATTGGAATCTATATCTAAATCATTTACAATTTTATTAAAGTTAAATATCGTAGACCTTATTGGTTTGTTATATTTATAACAAATGATAGGAGTTTCAGAATTATTAAAGTAATTTGGAATAGATGAAATCACTGAATTATCCTTGAAGATACTATGTAAATCAATAAACTCAATACCTTTGTTAATGAATGGAATTTTGATAAAATGTCGTTTATGGTTGACCTCAGAATCGATATAAGGACTAAGGAAATGTTGAACATAACACCTTGTAAGGAGTGCTGCTTTATATTATTTGTTAGCTCTATCATAAAGTTTATTAGCCTCTAACTCGTTTAAGTGAAATTCGCCAGTTTTGAAAATTGTGGTTACTTCCAATTCTTTTTCTTCTTCATGCTACAATATAAATAAAATACAACAACAAAGAAATATACTGTCCTGCCAGTCAAGATTGACAGTGACGTTATGTTTTGTTTACAAAGTTATCAGGGACTTATAATCGATAGATCACTTGTGTAGCAAGGATAGGATTGATACACAAGCGATCGATCGATTTGTGTTAGCTTAAGTGGAGTGTACAAGTTAATGTTTTACTTAACAAATGTAAACAAAATATTATGTCACTGTCACTCTTGGTTGGCACGACAGTAGTTTTTTGTGATATGTTGTTCTCTTTGACAAGGTACTGTGATGTATCGGCAAGGACAATCACAATTGTGTATGCATACATCATAGGCCAGTATGATCTTCCTACATAAACTGAATTTAAAAAGCTAAGTTTACGTCGCCATAGATTTGGCACTGTGAGGTAGCACCAAGAGCAATAAAACTATATGAGCCGCGACATGAGATTTCCAACAATGTGGTATATGCGACCAGCAAAGGCTCAGACCAGCCTGCGCATACGTCAGTCTGATCAGAGCCGTTGCTAGTCGCTTGAATAGTCCATGAGTGTTACGCTACTAACGGAACATCATTTTGAATGTTTGAGCGTAAAGGGAGCCTGCACATGCTCGTCTGAGACTACACTTGTCAAAATGCCACATTGTTGGAAATCACATGTCACGGATCATATATGAATATAGCCTGGGTCAGTATTATTTGGTTCATTGAACTCAATTAAAATACATGAAGATAACGTATGTATAGATAAACAATACACTCTGGGGTAGCACCAAGGGCAATCACTCTATTTATGCATAGTGGTGCTTCAGGTATATGAAAAATCTGGTAAAATGCTTTGTAAACTTGTTATATCTTCTTCAAAAGAAAATAATCGATTGACCCTTACAAGTAAATGGAAAAAAGTCTCAATGTAAATTTAGTTTATGCGACAATCGCTTAGTAACATGCTTTCATGTCATGAATATACTTTACTGTTATAGTTTTGTGTGTAGCTCATGGGCCAATAAACCTTTTGCGAATAAAAATTATCTTATTATCTTATATGGGTCAGTATTATATGGCTACTTGACCAGAACATGAACCTCGTGATCTGAACTTGGATACCAGTCCATTTGACAATTGCTACAACCAGCTAGATGCATAGCTATATATGCAAGAATGTACGTATGAGCCACGACATGTGCTTTCCAACAATGTGATATTTTGACAAGTATAGACTCAGACGAGAGAGTGCAGCCTCCCTTTAAGCTTAGAAACTGCAAATGATGTTCAGTCAGTAGCTTACTATTCATAAAATATTCAAGCAAAGGCTCTGATCAGACTGCAGGTATGCGCGGGCTAGTCTGAGCCTTTGCCGGTCGCACATACCACATTGTTGGAAATCCAATGTCGCCACTCATGTGAGAAAATGGAGCTTTTGGCAGTTCAGCAATTTTTACTTAAGAGACATTTGGTACTTGATTGTACCGTTTCCTGATCCCTGGCGGCTTTTAATTAGTTCAATAACTAAACTTACAAAAATTTACATGTTCTAATTTAGCCAAGAAAATGTTTCGAAAGCCTGATCTTATCAATATAGCAAACGTTTCTGATTATTTTAAAAGTTGAGTTATATGCCGTTGAAAAGGCATACCTATAAGGGTGAATAATGAAGAGTAGGCCACTTTGAACACTATAATAAAACCTAGAACCAATGAATGCACATGATTCATTTGCATTTACATTGTTATGAGAAAACATTATAGGCTTGATTTTTATGCTTAAAAATCAATATCCATCAATCAAATATAGAACTAACCTCCAACAACATAACAAAGTTAACGTTTCTGGCACATGTGCTAAATTTAATTACATAAAACATTTTTAACAACCATTCAGTCATCAACATTGAAGAGAATACCTTAAAATTTCAAGAAAATGCTCTAATGAGGCTGTACCTTGCAATTGGTTCATTACGTATATTTTGATTAATATCTTGTTTAAAAATACCTTTTATTATTCCTTTGCCCATTTGGATTTATATATGAACTTTAGACAACAAAAACAATCATGCATACGTCCTTTAACGATGCTCTGTAAAGGTATAAAATAATTTTCTCAGAGCTCATAAAGAAATGAGAATGTATTCATGTATTTCATACAGTGGTGCTGTACAGCTGCATATTTATTTAACTATTGACTGTAAAAAGGTTTGACTATTTAAATAGGTTTATATTTGCCGAAATGGCACATTTACTTTATATTCTAACGTGTCATAAATATAATTAATATAAAATGTAGTTTTGGCAAGCTACACTATAAACCATTTATTCGCTGATGAAAATGTGGCATATAGTCTCATAGATACGACATGGCACATATATCTATACTTAATTAGGTGCTAAGTATTGAATAAGCAAGAGAGGAGCAGAACGCCAACAAAATGACATAAACGCTTAGCAAATTATCAGTTCTGAATTATCCAATCTAACCCAATCAGAGTCTTTATAAAACTGAATGAAACAGAAATAAAGGTTGTGTTATTTGTTAGTGTGAAAACAATACTTCTTTTGCTGGTCTGAATATACGCTGTTGGCTTAACCCTTTCAACACTACAAACCTATAAAAAGATCTTGGGAGAGAGTGTAGATCCAAATAAGATGGTTAATATGAGCCATCTCATCTAGATCTACACTGCTTGCTTATTTATTTTGCATTTTTACTTAATCTCAATTTGTGCATTTTTAGCACAATGGACTTTTCTACACTTCAAAGTAAAAGAGATTACCTAAGAATCTTAGGGGTAAAAGGGTTTAATCGTTCCTCTTACCTGTTATTAAGGAAGTAATTAAAGTATTAATAAATGCAGTAATTAGTGAGACTGTCACAGCAAACAATGCACACCAAAGATATGAAATATGGTAAAGCCATCTGTAAAAAAACGTATATAATACTATCACAGCAGACAATGCATACTAGACATAGGATATGCTGTAAAGCCATTCGTAAGAAAATACGCATATAACTCTATCACAGCAAACAATGTATACCATACGCATATGTAAATGTAACGTATACTATACAATTATTGACTTATGTTGAGGTGGACATGGAGTGTTATTGAACAGAAAACGTCATATTGACCGACGCGGAGCGGAGGTTGAGATGATTACGTGTACTGTTCAATAGCACTGCATGTCTACCGAAACATAAGTCAACAATTTTTTTTTTATAAATAAATGTATGTCATGCATTTCCTGTCATTTTAAACCATTAAAACCATTGACGTTACGGATGGATCATGCGAAATTACTTGACGTTCTGACGTCACTTCCTGTAAGCCATGCAATATTTCCTTGTGCCGTGTGCTTTGCAACGTCACGTCCAGAAAACCATGCAATATGTAGTTTCATTGACTCTAGTGGATATGCATCTGGGCCAATCAGAATATGTTTATTTATAGATTATATAATAAAACACTATCACAGCAAACAGTGCATACCAGAGATAGGAGATATTGTAAAGACATCTGTAAAAATAACGTTTATAACACTATCACAGCAAACAATGTATACAAGAGATCAGAAATATTGTAAAGCAAATTGGAAAAATAACGTTTATAACACTATCACAGCAAACAATGTATACCAGAGATAAGAGGCATTGTAAAGCCATTTGTAAAAATAACGTATATAACACCATAACAGCAAACAATGCATACCGAAAATAGGAGATATTGTAAAGCAATTTGTAAAAGTAGCGTATATAACACTATCACAGCAAACAATGCACAAAAGAGATAGGAGATATTGTAAAGCCATCTGTAAAAGTAACGTTATAACACTATCACAGCACACAGTGCATACAAGAAATAGGAGATATTGAAAAGCCATTTGTAAAAGTAACGTATATAACACTATCACAGCAGATCAAGTTACTAAAGTAATATACCTACATAAACACAACAACGAACACTTCAGTTTAGCGATAAACTCAACCAAATTACAAAACTGATACCGTGTGACACGACGTTGCAACGCTGTAGTAAAATAACGCCACGCCAATTTTTTATGACGTCACATTGTGTAAACATGTTACGGCAGAGGAGAAAAATTGATTTTATTTAATTCCTCTTCTTTAATACGAACAAAATAATAAGGGCTAATCGCTGAAACGTCATATAGAGCTGTGATTTTAGTGATTAATATTGTTATTGTCAATTCAGAGTTCGCCGTTAGGTGCTGGATTTTATGCTTGTGAGGTAGGTAAAACATGGAAGATGGTGATACTAAAAAATATCACGTTAGTAGCGTGATACAAGATTTTGTATTTTCGAATCGCAAAAAGAGTTGTATCGGATGTATTTCATGGCAGGTATATAATAAAACAAAGTAGCATATATAACACTATCACAGCAAACACGGCACATGGTTTCATTATGTTCATGCATAGTGTACTCTACATAACTAACATAACGTATTTGGTGGTAATATTTACCTACATGTTTTCCTCTGGTGGTATTGACTTGGCTGTGGTTGTATAGTAGCGTTAAATATGTTGCCTTCCTGGTCCCCTAGGACAGGTTCTGTTGAAGTACTCACATGTTGCTGTACTCACTTTCTTAATCTCAGGCACAGGTAATATCACAGTTCCGCCAATACCAACCCAAAATGTGAGAACAGCACTCACAACCAGACCTGATATAGCACCCAGGTGAAAAATAATACCAACAGAAATATTGCATTGATGATACACATAGTTTTGATATAATTGGGCCTTGACGCAAGAAAATCTGTATTTGGGGGTTTGCGAACAACAAAAGCGTTCGCGCATTCGCGCAGTCTGATCGTCGTCTTTGTTATTCGATTATTCGAAAGTTTTATATCTAAACTTGCTACAAGAAATCTCCATTTTCTAGCTAGCCTCTGTAGCTGAGCAGGCTGGTTTGAATCTCACCTTGTCCGAAACCCTGAAGACAGGTTTTCTCGCCTTGAAGCTTATAATGATGCAGCACAATGTGATTTAAACTCTAGTTTTTATGTTTTTCACATTGATTTTCAGCGATAACTTTTTTATTTTCAATGTTAGCAAAATGTGATCGCAATGAAAGTTGTACAGGAAAATTAGCGCCAATTTCTCCAAAAGGTCCGAAGTTTGTGGCGCAAACAGTTTTTTGTGTACATAGATGAAGAACTTGCTATAAACGGAATTCAGCCAAAATTTCTAAGTCTTTTATTGACAGGTAAATTTCGTAGAGGCGTGACAGAAAGGGTTCGTCTCAAAAGAATATTCACAACTGGTGAATATACCGTTATTCAGCGGCTGTGCATAGCATAATACTGCTGTTTGCAAACCCATAAAGTACAGAATCTAATTTGTACATTTTACTTTTACTATAAAAGCTTTGACATACACATATGTTCTACCCGGACTGGCTCATTTTACGTATTCTGCATCAATCGTTTGAAATAGAAAGACCCAAAGGTCATTGGTCAGAGGTCGTGGGACATCTATATATATATATATAAGCAAAAGAGATTATATTAACACCGTTCATTATCGTGTTTTTCATTCACTCCACTGTCTTTTTATTCGTAAATCGTGACGGCATTTACCTCCCACCCTCGAACTGACTTCACACTATCTGAATATATTTTGTATGTTACGATTTAAAAGAGTTTGTATTCAGTCATGATAAGGCTGTCAGTTTATTAAAGAAATATTTCAATGCGTTGGAAATGGACAACACGCATATATATGTGGTATTTACATATTAGGCGTCATTTCAATGACGTTATCTTTTTGTTCTGATGCGAAAACACTATGGGCGACATGTTAATTTTAATTATTAACCTCCTAAGATTAAATTTGGTGCATTTCGACTGAAATTGGCAAACAAAATGCAAGAAAGTCCTGATCGCCATAGACTACAATGGATATACCGTTTAAATTGCACTGATACAATATACGTTTTTTTGATGACGTCATAATGACGTCCAGACGTAAAACCCAGATGGGTGACCAGGTGATTTTCATTAGTTATCTCCTAAAGTTTAATTTGGTAAAGACATCAAATTCGCACGGAGTCCCTATCGCCCCTGACTATTGAGCGTAATAATTTGTAGGAGCAGAAGCTGTGGTTACGCATGACATGCTATTTTTCACTTAAGCACGTGCTCCAAAACGGGCGGTTTCGAGATAACCCCAGTAGCTTAACGCACGAGCGAACCAGGCGCGATTTCCAATATATTCAAACAAGCCATCCATCGCTTTAGTTAGTGAATTAGGGCGGTGCAATGCAGTTTTTTGACTAGTTTATTTGAGCTTTGATTAAAAATCTCAGAGAGTGCATCTATGCGCAGGTTTAACTGCAGCATCTTGGATTATGGAACTACTTGGAGGAATTGGCGCTAATTTTTCTCTACAACTTTCATCGCAAACACAGTTTGCTAAAATTAGTAATCAAAAAGTTATCGCCGAAAATCAATGTGAAAAACATAAAAACAAGAGTTTAGTTACATATCACATTTTTGCGTAGTGAAGACTCAAGCGAGCCTGTGCAAATGCTTCACTACTTGCATTTACTATACAAAGATATAAATAAAGATTCAGACTAAAGTTTGACCTGAATTAGTCATCATTGGTCTGCGCACATTCCTTAAGGACCAAAATTGCATGTGCTGGCGAAACTTAAAAGTTTAATATCGAAATAATTTGGGCCTTGACGCGACAAAACATATATGCGGGTTTTCCGACAAAGCGAGACTTTAACCAGTCTACTCAATTCCAGGGACTAGCTAGAAAATTGGATTTTCATCTGTAGCAAGTTTAGACCTTCTAAAAAGTGAAAAAGTGAACAACATAGACACCGCTCAGTCTGCGCGTATTCGCAAGCTGGTCTGCGCCTTTGTTTTTGCAACTCCTGAAGACAGGTTTTCTCGCGGTGAGGCCCATTTGATGTGTATTAAAACAATTAGCAAAACATTCTAAAGAAAGATATGGCAGTCACCAATAACAAGTATATTTAAGAAGGATAAAGTAACGAATATTATGGCAGTGGGTATTTTTTTGCAGCCCACGTTGTGAGCCATCCCAACTGAATATTCACTATTTGCAATTTTATGTCCGAATACATCTGAGAATATTTGGCTTTACCTTTGTGTAGTAAAGGAATTAACATAACAAATGTATGCAACTATCAGCAATAAACTTAACCTGACGCTATGTTAGAGCTCATAAATGACACTTTGTGGATGATTCATTCATGGGCAGGAATATGTAACTTTTAAATCTTCATACGTATATATGTATGGTTGTGTATTGGTAAAGATAACAATCGCTCAATATAACAAAGCATTCATACATTTAAAGTAAGTAAGGTTGCAAAGATCATTAAAATTGATCAAAAATTACTTTCATGTCATGAGGGATCAAACTAAACATTCTCTGTCTTTTGTGTAATATTTATTATCATGAGTGTACAATGTGTTGTATGAGACAACGTATATTCATTTATTTTATCATTTCCAAATTAAATTGCTTTTATTAGGTTTGTTGTTTCTTGTTTGCCTCAAAGAGTCACCACGTAGATATAGCAGCACTATTTTAGGTTATAAATAAAACTCACCCGCGAATTTATACAGGGTAAAAAGAGTCCCTAAATAAATAAACCTAGCAGTGGTCCTCCTACCATTCCAAATATACTCAACATAATCTGAAAAAATAACCGATGGATATAACTGGACAAAATTGGGGGAGAACACGAACAAAAAAGCTCGGGTCCTAGGTTCTACCACAGGCTTCTTCCAATTGTAGGATGATATTATATATGGTTTCTCTTCGCAATATGACCTGGGCTTTTGTTTGGACGTAATAAACAAACCCGCTGCAAAAATACAGACCATCTTTTCCTTTGTGTGGTACAATTGTAACACAGGGAACACAGTTTTGTATACATCTAATTTAAATATGTTATTTCTCATTAATTCAAAAGCCACCATAGCATTAGTTTTATTTCGTGTTATCAGTATTTCGAGCCAAAAGAATAGTTGTGATGTAAATACAAAAATTAGGGTTGCATAAAAGAACTCACTGAATGAATACAGCCTTAAACGTGAATATAATGTATCCCAAATTTACAAATCACCCTTTTAATTAGCATTCTCCCTAAGAATCATGCAGGTCCAGTAGAAAAGCTGATAAGTGACTTTTTCAGAATGCCCTAAACAGTTGGCGCAATAGATTCCTTATAACATAAAAGTCGCATAGCCAAAGGGAAACTGTTATTATCATATTGTTACCATGGCAACTGCCAGGTAAAGATTTTGCCTTTGCAAGCATGTTTTCTAGTTTTGGAAAAATGAAAAATTACACTTTTTGAAGACAACACAGCCTATCTATCTTCGAAAGTCTAATGGTTTAAGCTATATGGAAATAACCAATAAGGTATAAACTTTCAATATCACAAATGGAAAAGAAGAAAAAAAGCTTGCAGAATATGTTTGGCAACGAAAAGGGGCTATCTCTATCATATTTTTGGTAGCTGAAAGTGACAAATTTCTATCCAGATTATCTTTTTACAGCAAAGGTGGAATTGAAGGTGTCAGCATAAGGAATATACACTAATGCTTTTTGTCTTAAATGAAAAAATAAAAAGGTCAAAATGTTTCTATATCCGGTATCCATGGCAACAGAAGTAGCAACACAATAGCAAAATTGAAAAAAAAGCCTTAATTTATGGAATAAAATCAGAACAACAAACACAAATGTGCAGACATTGGTTAATACAGCATATAAAGCATCGATGCAAACTTGAAAAGTTGCACACACGCTAGTTTGGTTTTGCGTCTCACTTTGGTTTCCATGGCAACATGAATGTTGCTACTTGCCTAAAATTGCACTTTTTGTTAATCTTTAATTTTGGAGGAATGAATTGGATTTAAGGAATATCCACTGATGCAATGTGTCATTAATGAAAAAAAAAAATTCAAAATATTTTTTTTTCTTGTAACCATGTCAACCAAAGTGGGTGGGGTAACCAAGTATGAAAAAATCCTATTTTTAGGCGTTTTTGAATTACTACAGCCATTTCTCTATCCTACATAGAGACATATACAGTTAATTATAAGCTCTAAATGATATTCAGCTTTCATTAAACGCAAAAAAGCGTGCGTAGAGTTCTACCACCTTCTGGTCGTAACCATGGAAACAATCAGGGTACTGTCTGAAATGGAGATTAGATTTATTGCATCTTAAAGTAGTTAAAATTTCCAGATGGACATAATGCGAGTTTCAATATATTTAAAAGATAGTTTTGTTGAGACATATTTACATTATCAATATGATTTAAGCAAAATTAATAAGTTTAGCTTTATTTAGTAACAATTATAGACATTTGAAGTGGGTGGCGCAACAAGATATATAACCAAGAATAGTTTAGTGATTTTTAAGCAAGTATTTCTAATAGTGGTGGGAATGACGACATATTTGCATACTGCCAGTACTTAATAGGGGCCTTCAGGTTTTATAAACTGTAAAAACATGTCTGAGGTTTACCTCTGTCTTGCCGTTACAATGGAAACAAGTACAGACCTGTTTTAAAATGGATATTAAATAAATTGTGTCTTTACGCAGTTAAAAATATACGGATGGTTATAATGCAAGGTTCAATGTGCATAAACGATACTTGGTGCATAAAAGATACTTGAGTTGAAACATATTATCAATATCAATATGATTTAAGCAAAATTGAAAAGTTATGTTTTATTTGGTAACACTTATAGACGTTAAAAGTGGGTAGGGTAACCAGATATAGTAACAAACAAACGTTTTAGTCATTTTAAGCTAGAATTCGCAATAGTGGTGGTGATGATGACATATTTGCAAACAGATAATATTTGATAGTGATTTCCTGTTTCATAAACTGTAAAACATGCGTGGGAATTTACCTCCTTCTTGTCGTAACTATGGAAACATTCAGAGTAATGTCACGTAATGGGAATTAGATTAATTGCGTCTCACAGTGGTTTAAAATGTTCCAGCTAGTCAGAATAAGATTTCAATGTGCTTCAAGGATAGTTGATTTGAGACATATCGAAATTATCAATTCCATAAGCAAACTTAATAAGTTAAGAATTCATTTTGCAACAAATATAGATCTTTAAAGTGGGTAGGGTAACCACATATATAACAAAAAAACTTATTTTAGTAACTTTTAGCAAGTATCCCAAATAGTGGTGACAATGTTGACATATTTGCAGAATGCCAATACTTAATGGTAGTCTTCCAATTTTATAAACTGTAAAAATATGTGTGGGTGCTTACTTTCTTATGGTCATAACCAAGGTAACAAGCATATGTCTGTCTTAAAGTGAAAGTGGAAATTGATTGTTTGTTGAAATTGTTCCAGCTAATAAGATAAAGCTTTCAATGAGCTGAAGGGGGTTTGAGTTGAGTCATATCGACATTATCATAATGATAAGAAAGTTAATAAGCTTCCCAGCTAACACATAACGTTAATGTAACGTTTGCAAAAGATCCCAAAATGGTTACGTCGGACCTATCGTTTTGATAGCGTTTCGAAGACGTAACTCTGACTACTCTTTTTCTTATACTATTTAGACAAAACCACATTTTCCTTTTACTCGTGCTAAAATAAATAAAGAAAAAAACCTGGTTTCTATATTACAGAATTTAATGTGCCTAAAGATAGTTGAGCATAAAATTTTAGTAAAAGTTTTGGATAAATCAATTTAAAAGGATTTTATAACTTTGAAGCCAAAACAAGTTTTTGTTTTCCTGTATGGTAGTTATTGTTTCAATGGTTATGACCAGAGAGAGCTAGACCCAAGGCATGTTCTTTTATTTTTTGAAAGCTGAATAACATTTAGAATTTATCAACAACTGTATGCGCCTCTTACTAGGCGGGGAAAATGACTGTAGCAGTTCAAAAATGCCTAAAAAGGGTTTTCTATACTTGGTTACCCCACCCACCTTTTGTAGTCTGGTTTGACATGTATGAAAAACATATTTTGTATAATCTAATTCCTTTAAGCTATATTGCTTCAGCGTATAAAGATCAGAATCAAAATTGGTGTGTAGGTGCAAAACTGTCTTTTTACAGATTTTTTGGCCATTTTAGGCCAAATTCTTCTTTGTAGGTTACCATGGCAACAAGCAATACACTGAGAGAACGGAACATAGATTAATTGTTTTGTGGTGATTGTGGATGCACCCTGAAAATTTAAGCACAATTGTGTTTGTTAATCTAAAATGTTTATGAGTGTTTAATACTTCTTTGCTTAAGGGGAAATTTACTTTAAAAACAACAACATGGAAATTGGTTTGGTTGTCATGGTAACCTATATTTAAATATATATGCCTTTTTTCAATTTTGTTTTTGTTAAACAGATGTGGACTTGCCAGAATGTGTATACACTATGCATATTTTTGTTTACACTAGCAAGATTATTTGCTTTGAAATTGCAGTATTTTTGTTAAATTTCTGATGGTCAGGTTGTTCCGTTGCCATGGAAACAAAAATTATAATCATTTTGAGTTTTTTTTTATTCGTGGCATTTGTAAATCAGACATGGGTTATTTAGGCACTATATATATCGTTCATATACACCTTTGCTGTAAAGAGAGATTTAGATTTGAAAATGGTAAAATTTTAGTGTTCTGAAAATTGGTTTCCATGGTGACACGTTTGTTGCTAGGCAACACAATACAGATGACATATGAGCCGTGACACGAGATTTCCAACAATGTGGCAAAAACGACGTCATCGATAAAACGTGATTAACGTCACGTCATTATTCAGCCATGCTTATTTACCCACGTATTTAGTTGCGCATAGTGTACGTCATTTGCAGAGGAAAGTGTCAGCTGTTTAAGTCTGCAAGGCGCAAAATTCAATGAAGATTTCTTCGCGCAAAAAAAAAATTAAACATGGATTAGAGTATTTATAATTATTTTAATCGCTGTCGCACAAAATTGGAGGGGTTACAGCAGAGCTATTTATTGTCATGATTTTTTTAAACAATTAAAACAAACATGTTATCGGAAAAATCTCCAGCTTGATGTATTTTAGTTAGACTACGAAATCAATTCCATTTAAAACACAAATTTTATCCCCAAAAAATGTATGTCCGATGATCTTTTTGTCCTGTATTTTATCACATAGCTTGTGAGCGATTGTGTTGTCTGTTGTGTTGAGACGGACATATTACAGACAGACAGACAAAACGTTAGCAATTGGAAATGTGAGCGGTTGTGTTGTCTGTTGTGTTGAGACTGGCACATTACGATTGGAATGGTCCATCCTATTTTGATGGGTAATAAGGCATGCGACGCTTGTGTGTGTGTGTGTGTGTGTGTGTGTGTGTGTGCAACACGTTATTCTATGAGGTCTGACCATGAAATATCAATATTTATGCTACAAGTTTGATGCACAGACTGTTCCGTGTGTGTTAACAATTGAACTGTCGGCTAATGTTGTGATTCATGCGGATAATGGCGAGACATTCTAATTCCAAATTAACCCGTCATATTCACACTTAATTAATCCGGCCAATCAATTTTTTGTGCTTTTCATGCTCGCCATATTATCGCACATGATATTTTGTAACATGCACTTATCGCATCAGCGAGCAGCAAATGTTCAGACCAGCCTGCAAAAGCGCAGTCTCACCGGAGCCTTTTCAGTTAGCATCCACAAAGTAGGAACGTACATGTAGATGGGATGGCAAATTATACATTTGCAGCCACACTTAATAGTTGCTATGCATGTTGTAAAAATAATCATACTCGTGTGCGAAAAATGAGCTGAAATTATCTTTTAAATTCTCGTAGTGCAGACTACATGTACCACCCCGTAGCATACCGTCCAAGTTTGCATTTTATTTCAAACGTATATGTAAGCTAACTAAGGTCACCATTTAATCTGCGCGTCCACTCCAACCATATCTTTACATCAGAAGTTAATGTTAGGGATGCGCGGCACATATTTTGAAACCTTAAAACTAAAACTTGAATTAACCACATTGAGAAATAAATCAGACGACTGGACCTGCAGGATATGGCGAAATAGTGTTTGCACTTTGCTCAATGAACTCAAGTTAAGTAGCGATGACCATCTCTTGAGGCCCGTAGGGATTGGTCATCTTTGCATTTATTTTAGTGTTGTTTCGATTGAATTTCTCCTACTACAAGTACATGTAACAGCTAAAAAGTTAAAGCCGTTTTCCGAACCTTATTCCTCGTTGGAACAGCGGTCATTGCGCACCACAAAGGAGTTTAGGGTTCTCATTTGTTTAAAAAAATAGATTTTTTAATGAAGCACTCACTCCCTGGCAAACATGTTCAGATATGAGCGCGCAAATAGAGTGCAGACTTTGATTAAAAGTTTCATCTGATCAAAATTGTTTCTGAATATTTGCAGTCCAAATGGAATACAATTTATAATTTGGACTTTTCTGAGTGATATACGCTCAAGTGAATAGAGTTTGAATAATGCCTCGCAAATCATTGTTCCAAATCATGTTACCAATTCACATCGGTTATACAAATACAAAAAATAATAGTTTTATAAACTCCAGATTAGAGTTAGGAAAAATTGTTTAATATGTTGGATATTACCATTAATGATAGTGCCGAGAAACTGATGCCCACAGCGAGCTTTGACGTCATACAAGTATTTGCGACGTCAACGTTAATTTTCTGATAGCATTGGCTGGGAACTCAAATTCAAATCTAACAGCAGCGGTGGTGGCAGTAGTAGTAGTTACATGTATAAATACGAATGTTATAAACACTTTCAGTGGTGTGTCGGTAAATGAATACAGCACGTGCGGTATTCATCAAGTCAGGAGCCGATCCCATGTCACATAAAAAAGAACTAGAAAAAATCGACTTTTAAATGCTTTTCTCACTGTTTTTCGAGGATAATGTTTTATTTTTTATTTATTTGTAGCAAACTGTGTTCGTGATTAAAATTGTAGAGGAAAATAAGCGCCAACTGTTCCAAAAGATCCCAAGCTTGTTTTGTGTGCATAGATGATTTTTTTATACAAATGGAATTCGGTCAAATTTTCGACGTTAAAATTCGTAGAGGCGTGACAGAAAAGGTTCGCCTCAAAACAATATAAACAAGTGGCGTATAAACCGTTATTCAACGGTTGTATAGCATAATCCAGTCGTTTGCATACTCAGACTATATCGTGCATATAAAGAATCTATTTTGAGCATGGTCATTTGTAGGTACATAAGCTGGGATTTCGCACAACGTGCCATTTTTCTCTTACGCACATGCTCCAAAACAGAACGATTTTGAGATGAACCCACCGTCGCTTAACGCACGAGCGAATCGTACGCGATTTCCATTATATTTGAACAAGCCATCCGTCGCTTTAGTTAGTACATTTTGGCGGTGCAATGCAAACCTCTTGACTGACATTTTGGACGTCCGTGTTGCATAAAATGTTCAAATACAGAGTTAATTACGGCATCTTGGATGTTGGAACCGTTTGGAGAAGTTTTATTTTTTTCTCTCTACAACTTTCATAGTTTGAAACACAGTTTGCTAAAATAAAAAATAAAAAAGTCGTCCCCGAAAATCAATGTGAAAAACATTATGAAATCAAATTTTGTATACGTGTTGTGTAACTATAATGTTAGATCTCTCGTACTACGTGCATTGCTTTACTTCACTGTTCCGGTTTGAATTACAAAACAAAATATTGGGTACGATTTTGCTCACTCTTCATCTCTCTCTCTTTCTCTCTCTCTCTCTAGCCATTTCAAATAATCTTTGCAAACAGTTCGGCTAAAGATCAGGACCAGCACTTTGTCAGAAAGTGAGTATGATCAGAAAATACCACAAGCACACACTGCAGACCGACCCATGGCATCGTGAGGAAGAGTCATAGGACACAAACAGTCAGTCACAAGACACCAGGGTCAGTCACAAGACACCAGGGGGACAACTAAAGCAAAATAACTAGCTCTCTCTTCCTCACCAAGATGATTGCAAAACTAGAAAGTTCACAAAGTAATGCATGACAAAAAAGACCAAACACAGTTCCCACACAAACAATTGGAGGTACATATAACAAAGAATCAACAACAACAGAACCAACACCAGGCCACGTAGCTCATTTTGTAATGCGCCTGGGTCGCGAGTTTGATCCCCGGCCCGGTCACATACTTTCGTGACGATTGATCATGAAATAATTTCTAAGGCCTTTCGCTGATTCAAGATGGGTTATTGTCAGTTACAAGCGAAAGTATGTGCACGAAGCTAAGTCAAACTTGCCCATGAAAAAGTGTGGTTAGTTGAACTGGCCATAGCTGTTGACTGGGACGCAAAGCATTAAACCAAAACTGTCTTAGAATGATGCCTGATCTGGATCAAAAAAACGTTCGACGCTCTGCATCGGGGTCTCGCTGTTTGTGGTATTCCTAATTTTTTTTTTTGTTAAGATAAATTTTAAAAAATCAACAGATGACAAAAAGCATTCAAATTTACACACCATGAAAAGAACTGATACATGTTATGCCCGTGCAGTTTGATCTTATCTGACTGTTCGTGAAACAAGATGGCATCTGTATCTAGCCCTCAGTGGATCCTACACAGAATAATTTAATCCTGATTCAGCAGATTGATGAAACGACCCAAAACATTTTGTGATCCAAAACGTAATTTTCACTGACACATTAGCGATGAGTATCCTTAGCTTAATTTCTTCTTTGGGTATGCATCATGCGCGCTTGTTCAACAGTTTGTGAGCCTACTCAGCGTGAGGTTCGATCTTCTGCGAGAAACTGTCTGGCATTATTCAAACTCTGTTCACTTGATTGAATATCACTCAGAAAAGTCCAAATTATAGCTTGTATTCCATTTGGACCGCAAATATTCAGAAACAATTTTGATCAGATGAAACTTTTAATCGAAGTCTGCACTCTACTGGCGCGCTCATATCTGAACATGTTTGCCAGGAAGTGAGTGCTTCATTATTATTAATTTTTTTTAAACAAATGTGAGCCCTAAACTCCTTTGTGGTGCGCAATGACCGCTGTTCCAACAAAGAATAAGGTTCGGAAAACGGCTTTAACTTTTTAGCTGTTACATGTACTTGTAGTAGGAGAAATTCAATCGAAACAACACTAAAATGAATGCAAAGATGACCAATCCCTACGGGCCTCAAGAGATGGTCATCGCTACTTAACTTGAGTTCATTGAGCAAAGTGCAAACACTATTCCGCCATTTCCTGCAGGTCCAGTCGTCTGATTTTTTCTCAATGTGGTTAATTCAAGTTTTAGTTTTAGGGTTTCAAAATATGTTCCGCGCATCCCTAACATTAACTTCTGATGTAAAGATATGGTTGGAGTGGACGCGCAGATTAAATGGTGACCTTAGTTAGCTTACATATACGTTTGAAATAAAATGCAAACTTGGACGGTATGCTACAGGGTGGTACATGTAGTCTGAACTACGAGAATTTAATAGATAGTTTCAGCTCATTTTTCGCACACGAGTATAATTATTCTAATAACATGCATAGCAACTATCAAGTGTGGCTGCAAATGTATAATTTGCCTTCACATCTACATGTACGTTCCTACTTTGTAGATAATAACTGAAAAGGCTCCAGTAAGACTGCACTTTTGCAGGCTGGTCTGAACACTTGCTGCTCGCTGATGCGATAAGTGCATGTTACAAAATATCATGTGCGATAATATGGCGAGCATCAAAAGCACAAAAAATTGATTGGCCGGATTAATTGAGCGTGAATATGGCGGGTTAATTTGGAGTTAGAATGTATCGCCATTATCGGCATGAATCACAACATTAGCCGACCGTTCAATTGTTAACACACACGGAACAGTCTGTGCATCAAACTTGTAGCATAAATATTGATTTTTCATGGTCAGACCTCATAGAATAACGTGTTGAACACACACACACACATACACACACACAAACGAGCGTCGCATGCCTCATTTCCCATTAAAATAGGATGGACCATTCCAATCGTAATGTGCCAGTCTCAACACAATAGACAACACAACCGCTCACATTTCCAATTGCTAACGTTTTGTCTGTCTGTCTGTAATATGTCCGTCTCAACACAACAGACAACACAATCGCTCACAAGCTATGCGATAAAATACAGGACAAAAAGATCATCGGACATACATTTTTGGGGATAAAATTTGTGTTTTAAATGGAATTGATTTCGTAGTCTAACTAAAATACATCAAGCTGGAGATTTTTCGGATAACATGTTTGTTTTAATTGTTTAAAAAATCATGACAATAAATAGCTCTGCTGTAACCCCTCCAATTTTGTGCGACAGCGATTAAAATAATTATAAATACTCTAATCCATGTTTAATTCTTTTTTGCGCGAAGAAATCTTCATTGAAGTTTGCGCCTTGCAGACTTAAACAGCTGACACTTTCCTCTGCAAATGACGTACACTATGCGCAACTAAATACGTGGGTAAATAAGCATGGCTGAATAATGACGTGACGTTAATCACGTTTTATCGATGACGTCGTTTTTGCCACATTGTTGGAAATCTCGTGTCACGGCTCATATGTCATCTGTATTGTGTTGCCTAGCAACAAACGTGTCACCATGGAAACCAATTTTCAGAACATTAAAATTTTACCATTTTCAAATCTAAATCTCTCTTTACAGCAAAGGTGTATATGAACGATATATATAGTGCCTTAATAACCCATGTCTGATTTAAAAATGCCACGAATAAAAAAACTCAAAATGATTATAATTTTTGTTTCCATAGCAACGGAACAACCTGACTATCAGGAATTTCACAAAAATACTGCAATTTCAAAGCAAACAATCTTGCTACTGTAAACAAAAATATGCATAATGTATACACATTCTGGCAAGTCCACATCTGTTTAACCAAAACAAAAATTGGAAATAAGGCCTATATATTTAAATATAGGTTACCATGACAACCAAACCAATTTCCATGTTGTTGTTTTCAAAGTAAATTTCCCCTTAAGCAAAGAAGTATTAAAAATTAATAAACATTTTAGATTAACAAACACAATTGTGCTTAAATTTTCAGGGTGCATCCACAATCACCCCAAAACAGTTGATCTATGTTCCGTTCTCTCAGCGTATTGCTCATTGCCATGGTAACCTACAAAGAAGAATTTGGCCTAAAATGGCCAAAAAATCTGTGAAAAGACAGTTTCGCACCTACACACCAATTTTGATTTGGATCTTTATACGCTGAAGCATTATAGCTTAAAGGAAGTAGATTATACAAAATATGTTTTTCGTACATGTCATACCAGACTACCAAAGGTGGTTGGAGTCCAAGTATGGAAATCCCTTTTTAGGCATTTTTGAACTGCTACAGTCATTTTTCCCGCTTACTAAGAGGCGCATACAGTTGTTGATAAATTCTAAATGGTATTCAGCTTTCAAAAAATAAAAGAACATGCGTGGGGTCTACCTCTCTCTGGTCGAAACCATTGAAACAATAACTACCATACAGAAAAAACAAAAACTTGTTTTGGCTTCAAAGTTATAAAATCCTTTAAAATTGATTTATCCAAAACTTTTACTAAAATTTTATACTCAACTATCTTTAGGCACATTAAATTCTGTAATATAGAAAGAAACCAGGTTGACCAATTCTAACCACTATGAAATGCAATTAATTTCAGTGCTATCCTTGAAAAGGCCTGAGATTGTTTCTATGGTTACAACCAGAAGCAGGTAAAACCTGATCATGTTTGTACAGTTTATAAAGCTCATAGGCAATATGTATTGGCACAAATTGGCAGTATTCAAATATGTCAACATTGCTGCCATTATTTGGGATTCTTGCTAAAAATTATTAAAAAAAAGTTTTTGTTATATATCTGATTACCCCGCCGACTTTAAAGGTCTGTATTTGGTACAAAGTACTAATAAAGCTTATTAACTTTTCTTATCATTATGATAATGTCGATATGACTCAACACAATTCCCCTTCAGCTCATTGAAAACTTTATCTTTTTAGCTGGAACAATTTCAACAAACAATCAATTTCCACTTCCACTTTCCGACAGGCATATGCTTGTTACCTTGGTTACAGCCAGAAGAAAGTAAACACCCACACATATTTTTTACAGTTTTTTAAAATTGGAAGGCTCTCATTAAGTATTGGCATTCTGCAAATATGTGAACATTGTCACCACTATTTTGAATACTTGCTAAAAGTTACTAAAATAAGTTTTTTGTTATATATGTGTTTACCCTACCCACTTTAAAGATCTATATTTGTTGCAAAATGAATTCTTAACTTATTAAGTTTGCTTATGGAATTGATGCGACAGTACCCTGATTATTTCCATGGTTACGACCAGAAGGTGGTAGACTTCTACGCATGCTTTTGCGTTTTATGAAAGCTGAATACCATTTAGAACTTATCATTAACTGTATATGTCTCTATGTAGGATGGGGAAATGGCTGTAGTAGTTCAAATACGCCTAAAATAGGCTTTTTCATACCTGGTTACCCCACCCAATTTGGTTGACATGGTTACAAGGAAATTGAAATATTTTGAGCATTTTTGTTTTTTCATTAATGACACATTGCATCAGTCGATATTCCTTAAATCAAATTCATGCCTTCAAAATTAAAAATTAACAAAAAGTGCAATTTTAGGCAAGTAGCAACATTCATGTTGCCATGGAAACCACAATGAGACTTAAACCAAACTAATGTGTGTGCAACTTTTCAAGTTTGCATTGATGCTTTATATGCTGTATTAACCAATGTCTGCCTATTTGTGTTTGTTGGTCTGATTTTATATCATAAATTAAGGCTTCTTCCCAATTTTGCTATTGTGTTGCTAGTTCTGTTGCCATGGATACGGGATATAGAAAAATTTTGACCTTTTTTATTTTTTCATTTAAGACAAAAAGCATTAGTGTATATTCCTGTTGCTGACACCTTTAATTCCACCTTTGCTGTAAAAAGATAATCTGGATAGAAATTTGTCAATTTAAGCTGCCCACAAAATTCTGATAGAGACAGCCCCTTTTCGTTGCCATAGCAACATATTCTACGAAGCGTTTTTTCCTATTTTCCATTTGTGATATTGAAAGTTTATACCTTATTGGTTATTTCCATACAGCTTAAACCATTAGACTTTCGAAGATAGATAGGCTGTGTTGTCTTCAAAAAGTGTAATTTTTCATTTTTCCAAAACTAGAAAACATGCTTGCAGAGGCAAAATCTTTACCTGGCCGTTGCCATGGTAATGGCATGATTATAACAGTTTCCCTTTGGCTATGCAATTTTTATGTTATAAGGAATCTATTGCGCCAACTTTTTAGGGCATTCTGAAAAAGTCACTTATCAGCTTTTCTACTGGACCTGCATGATTCTTAGGGAGAATGCTAATTAAAAGGGTGATTAGTAAATTTGGGATACATTATATTCACATTTAAGGCTGTATTCATTCAGTGAGTTCTCATTCTCGCGAGACCTGACGATACCTCATCTAGATCTCTCGCATTTCGCCCTTTGCATCATGGGTAACTAGCGATATTTGGCTAGTCCCGTTCAATTCTCGCACTCCGAGAGTGACAGAATTTATTGTTAAAAATAGCAAAAGATTAAATTTTTTACAGTTTATCATTTCTCTTTTAGTCAATATTTTCTGAATGTAAAGCCCTGAGTCATGCAAGCAGAAATCGCATAATATATTTTTAATAAAAATGGCGGTTCAATCCCAGTGTGCACCGAGCGAAAGGCGACAGGTGAGTATGTGCTAGCATGCTTCCTGTCCGCGACAATGGTGAGTTCTTTTATGCAACCCTATTTTTTGTATCTACAACACAACTATTCTTTTGGCTCGAAATACTGATAAGTCGAAATAAAACTAATGCTATGGTGGCTTTTGAATGAATGAGAAATAACATATTAGAATTAGATGTATGCATGACTGTGTTCCTTGTGTTACAATTGTACCACACAATGCAAAAGATGGTCTGTATTTTCGCAGCGGGTTTGTTTATCACGTCTAAACAAAAGCCCAGGTCATATTGGGAAGAGGAACCATATATAATATCATCCAACAGATGGAAGAAGCCTGGGGTAGAACATAGGTCCCTAGCTTTTTTCTTCGTGTTTTTGCAATGTTTGACCATTTGTATCCTGGGTTATTTTTTCAGATTATGGTGAGTATATTTGGAATGGTAGGAAAACCGATGCTAGGTTTATTTATTTCTGGACTCTTTTTACCTTGTATAAATTCGTGGGTGAGTTTTTTAGTCCTACAATATTGCTTCTATATCTACGTGGTTGCTCTCTGAGACAAACGAAAAACACAACAACAAAGAACTGAATAAATAATAAAAGGAGTTTAATATTTAAATGATAAAAAAATAAATAGCTAATGGGTCATAGAATGCTTTATTAGGAGCGTAGTGGTTCAGTGGTTGAGTAACAAACTTGGGTTCGAAAGGTTGCCAATTTGAAACTCAATAGAAGCAATATGTTGTGTTCTTGAGCAAAATTAAGCAACCAAAGAAGAAAGGAAAACGTCTTGACATGGCTGAATTTGTTTTGACTGAGACATAAAGCATCAACACAATTAAACAAACAATGGATTATACAACTCATGATAATAGATGTCAAACACAAGCCTGGGAACATTTTAGTTTGACTCCTCGCGACTTAAAATAATCTGTAAACGCATGAATGCATAGTTATTTATAGTGGTTGTTATCTTTACCATAAATTTCAATGCATACTCGTATACCTATATACTATGCTAAAAAAGAAACCACGCATATAAAACATATATACATGGGTCTTTCATCAATCTCTCGCAAACGAATCGTCACAGTTTGAGTGCTGATTATTTCATAGTTTCTTACTTTTCCTAGGGCTGTCCTAGCTGCCACTGTCACCTGGTGAAATTGATTAAGCAGTTGAAACCTACGGTTTTATTGATCTTAACGTCGCGTAATTACACTGAGAAGTCCAGACGTGCACGGTCTGACAATGTCCCAATTTGTGAGAAACGTATCCTGAGACGGTCAATTGTCCCTGCATAGCATCAAAATTGTTAGGCTATCACTGATGGCGTATGTTAGCTTGTAACATTCTTATCGCCCTTTTGTATTCAACAGGTGACCATCTTGCTATCGTAAATAAGCAATCGGTAATCTTTGATTTTAATGTTTTAAAAAGAAAATTCAAGCAAAATGGATATTCGACTAAAGGTTACAGTAGTTAGTGCATGTGTAAATCTAAATTAAATGAGTGTGGACTTAAAAAAAACGTAAACAACAAATAGTCAGAACTCTGGTTTAGTTTGCCTGAGCTCAGTAGAACAGTGTAATTGGAATAATGTGTGACAGGAATAGTAGTAAAACAAAGAGAGCAGGCGAAATTATGTAACTTTCGTTTAGCACGCACTGTTTTAAATCTTTGTATGCGATGTTTCTTTTTTGGCCTAGTATACCGGGTGTCCCAAAACACATGAAACGTTTTGAAAGCCTTATAACATTTGATTCACATATTCTTTTATATTTGAGCATATTTAGGTATGCCAAACTGAAAAATGTTGGACTTCTATTCAAGTTTAAAAAATGTCCATACCTTTTTTGGACACCCTGTATGTATAAAGATTGAAAAGCTACATATTGCTGGCGAACTGTGTTCCCATGAATGAATCATCCACAAAGCTACATTTATAAGCTTTAACATGCTGTCAGGTTATGGTTGGTGCTGATATTTGCATATGTTTTTGTGTTCGTTTCTTTAATATACAAAGGTATAGCCGCGTAACCTCAGGTGTATTCAGACATGCAAAATGCAAATAGTAAAGATTCTGATGAGATGGCTCACAAAGTGGCTGAAAAAAGTTATCCAATGTTATAATTGACATGACTAGACCCTTATTAAATTTACTAACTAGACTGCAGTCGATGGTACACCATCTGAAAAACCCGCTTTTCTACCTTTGACCAAATGTTGACCAGTACCCTTCACATCGTGTGATCTATGTACCTGCAAAAATTTAAGTTGCAACGCCCAGCGGTCTCGCAGGAGATGCATTTGCATGAAAGCAGCTACAAAGATTGAAGTTGTTGTGTCTAATATTTTAGGAGGAGATACATTTACAAGAAATGTGATAGACTGATGCACAGGCACATAGAAATACTTATAGGATGTACATTTTGTGGTTCCTAATGGTTATCTCCCATAAAAAAATTTCTGGGGTAAATCCCAGATATATAACACCCTAAGCTCCTTTTCAGTAATACCAAGCTACCCTAACCCTTACCTCGTTAAATATGGCTATACACATTGCCTAAGCCAAATTATGTACTGAGTGGCTGCTGGGAGGGATGAAAGCAGGGACAGACAGATGGATGTACTGTTGATTGACCTGCTTTGTACGAAATTAATATAAACTTTTTCAAAATAAAAAAGTGGGTATTATTATTGGTGACCACCGTATTTTCTTTATAACTATTTGCTAGTTGTTTTAATACGCAACGCATTAATACATTACCTAAATGTTAAACTGTTTAAAAGGGGCAGCAAATTACAATTTGGTACTTATCCCATGTGCACACAAGTCCTTTAACCACCACTGCTGACGAATATAGGAGAGATAGAGGTCTAAAATTTAGTCTGAATCTTCAGACTATCAACTTTTGTGTATGCGAATAGCGAAGGCTTTGGCGAGTCCATGTCTTTGCACAGGCTCACCACAGTTTTCGTTGCTTCAAAATGCAATATAAACCAAAATCGAATAAGCTGGCTCAATTATATTAACATATATTAATACAATATTTATGTTTGTATTATTTTCCATCAGGGTGCTATATCAGGTCTTGTTGTGAGTGCTGTTCTCACATTTTGGGTTGGTATTGGTGGAACTGTGATATTACCTGTGCCTGAGATTAAGAAAGTGAGTACAGTGACATGTGAGTACTTCAACAGAACCTGTCCAGGGGACCAAGGAGGCAGCATGCTTAACGCCACTATGATGTCTACTGCTTCGACTACAGCTGCTACAACCACAGCCAAGTCAATACCACCAGAAGAAAACATGTAGGTTAATATTATCAGAAAGGGCATATTGTTTAATTAACTACAGTGCAGTATGCATGATTGCTGTTTGCTGTGATAGTGTTATATTTGGTACTTTGCTAGATCGGTTTATTCTCTCTGTATCTCTAGTAAGCTTTGAATGCTTTGAAAGTTTTATTTATGCTATGTTTTCAGATAAATGATTTATGCTATGTTTTCAGATAAATGAATTATCTCTTCTATTTCTGGTATGCCCTCTTAGCTGATAAAGTAGAACTGTTATACGTTAATGTTAAGGATGGATTTATATTTTTGTCCATCTTTTGATTGTCCTTGCTTAGATAGTGTTATAAACCGTACCCTTACAAATGGCTTTACCATATCTCCCATCTCTGGTGTGCATTGTTTGCTGTGATAGTGCTATAAACGTTATTTTTACAAACGGCTTTACAATACCTTCTATTTCTGGTATGCACTGTATGCTGTGATAGTGTTCTATACGTTACTTTTACAAATAGCTTTACAATATCTTCTATTTCTGGTATGCACTGTATTCTGTGATAGTGTTATATACGTTACTTTTACAAATAGCTTTGCCATATCTCATATCTCTGTTGTCCATTGTTTGCTGTGATAGTGTTTAATACATATTTTTACAAATGACTTTACAATATCCCCCATCTCTGATATGCATTTTTTGCTGTGATAATGCTATAAAACTTTACTTTTACAAAGGGCTTTACAATATATCCTATCTTTGGTATGCTTTGTTTGCTGTGATATAGTTATATACGTCATTTTTACAAATGGCTTTACAATATCCCCCATCTCTTATATGCATTGTTTGCTGTGATAGTTCTATAAACGTTATTTTTTTAAATGGCTTTACAATATCCCCTATCTTTGGTATGCATTGTTTGCTGTGATAGTGTTTTATATGTTACTTGAACAAATGGCTTTTCAATAACTCCTATCTTTGGTATGCATTGTTGGCTTTGAAAGTGTAAAATACTTAATTTTTGCAAAAAGCTTTACACTATCTTCTATTTTTGGTATGCATTTTTTGCTGTTATAGTGGTATATACGTTACATTTACAAATGGTTTTACAATATCTCCTATCTTTGGTATGCATTGTTTGCTGTGATAGAGTAAATTACGTTATTTTTACAAATGGCTTTACAATATCTTATATCACTGGTATGTATTGTTTGTTGTGATAGTGTTATATACGTTACTTTTACAAATAGCTTTACAATATCTCCTATCTTTGGTAATCATTGCTGTGATATAGTTATATACGTTATTTTTATATATAGCTTTACAATATCTCCTATCTCGGGAACATGTATACATTTTTGCTGTGGTAGTGTTATATATGTTACTTTTACAAAGGGTTTTACAATATATTCTATCTTTGGTATGCATTATTTGCTGTGATATAGTTATATATGTTATTGTTACAAATGGCTTTAAAACATCGTCTATCTCTGGTATGCATTGTTTTCTTTGATGGTGTATTCGTTACTTTTACAGATGGCTTTATCATATCTCCTATCTTTGGTATGCATTGTTTGCTGTGATAGTCTCACTTATAACGGCATTTATTGTCATTTTAATTACTTTCTTAATAGCGGGCAAGTGAAATGATTTAAACCCTTTCATTTCTAAGTTTCTTAGGTAGTCGCTCACACTTTTAATTGCAAAAAAAGTCTATTGTGCCAAATACTGCTAAAATTGAGATTAAGTAAAAACGTAAAAAAAAAAAGTAAGCAAACATTTTCGATCTACATGAAATGGCTCATATAAGCCATCTCATCTGGATCTGTACGCTATGTCAAGATCTTTTTATAGGTCTGTAGTCTTGAAAGGGTTAAGCAAACAGGGTATATTCAGACCAACAAAAGCAGTTTTGTTTTCACACCAACAAATTGCTTAACCTTTATTTCTGAATCATTCAGTCTTTAATGACTTTAAAAGATTGGATAATTCAGAGCTGCTTATTTGTGAAGCATTTATGTCATTTTGTTGGCGTTTAGCTCATCACTTATTTATCTAAACTTAGAACCAAACCCAGTATATACATATAGCACGTCGTTTCTATGAGAATATGTACCACATTTTCACCAGCAAATTAATGATTTACAGTTTAGCCTACCAGAACTACATTTTATTTATGCCAAGTAAGAAATTAAGTAAATATGCCACTTTGGTTAATATAAACCTATTAAGAAAATAAACGTTTTTGCATATTCACATGTGCTTGGAACTCAATAGTAAAATACATATGCTACTGTACCACAAAACTGGATGAAATGCATTTTGTGCTCTCTTAAAATAGCCTCTTTATGAGCTCTGAGAAAATGTTTTTTACCTGTACCAGAGCATCATTATTGACGTATGCATGATTGTTTTTGTTGTCTACAGTTCATATACAAATCCAAATGGGAAAGGGTATAATAAAAGGTACTTATCATATGCCGTCGTGTCTGGGAGTGAAATAACGCAATGCATTGAAATCAATAAACCACTAGTGGTTTGCAGATGTTAGGGAAACGTAATGAAATGACGCTTTTAACGTCACGCATATGGTAAATTCCTAACGTTTTTTATGACAATAATTTTAATATGATAGATAGAATCTAACATTCGTGCTCTTGTATTATTGCATTTCTTAAACTTGTTACAAAAAAGAGATAAAATGCTTAGCAAGCCTCGAATTTTATCTCTTTCCTCAACTCGTTTAATAAATTCAATAAAACATGAGCAATCATGTAAAATCCTCTATTTTATAGTCATGATAATCAAAATATAGGTAATGGAACAACTGCAAGATACAGCCTCCTAAGAGCATTTTCTTCATTTGAAGGATTCTCTTTAATTTTGATGACTTAATGGATATTAAAAATATATTACTTGACTTTTCGCTTACTGTAAAGGCGGCAACTTTAACATTCATACCTGGGCGTGATTCTGCTATTTCATCTGCTAAAGAAGGGAAATCAGGTTTTATTTATAATTTGGTAAAGAGTTAATAAGCTTTTGGGCCGCGCAAACGTGCGTGGATTTCATGAAAGTCCTACCCGTATAAACACTTAACTCATATTTATTAACCCTTAAAGCCACTATCACAAAATGTATGTTTTTTGTCGTCCACTAAATTACTTGAAGCCTCATAGACAAACAGTGTGGACGCAGATCAGACTGCTCCTTACAGAAGCAGTCTGATCTTGGTCCACAATGTTTGCCTCTATGCTAATGCTAAATAGACAGTTTAGATGCAGTTGTTTTGCTGGCGTTTTAAGGACTAAATAATGTGTTTTGCGTCTATACTGAGATAATGGCGCAAGATGATACAGTTACTTTTGAATAAAATCAAGCCTCATTTTCAGCTTTCACCTTTGTCTAAGGGTGACTAGTCCTGATTGCGCATTCATGAGGTGCCGCCTTTACAGTAAGTGAAAAGTCAAGTAATAGTACGTTATTTGATTTAGCACACGATGCCAGAAACGTTAACCCTGTGATGACGTTGGAGGTCAGTTCTGTATTTGATTGATGGACATTGATTGTTAAGCATAACAAATCAAGCCTATATTATGTTTTCTTATAACAATGTAAATGCAAATGAATCATGTGCATTTTTATGTTCTAGGTTTTATTATAGGGGTTCAAAGTGACATACTCTTCATTATTCACCCTTATAGGTAGTATGACTTCTTTTTGCCATTTCAACGGCATATAATAAAACTTTAAATATAATCAGAAACGTTTGCTATATTGATTACATCACGCTTTCGAAACGTTTTCTTGGCTAAATTAGAACATGTAAATTTTCGTTATTTAAGTTATTGAACAAATTAGGAAAGCGGGCATGGATCAGAAAACGATACAATAAAATAATTCCAACTCAATTTTTTTATCGTTTTTTCGGCGATTTTGATTGGTCCATTGGTAAAATTAAATGGTTTTTACACTTCAATAAAAACCCGTGCGTATGAATATTTGATATCTGCCTTGATTTCACAGTGCTAATAACGAACTGTACATAAAACTTCGAACACAAGTGACAAGTAGGATACCCTATTGTTGTGTCCGAGATAAAACATACACCAGTTTAAATAAATTTAAACATGTTGAAAGCTTTTTTGAAAAACCTTACACGCATGAGGATGCATCTTCAAAGCAACAGGAGGAACTCTAAGAAATGAACCCGATGACGTGGTTATGTGACGTCATTTAATACAAACAGTCACGTCATCGAAGAGAATCGTCATCAAAACAATGGCTACATCAACAACGAAATGTTTCAATACAGTTTGACAGCGTCAAAACGAACTTTTTAGGTTAACGCTTAGGACCTACTAATGTGGGGATTTTCGGAAGGGACTTGTGAAGGTAAGTTTGTGCTTTTTAAAACCTGTCATTCCGTGGAAGGGTCTTAATCTAAATGCTCTTCAATGAGCCAAGCAAGCTAAAGAAAACAATTCCAAATTAAATGCAGTTGTTGTTTTTTTTAGCTCATATTCATATACTCGCTCCAAATAGAGTGCAATTTTAATCATTCTTTAGCATAACAAAGTTTTGAACTGACATAACTTTCAAGATGGCTGCCCCATCTTTCATAGACAGCGGTTGGGAACTATTTTCCTTCAGTGGGCTTTTAAATTTGAAATAATGTCAACCACCCTTTATACAAATGTGCTGTTTTGTTCCAGAGTTGGAATTATAAGGAATGAAATTTAATTTTTTGGTTTTTATCGATGTGTAAACTCCGGCGAATCACTCACAAATTTAACATAAAGCCCTTCGGGCTTTATTCAATTTGTGAGTGATTCGCCGGAGTTCACACATCGATAAAAACCAAAAAATAAAATTTCATTCCTATAGTACCAAATGTGTCGTAAGTAATAATTGCTGATCAAGTACCAAATTTCTCTAAGGTAATAGTTGCTGGACTGCCTGAAGGTCCATTTTGTCACATGAGCGGCGACATGGGATTTCCAAAAATGTGGTATGTGCGACTAGTAAAGGCTCAGACTAGCCTGCGCACATGCACAGTCTGATCAGAGCCTTTGTAGTTGCTTGAATATTCTATGAATAGTAAGCTACTGACTGAACACCATTTGCAGTTTCTAAGCTTAAAGGGAGGCTGCACATGCTCGTCTGAGTCTATACTTGTCAAAGTGTCACATTGTTGGAAAGTACATGTCGTGGCTCATATGTACATTCTTGCATATATAGCTATGCATCTAGCTGATTGTAGCAATTGTCAAATGGACTGGTATCCAAGTTCAGATCACGAGATTCACGTTCTGGTCAAGTAGCCAGATAATACTGACCCATATATATTATGTATGCATAAATAGAGTGATTGCCCTTGGTGCTACCCCAGAGTGCATTGTTTATCTATGCATACGTTATCTTCATGTATTTTAATGGAGTTCAATGAACCGGATAATACTGACCCAAGCTATATTCATATATGAGCCGTGTCATGTGATTTCCAACAATGTGGCATTTTGACAAGTGTAGACTCAGACGAGCCTGTGCAGGCTCCCTTTACGCTTAGACATTCAAAATGATGTTCCGTTAGTAGCGTAACACTCATAGACTATTAAAGCGACTAGCAACGGCTCTGATCAGACTGCGCGTATGCGCAGGCTGGTCTGAGCCGCTGCTGGTCGCACATACCACATTGTTGGAAATCTCATGTCGCGGCTCATATAGTTTAATTGCCCTTGATGCTACCTCACAGTGCCAAATCTATGGCGACGTAAATTAACTTTTTAAATTCAGTTTAAGTAGGCAGATAATACTGGCTTAAGATGTATGCATACACAATGTGATTGTCCTTATTGATACCTAACAGTACCTTGTCAAAGACAACATATTTTATTAACTTTTTTATAGAGTTAAGTTGGCAGATAATACTGGCCCAATATATATGCATACATAGTTTGATTGCCCTTGATGCTACCTCGCAGTACTTTGTCTGTGGCTACTAATGTTAACTATTATAATATAGTTTAAGCAGGCAGATATATGCATATATAGTTGATTGTTTTTGATGCTATCTCACAATAATTTGTCAATGCCAACATAGATTAGCTTTTTATAGAGTTCAAGGTGCCAGCTAATACTGACCCAAGATATATCCATAAAGCATGTGACCGTGTGTGCTGCTACCTCCCTGCGTCTTGTAAACAAATACATAGATCTGTCAGAAAGGTATGTAGTTAAACAACTTCTCAATAATCAATAACAACATGCCACAGTTCAAACAAAAATAAACATTTTAAAAATTTAAATTCAGTTTGATATTTAACAATCAATTTTTTTGTATACAAATGGATTATTTGTTACGGATGGGATGGTCCATTGTTCATATCTAGGAGTGTCAGGTTATAATTTAAAAATAATATTGTATTTTTGTTTGAAGATTTGTTTACCTTTACAAACCTTTATACTGCATTGCTTCTGGGTCTTCATGGCTTGCAAAAGAGCTCTGAACCCAAATACAAAGGGTTAAATCAGATTGAATATTGCAATCAGTCCCAAAATGTCACCATCATGCTGGCTAGAGATTTAACCCTTTAAGGACTCATGAGCGGATCCAGAGGGGGGGGGGGGGACAGGGGGTCAAGACCCCCCTGAAAAATCACAAAAATGAGGGGTTTCTTTTTTTTTAATTAGCAAAACTGGTCCGGATGCCCTGTAAAACCACAAAGCTACCAAACCAGCATTTAATGTTGGGCCACTATCGGCCCGCCAGCGAAACGCCATTTAAATGGCGTTTTGCTGGCGGACCAATGATGGCACGCTTATAATGGTATTTTGATCCTTTCTCGCCTAACGTAGTCAAAATTGGACCCCTCTGAAAAAACTTTCTGGATCCGCCCATGAGGTTCAATGGAATTTCCGTAAAATTCAGGATGTTCCATTGTAAATATATATTGTTGTTATAATTTCCAATAAAATATTGTATTCTGTTCGTTCAAGATTGATTGTGTCTTAGCAAACAGTACAGGCCCTGATGAAACGCCGTATTATGCAGTATTTCATCTGGGTCTTCACTGTTTGTCACAAGTCTTCAAAGAGATAAAAGGTGCCTAAATTGTCACAGCATGGGCATAGCTAATCAAGCTGACATGCTAACCATCTTAAGAACACCGGTAAGAAATTACTATAATTGAGCCATGGCATGAGATTTCCAACAAAGTATATGTGCGACTCACAAAGCCTCAGACCAGCCTGTGCATATGCGCAGACTGATCAGAGCCTTTGCTAGTCGCTTGAGTATTCGATGAGTGTTAAGCTACTGACTGAACATCATTTGGAGTTTCTAAGCTTAAAAAGGGGGCTGCACAGGCTCGTCTGAGTCCACACTTGTCAAAATGCAACATTGTTGGAAATCACATGTCGCGGTACAAATAACTACTGCCGTGCCAACCAAAGGTGACAGTGACATTATATTTTGTTTACATTTGTTAATAAAACATTAACTTGTACACTCCACTTAAGCTAATTCAAAACGAAAGAGCGCTTGTGTATCAATCCTATCCTTGCTACACAAGTGATCTATCGATTATAAGTCCCTGATAACTTTGTAAACAAAACATAACGTCACTGTCACTCTTATTTTGGTACTTGATCAGCAATTATTTTATTTATATTGTAGCATGAAGAAGAAATAGAAATGGAAGTAACCACAATTTTCAAAACTGGCGAATTTCACCAAAACGAGGCTTTGGATGCCAATGAAGATTTTACACCCACTGGACTGGAAAATGTGGCAGTTCTAAGAACATCTAATGGGAAATTCAACGTAACTGATGATGATGGGACAAGAGTGTGACTTCAAATGCGACGTGAGAAAACCTGTCTTGGGGGTTTCCGACAAAGTGAGATTTAAACCAGCCTGCTCAGCTACAGAGACTAGCTAGAAAATTGAAATTTCGCTCGTAGCAAATCTAGATATGATACTTTTCAATTAGCGAACAACAAAGGCGCTGGTCAGACTGCGCGGATGCGCAGGCTGGTCTGCGCCTTTGTTGTTCGCCAACCCCTGAAGACAGGTTTTCTCGCGTCGAGGCCCAAATTAAATTGTGAAACGTTTGCACAAATTTGACATTTTCACATTCTTTATTTGTTGAGGACTAGTTTTGGTTTGTATTAATGACATCATGAGGAACAATTCTGTGAAAATATATTTTGAACATGTGTTTTGGGTGTTTAGAAGAATTCTCTCATTGAGACGGTTCTTTTGAGTACCCACAACATATGTTTGTATTGAGAAATAAGAAAATAATTTTCAGTTACGCACTCTTATCCGGGAGCCTGGCACTGAGCTACGCATATGTCTTTGGATAAATAACATATTTAGAGCTTCCAAAAACATGATATCTAACATTTTCTACATTGTGTTGTATACGTCGTGACCATTCTGCGACCCAATTATCGTTTATTAGTTCTCTATCTAGTGGGAAGTGCTTCGGATAGTTGTAGGGACAGTGTCTGAAATGCCGGATATACCCTTCTTTAGCTGAAATCTCCACCCTACAATGTAAATAAATTTGAGCCACGACATGTGATTTCCAACAATGTGGCATTTTGACAAGTTTAGACTCAGACGAGCCTGTGCAGCCCCTTTTAAGCTTAGAAACTTCAAATGCTGTTCGGTCAGTTGCCTAAGAGTCATAGAATATTCAAGCGACTAGCAAAGGCTCTGATCAGATTGCGCGTCTGATCTGAGCCTTTGCTTTGTGTTACTTGATTGTATCAATTCCTGATCTTTGCACCCGTACTTACTTTGCTGGTCGCACATACCACATTGTTGGAATCTAAATATTGTGGCTCATTTGTGAATTGAATTGAAACTTTCTTATTGATTTTAATGTGAGTGCTGAGAAAAAAATGCCAAATTCCAGCACTTGATTAATAATACCAATTGCTGAAATTTAACATGGAATAGACTAACTGATGAATTATGAAAAATGAAAATCGTTTCTCTTGACCTGACAACGTATGTGAAAATGTTTCATAGCGAGAAATACATTTATCACATGGCGTTGCGCCTGGGAGTGAAATAACGCCATGCAATAAAATCGATAAACCACGAGTGGTTTACAGATTTTCTGGAAACGTTATTCTGTCGATAACAACATTGCATATATAATGACAAAATTATAACATTTTACGGCAGAAATGAGATTTCAAAGTTATCTTAGTGTCATTTGATAAATAGAATCTGACATTCGTGATCTTGTATTATTGAATTTATTAAACCTGTTGCAAAAAAGAGATAAAATGCTCGGCAAGCCTCGCATTTTATCTCTTTTCCTCAACTCATTTAATGAATTCAATAAAACACGAGCACTCATATAAGATCCTCTATGTATAACTTTATGCAAATATGATTTTAGCTGGGGTCGAAGAAAATTGGAACAATCAGGTTAAAAATGGGTCGCGACGCGAGAAAATCTGTTTTTGGGTTTTTTGACAAAGTAAGATTCAAACCAGCCTGGGCAGCTACAGAGACTAGCTAGAAAATTGTAATTTCGCTCGTAGCAAGTTTAGATATGATGCTTTCCAAAAGAGCGAATAATAAAGGCGCTGATTAGACTGTGCGGATGCGCAGACTGGCCTGCGCCTTTGTTATTCACAAGCCTCTGAAGACAGGCTTACTCGCGTCCAGGCCAAATAATATCACAGCAGGGGGTCCACTTTTGAATCTTATAGAACAAAAGGAATGCATTTGCAGCCCTTTTTGAATATATTTATTTTCAAATTCATGGCATCGTGGCAGGTTAAAGATTATCAGACGTTATATAAAGGTTGGATATAACTTTGATATCATGCGACAGTCTGCATGCCTGGTTTTAAATCCAATCACGGTTTATAGCTATGGTTCCCTCTTTAATTTGCACGACGGTGGGTCAGGCCTCAGACACTATGGCGGCTCTGTTGTAAAGCTTTAATCGGCGGGACCTAATGCTTATCTGCATCTGGGCCCACCGTGGTTAATGAGAGGTTTTCTTTAGCTCTGACTATCTGTGAGTCGTGAGCCCTTTTCTATGTTTCATCATAGTGTGTTAATTTAATTAGAGTGTTTCTCCGTGATAATACATTGCAGTAGTTAGAAGGCTTCCATGCGAGCTGGTCATTTCTTGTACTTCAACAACAGCAGAATCTAGGGCGAAGATTTAGTACCAGTAAAATGAATTTAAGCTCACCCCGGCAGCTTAGGCTGCTGTCCGTTCTAAGGCGATGGTTCTGTTGTTGTTGATTTGTTGTTTATTGTTACTTCCATTGTGGGAGTATGTAATTGTTCTTTGTTTTGTTGTACATTACTTTATGTCTATTGTAGTTTTACAACAATCTTGATAGGGTAGAGCGAGCTAGTTTTTTTGCTTAGTTTGCCTTCCTGATGTCTGGTGATTGTTGTGTGGCTCTTCCTCGATGTGCCATGGGTTGGTCTGCAGTTTGTGATTGTGGTATTTTCTGATCATACTCCCCTACTATTTTTGACATGTAACTGAGTACTTCATCCAACAAGGTGATATCAATAACGTTATCACACCTGAAAAGTCTTTGAACAAATAAAAGCCTATATCAGATTGTTTTAGTTCTAATAACTGTCATTTTGTCAAATGACACTCCTTCATGCATGTGTTTAATGTTTTGGCACTGTGTAGGTAAAGTATTAGATTAATCCATCAAAAGCTGTGAAAGGAGTTGATCTACACAACAGTTTATGAAAGAAATGGTAATAAATTATTTTGGTCTATCAAAAATTCTAGGTGAAACTTAATAAATTGAAGTCTAGAGGTTTTCTAGCATCTGGTTTGTCTACACATGATGTCTCTACTTTCTATACTACATTGTCTCATAATTTAATCAAAGAAAACTCACAGAATTAATTGAACTAACATTTAACAAAGAGGGCTCACTTTATTTGGCTTGTAATGATAAAAATGCTTTGTTTTACTTCTGAACAACCTAAACGATATAAATTGTTGTCATGACAAAGCGAGACATGTGTGATGCTCTCCATGATCTTTTGGACAATGCATTTATAAGATTTGGCTCTAAATTTTAAAGACAAAGTGTAGGTATTCAAACGGGTACTAATTGTGCTCCTCTTGTTGCAGATTTGTTTTTGTTTTGTTATGAGAGAGACTTTATGTTGTCTCTCTCAGACAATAATCAAACTGATATTATTGAAGCTCCAGATATTTAGATGACTTACTTAATATTGTTAATCCTTATTTTAAACAAATGGTAGGTCAGATATATCCTACTGAACTTCAGTTAAATAAGGTTAAATCTTCTGATACTGAAGCTCTGTTTTTGGACTTGAACGTGTCAATAGCAAATGGCATACTTTCTTCTAAAATTTATGATAAACGGGATGATTTTATTTTTGAAATAGTAAATTTTCCATATTTGGTTGGAGATGTTCCTTGCTCCCCTTCCTATTGCGTATATATTTCTCAGCTTATTCGTTTTGCTGGAGTGTGTTCTAATGTTGATGACTTCAACAACAGAAACTTATTTTTATCTGCTAAGTTATTAAAACAAGGTTATAGATATAATAAAATTCGAAAAGCATTTTCTAAAGACACTCAGAGTTAATTGTTAAATACAATATTGGATTAAAAACTCTTCTGCAACAAGGCATATCAGAACCTATATGTTATGGTGATTTAGTTTATAAATTCAAAGGAATTGTTGGAAAATCTAACTTTAGTGATCAATTTAAAAAAGATTGTAAAACGATATATAAGGGTTGGATATAAAAGTAAGTAAGGGTGCAAAGATCAGGAATCGATACAATCAAGTACCACACCCGACCAAGGACACCAATGGGAAAGTGACAAACTCACAGTTAGACATCACAAACGAGTGCCAAGAGGTCAGCCCTTTCCCAGAAGGTGACCATAAAGCACAATTAAACAGACGCACACAAAGACATAACAAACACAAGACTGAACAAAAACAGAAAAGATCCACAAAAGAAGTACCGCCTTGGAACGGTCAGTAAAATATTTCACTGGAGGGCTTTAACCAGTTTAACGACGTGCCAACCTCACCCTTAATTCAGATGTGGATCAAGACACATAGATATTTGGTTTGCATGAAAGACCCCTAACTTATCAATGCATCATCTCCTAAAACATATAAATCAAGATATAACAAGGAGATAAAGCAAAGATAAGGACTCAACAGTAAATAAAACTGAATACCCAAGCAAAAAAAAATCCAACAGGTAAACCTGTTTACTTGGATATCATGTGACACTCTGTATGCCTGGTTTTAAGCCCAATCACGGTTTATAGCTATGGTTTCCTCTTTAATTGGTTGGTCAGGCCTCAGACTCTATGACGGCTTTGACGTTAAGCTTCAATCGGTGGGTTGGTGCCTTATGCTTATCTGTAACTGGACCCACCGTGGCTCAACTTGAGGTTTTCTTTAGCTCTGACTATCTGTGAGTCATGAGCCCTTTTGTTTGTTTCATCATGGTGTGTTAATTTGATAAGAGTGTTTCTCTATGATGATACTTTTCATTAGTTAAAAGGCCTTCATAGGAGCTGAACATTTCTTGTACTTCAACAACAGCAGAAAGTAAGGCAAAGATTTGGTACCAGTAAAATGCATTTAAGCCCCTCGCTGGCTTAGGCTGCTGTACATTCTGAAGCGGTGTTTCTGCTGTTGTTGACTTTTTGTTTATTGTTACTCCCATTGTTGGAGTCTGTAATTGTTCTATGTTTTGTTGTACGTTACTTTATGTCCATTCTAGTATTGCAATCATCTTGATGGTGAAGAGAGAGCTGGTTGCTTTGCTTAATTTGTCTTCCTGGTGTCTCGTGATGGTCGAGTGGCTCTTCCTCGCCGTGCCATAGGGTTGTCTGCGGTTTGTGATTGTGGTATTTCCTGATCATACTCACTTACTATTTTAAGGCACTATCTACAAGGGCTGCTTCAGCAGATTGTAGACTTTAACAAGACTGTATATTTAGAATTCTATGACATTTTAACGGTGTGTACCTCTTTGTACAAATACGAGTAGAATCACAGTTAAGAGAACATAGTTACGAACCTTTATCTAATGGTGTGTACTTAACCCTTAATGCACCAATCGCAACAAAAGTCGTCTGCTTTTCTCGTCTGCTGAAATGTTTAAGATGCCTCTATGGCAAACAGTGTGGACCCAGATCAGACTGCTCCTATAGGAGCTGTCTGTTCTGGATCCAGGCTGTTTGCTTCTATACTTTATTTGTCAGTAATGTAAGGAAATTATTTGCAGCAGACGACTTCAGCAGACGACTTCAGCAGACGACATTTTCAGATGCATTTTTTTCTTGGCGCTTTAAGGGTTAAACTTTGATTCTACCCATATTTGTACAAAATGTGTCCTAGATGTTTTAATAAAGCATAACAAAATGTTCATAGAATACCTGATACACAGTATTGTGTTGTAAAAAGTCAACAATTTACTGTGACAACCATCGTATGCATATACAAAAGCCATAGTAGGGAAAATTGTCCAGGTACTCATAGCTGTCATTTGTTTTATTCATACATATGTTTAATGTGTCTACATTGTGAAGGCAAAGTATCAACTAACTCGATCACACGCTGTGGTAGGAGTTGATAGGCAATATAGACAAAGTATCAATACTTAAATGTACATTGTGCCATATTTATAACCATGTTGCATAATGTGTGTGTCTACCAAAACTGAAAACGCAGGAGCTGTAGTGAAGATATTAAAACTTTCAGCAACTCGCAACAATTTTATAACCAAAACATCCTTACAATCTAATTAAGAAAATAGATATCCCACACTTTGTGTTTTTGTCAACTAATAAGAAAGCTATACATGCGCTTGAAAATCTGAAGTGGGCTCAAGGAAGTTAGCGGAGAGAGCAGATGAAATCCAATTTTACCGTTGAGAATAAGTATATTTTCTATTTCTAATGTAAAATAGAACATACACGTGTTCACTTTTTTTTTTATATTTTCGCATGTGAAATGTATTTTTTAATAACACATTACATTGAGTCAATATTTCCCTGTATTTCATAACTTTTTTATAAAATAAAAATAAAGAATAGACAAAACTTACATTTTGTGGACGAAGCTGTTAGTTCTTGGGTAGTGTGTATGAATGCGTCCATGGTTCATATACATGGGTTTGTATATATTTTTCTGCGCATAATATTCTGGTTCCTTGGTAGATGTTGTTACAAACTGTCCAAGCATCAGATCATTGATGGTTCCCTGTCGCCCTTTATTTACACAATAATGCTTAGATTGAAAAGTGAAACCAGCAGCGTTGTAATTCTCGACAAAAAGATCCGCCTTCAAAAGATAAAAATAGAATAACTAACTGTAACAAATATAACAATTATGGAAAGCAGCGTCCATAGCAGCTATCATCTACAAAAACGCCATGTATATTCCTTCCAAAGACACAAATTGAACACCAAAAACATGCAACAGTAATTGGAAGCAATATCAGTAACAGCTACCATTCAAGACCATGTCGTGGATATGCCATTAACATTAAAAAAATAATTTGTTACGTGACGTCGGTGTCAGCTATCATTCTTGAACATGCCATGGACATTTTATAGATAACACAAACCTACACTAGATCAACATTTCCATAAATAAAGTATTGGACTCTTTTTAAATGTTCTTGCTGTGAAATATTGATTGTTATTTTTTTCATTTAAAATTAATCATGACCAACTGTTTGACTTCCTAGTGTCTCGTGATTGTTGTGTAGCTCTTCCTCACGATGCCATGGGTTTGTCTGCAGTTTGTGATTGTGGTATTTCCTATCATGCCCACTTACTATTTTTGATGTCAGAACATTATGATTTTAGAAAATCTGAATCATTGTGTTGTCTCAATGCATCAAACCAAGTTGTTTAGAGGGTCTTACATGAATGTTTCTCTTGTTGCAGATATAGAGGATCTTATATGAGTGTTCCTCTTGTCGAAGGCATAGAGTATCTTACATGAGTGCTCCTCTTGTTGCAGATATAGAGGATCGTGTATGAGTGCTCCTCTTGTTGAAGATTTAGAGTATCTTACATGAGTGCTCCTCTTGTTGCAGATATAGAGGATCTTACATGACTGCTCCTTTTGTTGCAGATATAGAGTATCTAACATGAGTGCTCCTCTTGTTGCAGATATAGAGGATATTACATGAATGTTCCTCTTGTTGCAGATAAAGAGGATCTTACATGATTGCTCTTCTTGTTGCAGATATAGAGGATCAAACATGAGTGCTCATGTTTTATTTAATTAGTTAAACTCGTTGCGAAAAAGTGATAAAATGCTTGACAAGCTTTGCAATTTTCTAACTTTTTCACAGCGAGTTTGATAAGTTCTATAATACAGGAGCACGAGTATTAGATTCTATTTATCATATACGATTACTTTGAAATCTCATTTCTGGCGTAAAAAGGTCATTATATACGCAACGTTATTATGGACGTCATTTCGTACATGTAACGTTATTGAGTATGTGTAAACCACTAGTGGTCTATCGATTTTAATGCATGGCTTTATTTCACTTCCAGACCCGACGTCATATGAAAAAGTTCAATTTGACATATACTCTGGAAGATGATATCATTTTAAGGACATATGCCACTACGTTTGCTGATTACCATGTTGAAATATGTTCAATACTTTGCCTACATTTTGTTGTATGCATTGGCTATTCATTTATGAAATAAAAAAGATATGTCACCGTGCTTTTTTTCATAATTGCATATGGAAGTTTACAGTATTTGACCAATTTTCTAAACAGATTAAATAATAACACTTGTCCTAAATATCGAGCTGAAACTGTTGTAATCTTAAGCCAGCTTCTTTCTTTTTACTTAAAGTATTGCCCTTGACCTCAAACCTTTTATAAAATGTGCACATTTATTTGTTATCCCAAGCTGTGACAAGATTCTGCATGATATATTCTGGCAATTTGTCAAAAATTGGATTTTTTTTTTTTAAGAATAAATCATATTTTGAAAAATCTGACTTTGAAAATCTAAAGAATTTATTTTTATTTCATGGACTACTATAATACCTTTCGAAAAAAAGAAAAGAAACATCTGAAGTCACCAAACTAACTCTCTTTCAGAGGGCCGAACTTAACCCCACCCCCATAGGTTCCATGCATAATTAGATATAAATAAAGGTAAGGAATGACCATTTTGGTCGTTTAAATGATGCCATTTTACAAGTATATGAAGCAATTTAGCATTAAAATGTTGAAAGAAGAAAGCAAATACACAAACCAAATAGGAGCGCAGTTGGGAATCGATCCAGGTCCTCTTGTTTTGTAGCCAGACACGCTAACCACTAGGCCACGAGGTCAGGTCGTGTGTGTCTCTAAATAACCACACAAACAGAAGATTCTGCCACTTTTGTATTTGTAAAAAAGGTAATTGTGTAAATCGTTTTATTTCGTCTGAGCTACATTCATCTGTATTTGGTTCTGAGACGATCAGTTCTGATTAAAGGTCAATAGATATTTCGGACACACTTTAATTACTTTATTTTGTCAAGAAAACATCGTAACACCGATATGACATAACAGTATCTGAAAGATGTGTTGATCCGAATATGTAAATGGTCAAAAGACAGGATCCAGACAAATTTACCTATTTTCTGACGTGGGAATGGTGCAAATGAGATCTGGTCGCATATGAGCCGCGACATGAGATTTCCAACAATGTGGTATGTGAGACCAGCATACGCGCAGTCTTATCAGAGCCTTTGCTAGTCGCTTGAATATTCTATAAATATTAAGCGGCTGACTGAACATCAATCAGTGATTCTAAAATGCCATTTTGATGGAAATCATATGCCACGGCTCACATGTCTTTAAAAGGCTTAATATATCTGGCATGGAGGCCATTTAAGATATCAGAACAGCACGAATTTTGAAAATAACAAGTTAATATGCCCAGGAAATGCCACAATTAGAGACCACAGACCAACACACACCATCGCGAGGAAGATACACAGAACACTACTAGCCACATGGGGTCATCTAAGATATCAGAACAGAACGAATTTCGTAAAGAAGCAAGTTAGTATGCTCAGGAAATTTCACAATCACAGACCACAGACCAACCTATACCATCGCCTTAAAGAGACACAGACTTCTACGAGGGTCATCCAATAAATAGAGGGAATTTCCTTATAACACAAGAGTTCGTACCAGTAAAACATGGCAAATGTAATCATTATGTGGCATAACTTGTTGGGCATGCAGCAGCATATCCAAAACTGTGTTGGAAAGTGATATCGTTTGTTGCTTAGCAACGAAAAAGTGATACTAAAGCTAACCTGGCCAGATGTTCCTGATACAATAACTGCATGCTTAAGAAACACAGTCTGGCATGTAATTATTATCATGTATCTGAACATATTTTGTCCTTTAATCTGTTATTGTTTAATTGTTTTCAATGTTACATATAAAATATGGTCATTACCATGTACAAGTTAGTCATGGTTGCCTAGCAACCAGGCAATTGTGGAAAAATGGACTGGTTGTTAAGTCTATATTTTACTGTTGCTAGGCAACAAGGGACACATTTGATACATGTATTTTAAAGATACTGTTTTAAAATATAGAATATATCTAATAATCTTAGGGTGATTTAAAACCTTTATACCAACCAACAAAAAATTAAGGGCTTATTCATGACCCATACCCCTATTTCTGTTTCAACAATTTTTCATTTACGTCATTTTTTACGCTAAATGCCCTTGCTTATTTGACATTTTTCAAAAGAAGTCAATGAATTTTACAGAATAATTACCTTATGTTGTAGTTCATAGAATAGATTCCTTTTGGAACTGATATGCACACGCCAGTAACCATGGCAACCATTTTAAGGCATCCAGTCAGGTCAGCTTTAAGTACCTGTTTACGTTGCTAAGCAACAAGTGACATCACATTCCGTCAAACTTTTGGATATGTTTTTGCATGGGCAACAAGTTATGCCACCTTATGGCTAAATTTGTGATGTTTAATGGTACAAACTCTTACATTATAAGGAAATTCCCCCTATTTATTGGATGACCCTCGTACTAGCCAAATGGAGCCATCTAAGATATCAGAACAGAACGAAATTTGCAAAAAGCAAGGTAGAATGCCCAGGAAATGCCACAAAGACAGACCTCACACTAACCTACACCATCGCGAGAAAGAGACACAGAACACTACTAGCCACATAAGGCCATCTAAGATATCAGAACAGAACAAATTTCGCAAAGAAGCAAGTTAGTATGCTCAGGAAATTTCACAATCACAGACCACAGACCAACCTATACCATCGCTTTAAAGAGACACATAATACTACTAGCCACATGGGGTCATCTAAGATATCAGAACAGAACGAAATTTGCAAAAAGCAAGGTAGTATGCCCAGGAAATGCCACAAAGACAGACCTCACACTAACCTACACCATCGCGAAGAAGAAACACAGAACATTACTAGCCACATGAGCCCTTCTAAGATATCAGAACAGAATAAATTTTGAAAATAGCAAGTAATTATGCTCAGGAAATGCCACAATCACAGACCACTGACCAACCCACACCATCGCAAGGAAGAGACACAAAACACTACTAGCCTCATGATGTCATCTAAGATATTAGAACAGAACGAATTTTGCAAAAAAAGCAAGTTAGTATGGCCAGTAAATGCCACAACCACAGACCACACACCAATCCACGCCATTGCAAGGAAGAGACACAGAGCACTACCACCCAAATGGCACCTAAAACAAAATTAAAGTATAGCGACCAGCTATTTCTCTCTCGCTTCCTTAGAGAGATGCTTGCAATTCAGAACCTTGATTTTGCCACAATGACTCCAACCAAATTTAAATTCAATCCTATATATATGGTTTGGGGAGATTTTATTGGAGAATCTTGAATTTGCATCCATGACGATTGTGCAATCTTGGATATTGCAATAAATTTTTTTGTCTAATCTAGATCTTCATGTTGCCCGGATAGTTCCACACAAAGTTTTGGATCAATCAACTTCAACGGTTTTTTACAGAAAATTGTGTTCGAAGAATTTAAAGATTGCATCCATGTCAGTCATCTGGAACCAATCGGAACTGTCTCAGCCAATTCCGTGTAAACAGACCTCGGATGTACAACGAGGGTCTACTTTGATAACATGACGCTGACGTCACAGAAACCATGCCAACACAATAGCAAGTTTGATTAAGGCGAACCAAACGGTTACAACATTCTACAATAAACATTGCTTTAAATGAAGTTTAGGTGTTTCAATAAAATATAGCTTTAGCATTTTTATTGAAAAAAACATAAACTTGATTTATTCGTATCGAGTAATCTAACTAATGGATTTTAATAGGACTGAACCCACATGCTACAGTACTATTTTTTTCTTAGCCAGTAGGGGTTGATAAAATGCAGCTTTTTCATACATAGTTTTCTACGCCTTACATACATCCGAGGCTTAATTGATTCACGAATTGAGCCGAAAATTGCCGATTGATCTGAAACATTAAAACGAGATGGTTTCCGCAGTTTCGAGGCTCCATTTTGTCTTAAAATCAATACCTAGTTCCAAGCACCACCGCAAAGATTTTTTTAAAAGTTTAACATGATCGAATTGGTTGGATTATAAAAAAAAAGTTAGTACATGCTTATTTACAGAATGATCAAACTATATTACAAATGTACCCCTCAGTGCTGTGGACGCAATAGTGCACCAGGACGTCCATAGAAACCTGTAGAATATTGTTGACAAAACTACAAGCAAGCAAAATAAACTGCTGTCCTGCCAGCCAAGAATGACAGTGGTTTCAAGTTTTGTTTACAAAGTTATCAGGGACTTACAGTCGATTGATCACTTGTGTATAAATCCTATCCTATCGGATTAATGTACAAGTGATATTTCGAGGATATGATTAATACACACGCGATCTATCGATTCGAGTTAGCTCAATTGAAGTGTTACTTAGCAATTATAAACAAAAACTTATGTCACTGTCACTCATGGTTTGCACGGCAGTAATAATATATCATGTTAATCGTCTGCCCAAATTTTTTCCCGATAATGCTCGCACATGCAATGCACTCACCAATAGGTCTTTCAAGGATCTGTCCTTTGAAGGAATTAGAAATTCATCATGATCAATTATTCCAAAGTAGGTATACCCAGACATCCTCTCAAATGCATCAAAAATTAATAGCTGTTTGTCGCTACGACTTTGCTCACCTGGTGGGTGGAAACGTCTCTTTATAGTACCTACAACAGGAAAAGTAAAATTTTGGCTGCTTATCGCGACGTAATGATAATTGAGCCGCTATATGAGATTTCCAACAGTGTGGTATGTGCGACCAGCAAAGCCTCAGATAAGTTTTTGCTAATCGTTTAAATATTCTATGACTGTTTAGCTGCTGACTGAACATCATTTGGAGTTTCTAAGCTTAAAGAAGGCTGCACAGAGTCAGACTCGTCTGAGTCTACACTTTTCAAAATACCACATTGTTAGAAATCACATGTCGCGACTAAATACACCATCATCATGCTGTGGCTCAACTTTGTTTTACCTCTGGTTCATTTTCTCATTGTAGTACTATCCCAGTAAGCACATATAAATTGGCCATTATCAGACCGCCATCAAAACAGGAATGCAGCAGGTTACAGCCCAATTCCATTGAGCGTTCGGAATCATTCTCGGCTGTTTGTACTCCTCATTTTTCCAATACCATTGTATTGACCAATTACAATGAGCGACAGGTTTATTTAAAGATCTAGATAAATGTACACTTAATTCACTATAACCAGAGGCTAGTTCAACGATGCGAGTGATCTTGGGCGCTCATTGTACTGATACCAGGCTTTACACATACGGAATAATGATAGGTACCAGAACAAAGAGCACCTGCGAACGCTAGCATTGTTGAACTCGCTTCTGTAGTATACCTTCCATAAAAGAGGCGCCAAAATTACACAAATAAAAACCGCAGGCATAGGGAGGCATGTTGCTACTTCATTGTTCATTTTGCATTGAATCAACCACACTTTTCAGGAAGTGTATGCATGCTGCTTAATTTATTAATCAAAACATATCCATTTTGGTATTTTTACAAAAGTTATTCTTAGGCGAAGCTAAAATTCCCTGTTTTAAAATAGTTTTAAATTGTGTGATGATTAGATTGATGCACAATCCCTCCTTCAGATAACTGTTGTTGACACAAATACTTAAATAAAGAAAAGCGATTGTCGAATATCATGCATTTTCAATTGGGTTCACCATGTCATTTAATTTTATTTTGAATAGCATATTTGAAGAGATTAATTTACTGTGGTCAATGAGCATGTTTACAATTGGATGCAGCGTCAGTGCTGATACATGTATATACAAATGTAGCAAGACAGGAAAGCAACGCATACCTGTGTGCAAGGTATATGCATTGTTATGTAGTGTTAAATATCACGTCTGCATCTTTCTTCTTGTATTATTTCTGAACACTGTAACCTTCAGACACACATTTGGAAATGTCACAGTGACATTATCTACTTTGCCTGCTGAAACTCTAATTTTAATAGCCCCAAATAATAATACTCAGGCTTGCAAACAGTTTGAACACAGATCAGACATAATCAAATCTGACTGGTGATGTTCCCAAAACAGTCTGATAATAATATGTACGTGACAAAGATGATAAAAGTATGCAAACTTATCCAGCATGCAAAGAGTTTTTAGTTTCTATACAACATAACTTCAAGTTCATTTCAAAACATGTCAGTGTCAATTTTTTATCTGGAGTTAAAGAAGGCTTTGAAATTAATACCGCTTTGATCTTTACTCTTATAATGCTGATCATGACAAATTGCACTTTATATTTTTGTGGTGTCTTGTTTGAATTTAAAGGTGAGAATAGCAGGGAAAATAGACCTTGATATTTCATATGAATCATCTAAGAGCAGAAAGTTTGCATGACATATCGTCCCTTATTTGATTTATAAGACAGCATCAAGCTCTAAAAATGTTGTCTGTTTTAGTGCACAGACGAATTGGGTCGGCTTTATTATCACTTTAAATGGATACATTCAAAATATGTGATTAAAGTTGCCAAAATTTGAATTTGCAAATATATTGTGAAGCACAGCAAGGGGCGGAGTAAACAATAAAATAAGGTTATACGCAGCGGGATATACGAGGATATAAGTTTAATTTTGTCAATTGTGTTTTTATCTAAACCCCCACATAACCTGATATTTGTGATCTCTGAAAAAGTAGCTATTTTTGGAGCATCAACACGTTACGTAAACGTATTCAGTGACCTTTCCCTTTACACTCAGGCGGGTGATGCTTTCCTTTGTGGCTAATTGGGACATGTAATGGTTGTGATGGGGCTTGTGAATCGATTTGTCCAGGCTTTTAATAAGCCTGTCGCTGATACCTATTGGTCGGTATCAGAAAATATTACATTTTACATGCAAGAGCAGAAGATTAAGTTTAAGTGGCTTGATCACTCAATGGAAATGGGCTGTAACATGATATCAAATAGGGAGTAATATAGCAGATACACTATTCAGCATGATAAAGGTGCTTAAAATGCATTCAATTTTAAGAAGAAAAAAGTCTGTTGCTGAACACCCTATGAAGAAAGCTGTACAAATTCTTCAACAAATTATAAAATAGAACCTGCTTTCCCACATTTAGCAGATGAAATAGCCAAACCACGCCCAGATATGAATATTAAAATAATCGCCTTTACAGTGACCCAAAAATTTTATGATACTAATGGTTTTTTCCATCTGGGTTGATACAGATACACTGTGCATATCAAGGGTTAACAGGTAAGTCTCTGCTAATTGTTTAAATCGTAGCAAACAGTGCAGACTCCAAATAAATGCAGTGTTCTGCATTTCATCCTAGTCTTCACTGTTTGCAAAGGGGTTTCCAATATCCAAAGGGTAAATGTGGTATTGCGTCGCTATTAGATGAGGTGTGGCCATTTTACTAAGAATCCAATTAAGAGGGGATAATTTCATCATAATGCTCTTATTTTCCACCAAAACATATGTTTTGGGCACTAAAAATAACTATTTAAATGAGTTGGTTCCTTTGAGCGCCCATATCATATGTTTAGTTTAAAAAAAGGAAACAATCCCAATTTTACTTTTATTAGTTACCTCTGATATTAATTCTGTTGTTGCCACTTGACATAGACCTGATACACGTTTAGTTGTCTATCTCACTGCAGTTATAGTCAGCAGGTCAACGTGACATTGCAGTTTTTGAATGATGTCCATGATGTTTAACTGACGCAAAACTAGATACCTAGGTCATAAAAATCGCCTGTGCAAACCAATGGATAAACAGATAAATAGAATAGCAGGTTCGCGTCTTTCAGTACCAAGTTTTCCAGACTTGGCAGGATGGTGGGTCAGGCCTCAGACTCTATGACAGCTCAGATGTAAAGCTTTAATCGGTGGGTTGATGCCTGATACTTATCTGTAGCTGGACCCAACGTGGCTCAACTTGAGGTTTTCTTTAGCTCTGACTATCTGTGAGTCACGAGCCCTTTTCTTTGTTTCACCATGGTGTGTTAATTTGTTTAGAGTGTTTCTCCATGATGATACATTGCAATAGTTAGATGGCCTCCATGCGAGCTGAACATTTCTTGTACTTCAACAACAACAGAATCTAGGACAAAGATTTGGTACTAGTAAATTGCATTTAAGCCCCCCACCCCCCGGGTGGCTTAGGCTGCTATCTGTTCTAAGGAGGTGGTTCTGTTGTTGCTGACTTTTTGTTTATTGTTACTCCCATTGTGGGAGTCTGTAATTGTTCTATGTTTTGTTGTACGTTACTTTATGTCCATTCTAGTATTGCAATCATCTTGATGGGGTAGAGAGAGCTTGTTGCACTGCTTAATTTGTCTTCCAGGTGTCTTGTGATGGTTGAGCGGCTCTTCCTCGCTGTGCCATTGGGTTGTCTGCGGTTTGTGATTATGGGATTTCCTGATCATACTCACTTACTGTTTTTGGCTATAATATTTATGTATTGCAACTGACTGCATGCTTGATGGTCAACCCAATCACAGTTGGCAAATTCGCTGTCCTCTTTAATTGCATGCCAGTGGCCAGACTTCAAACTCTATGATGGTTCTGACTTAATGACTTATCTTTTGATGAGATGGTAGGGGCCTGATGCTTTAGCTGTTGTCAGGTCCACCAGGGTTTACCTGTTGGATTTTTTTTTTGCACTCAGGTATTCAGTTTTATTTACTGTTGAGGCCTTATCTTTGATTTATTCTCTTTTAATATCTAGTTTTATATGTTCTAGGAGATGACGCCTTGGTAAGTTAGGGGTCTTTCATGCAAAGCAAACATCTATATGTCTTGATCAACATCTGAACTAAGGTTGAGGTTGACAAGCCGTGAATCTGGTTTAAGCCCTCCAGTAAAATATTTTTACTGACCGTTCCAAGGTGGTGCTTCTTTTGTGGATCATTTATGCTATTTCTTTGTTGTTTTTGTTATGCTTTTATGCGCATCTGTTTATTGATGCCTTGCGGTCACCTGCTTGGAAAGGGCTGACCTCTTGGTTCTCTTTTGTGGTGTCTTATTGTGAAGTTGTCACTTTTCCATTGATATCCTGAGTCAGGTGTTGTGCTTGATTGTATTGATTCCAGATATTTTCCCTCTTTTTTACTCTGGCTTCTTGAATTCAACATTCGTTTTTGAAGCTTTGCCTGGTAAACTTAATATCAAAAGATGGTCACCTAGTATTCACTATATATGGACCCATGCGTTTATGAACGACAACAGTCATTTACCGCGGATTACATCAGGGATTGTCATGGGATCACCACGGGAACGGCGTGGTACCAACTTGTTTTAAGCAGTCCATCCGTGGACCAATTTTAGTGATCAAATCAATTGGCGCCTTGGTAACGCCACGCTTCCTACACCTGTATGATCGCTGAGTGCAAGGTGAGTGAATGGTGAATGGTACGAATGGGTAAATGATTGATGTCTGTACTGTACCTTCTTCTGCTGGTTCAAAATAATAAAGATCCAATATCCCTGTGGAAGCATAGTATTCCAAAACTTTTCTTGCATCTTCATTCAAATCTTTGAGAAAATATGTCACAAATTTGTCCACACCAAGATACTTGTACAACTCCATGAATTCTATAAGCATCTCTGCATTGCGGTTGCCATAAGCTAACTTTGTGCAAATCGCTAATTTTACCCCAGCTTCCCGCTTTGGCGTTTCTGGTATTCTGTATGTCACGTGCTCATCACTGCATGCTTGATTATTCAATGCTAGTGCAACTCCGCTTGGCACAACTCCAGGCCTGGGGTTCCGACAGGTAAAATGTACCGCTGAAAGACTCTCCCGGGGGTGGCGTATGTTAAAAGCAGTTACTCGCTGGCTTGTGTAATAGCTTAGATCGGTGTACTTTATGCAGCAGATGAAATGGGTTTCCTTGGCGTAAATCAATCCCATAGAGGCACGTATCTTTATAACGTCCCAATGTGCAGTCGATGTGGTATTCCCAAGTGAGACTCCAAATATATACACAGGTCCAAATTTCATCTTTGTAAAGTAATTGTATTTGACAAAACGCCTGTTAAATTCCTTCCTAGCCGGTTCTGCTCCTACAATGGCAACAAAATAAGATTAATCCTTTTAAGACAAATGGAATTTAAAACAAAAACCTCAATGAAGCCAGAATGGTCAAGGGGAGAGGATGCACTTATGTAGTTATAACATGCTTTGTATGCAATAAAATATCTTATTCCAATCAAATAACAAAAAAAAAAAAGAATTTTTTTCTATCTGAAGATCGAGTTTGTCTTGAGCCCCAGTTACGCAGTCACGATTCCGGCCACGATTCCGGCCACGATTCACCACGATTCGTCCCGATTTGAGCCAGATGGTACAATCGGGGTGCATCGGGATGCGTTGGGATGGAAAAAAAGAAAATCAAACACCAATACGATGTCTCACGATGCTCCTACGGTGTCTGCACCTATGTATGTATGAAAATATCAGAATAACCCCCCTGGGGCGACAGTTTGCCAAATTATGACACCGAATATCATTATCTCTTCAACCTTTGACGAAGTCAGTCATGCCAATGAAAAGAGAAGCTGCGGCAAAATCAAAACAATCACCGGGCCCACGGGCTAGGCTCAGTCCTGTCCCAAGTCCAGTGTCATGTCCAGTTGTATCAGATGACGTCCAGTTCAAGCTGCAAATTAGTAATTTGAAGTCTCTGGACATAATCCATGATGTGCTTTACTAAAATTTACTTTTGAAAACGATTTTCAGCAATGATACCTCTGTTTTATACTAGAATCTTGTGTCAGTTATAACCAGATTCGCTACGAACGCCCACGAATGACCTCGAATACTACCATGGTACCACTAGGAATGATCCCGATCCCACTACGGTAGAGCTACGATTTAGGCCACGCCTACAATCCAACACGATTCACCCCGACGAGTTTAAACGGTTTAAACTTGTCGTAGCATTGTTGTGGAAGTTCCCAATCACCAGGATTCTTCACGAATCACCCAGGTACTATTAAAACTCGCGCTGATGTCTCTACGGTGCTGCTACGACTCATGCCAATGCATCACAACTTGATAAATCGGGGTGAGTCGTAGCTCCATTGTGGCCAAAATTCTTGAATGTGTAACTGGGGTTTTCACTGTTTGTCAAAGTACCTGTTGTTAACCAGTATCCAGAATGAAAAGAGTTAAAGTCCTGAAACTGGTTTAAGCCCTTCAGTAAAATATTTTTACTAACCGTTCCAAGGCGTTACTTCTTTTGAGGATCATTTGTGTTATTTATGTCTTGTGTTTGTCAGGCTTTCGCGTCAGTTCAGTGCTGCCTTGTGATCACCTGCTGGGAAAGGGCTGACCTCTTGGCTCTTGTTTGCGATGTTTAATTGTGTTTTTGTCGCTTTCCCATGTGGTATTCTGGGGCAGGTGTGGTATTTGATTGCATCAATTTCTGCTCGTTCGCGCCTTAAAAGTTTCTTACTTTAAAGGATTTACACAGTAAATACAACTCTTCTATAAGAAAATCAAATTTTGTAAATATTAAGCGGGTATATTTTTAAAGGGTTGGTATCAATATAAAATTGTCCCTCTCGATAAAACATTGAAAATATTATATAATTTTCCTGCAGGTGTACATGATGCGATACACAACAGAAAGATAATTATAGATGACGGTTCCGACTTAAAGACTTATCTATTGATGAGATTGTAGGGCCTGATGCTTAGGCTGTTTGTCCGCCAATACCCCCCCCCCCCCCCCCCCCGGGTTACATTTTGGATTTTATTTTTGCTTCGGTATTCAGTTTTATTTACTGTTGAGTCCTATCTTTGCTCTATCTCCTTTTTATATCTTGATTTATATGTTGTAGGAAATGATGCATTGATAATTTAGGGGTCGTTCATGCAAATCAAATATTTATGTGTCTTGATCTACATCTGAATTAAGGGTGAGGTTGGCGCCATGAAATTAGTTTAAGCCCTACAGTAAAATATTTTACTGACCTTTCCAAGGCTGTACTTCTTTTGTGTATACTTTATGTTTTTTTCTGTCCTGTGCTTGTTATGCATTTGTACGCATCTGTTTATTCGTGCCTTGTGGTCACCTGCTGGGAAAGGGCTGACCTCTTGGCTCCCGTTTGTGTTGTTTTACTGTGAGTTTTTCACTTTCCCATTGGTGTCCTTGGTCAGGTGTGGTACTTGATTGTATCGATTCCTGATCTTTGCACCCTAACTTACTTTTACTCCACCCCTTCCTGTGCTTCACAACCAATAAGTTTGACGAAAATAAAAAATGCCAACTTATTCACATATTTCGTTATTATTTGTAACATCTATTATTAAGTTAAATCATGAAATAAATTCGTTTAGTGGTGAATGCGGCCATTTCCAAAGAAAGGGGGAGGAGAAAACTATAAGTAGGTCATATATCATATATACTTAAGGACTTTGAAAACGCATCAACCAGACTAAATCCTTTATTGCTCAAACACTAATGGTGCTGTCACATATTAATGGATAAGGGCAACGGACGCCAAACTGACAGAAAATAATGCAAAAAATGTTTATTGGGTGTTCATACGGTGATGAAAGTCGTCTCAGTGGCGATGAGAGTCTTTGCGGAACGTGTAAGGAGCGCATAAAACGCATGAGTAAATGAGTAATGCATATGTAACGGACAAAAAAACGGTCAACTAGTGGACTTTGCCGTATGAGTAACGGATGTATAACGGACAAAACGAATATGTACCGTATTTGCAACGCACAAAACGTTCGTTGAACAATCACAGAACGCACTTGACCAGTCTGGTGACGGATAGTATATCTTTCTCCAGTTGAGTCAAAAATTTGGTTCATAACTTCATGATGCTACCCAACGGAAAATCAACAAAAACGCTGCAGAGGGCAGTGGAAGAGGGCGTAATCCCAGGGGGGTGGGGGAAGGTATTATGATACTTTCATATATATGTAGGCTCGGGCCATTTTAGTGGTTCAAATTTTGAATTTCAATATATTTTATTTTTATTTCATTTTTTTTTTTTTTTTTTTGGGGGGGGGTTAGAAAGATTAATGTTTCTTGGGAGGACGAGGGTGAGGAAGAGAGTATGATGAAACTGTGGATATTTTTGGGGGTCACTGCAAAACTGGACTATTTTTGGGATTTATTTCTAAACATTCTAGGATCTAGTTACAGAATTGGAATATTTTTTGGGGTTTGCTAACTTTCAATTATTTTGGGGGGTGGGGTATGCCTGATACTTCTGATATTTTAGGGGTAAACAGTAGATGCTTGGTCCAAGTCTACGTAGCAAGAAAAAATGAGAGTATCCCTCCCCCCTGGGGGCGTAAGAAGACTGTAAGACCTCCTCCTCTCATGCAAGTCCGACTCTCACACGACGGACCATGGTTTTGTGTTTCAGTTATGAATCTCCTTTATTCTTAAATATGATTTCGTGTGAAGTTAAGAAACGAAATGAGCATGTGATATTGGGTGATGGTGGTGTTGGTGGTATTTGGGGGGGGGGGGGGAGAATGGAGTCGAATCTTGTTCCAAAGAAAGATAAACGCCATTGTTTTGATCTCATGAACCACCTTTTCGCATCCGTTATTTGAACGTTATATACGTTTCTTGTCCGTTTAACATGTGGTACTCTTCCGTTTTTACCATTACATGTCCTGAAGTTGACCGCTCTACAACTCAGGTCGAAGGGACATCGACGGGCACATACAGGATACCTACTCACGAGAACCAAACAGACCGCATACTAGCGCACAAGAAACGTTCATCCACCGGACATCTTTATCCGGTGGCGTCCGTTCGAATTTTGAACATATCCAAAACTTGCCAACGGATAAAACCGGACAAAACGGATATGACCTGACACGGAACACTTTCACCTCATGAGGAACTGACAAGAAACTCATGTGAACGGACACGAACGGACAGAGAATTTTACTGTCCGTTACGTGTCTGTTAGCGTTATCTGGTAAGGTGTGACAGAGTTTCATTGCATACTAAAGTCTGACAAGCGTTTAGTTTGCCATAGAAACTTCATGGCATTTATAAAAGGTATTGAAATAATATATTTTATAAAGCAAGGTTAGGCGATTTCGAAGGACACAATTTCAACATTTAGCTAACCGTCTTTAGTTTTGTTGCCTGACTCGACAGATATTTGTCCTATGCTTCTTTGATGGTTACACATTACGTATTGAACGATTCAAAATGCATTGAAAATACGTTGTGCTCAAATTATTACCAATTTAAGGATGCCACCATACCCCGCCCACCCATAGTCTAGCGATAATATTCAACATGTTTAGTCTTTCAAAGTTTAATTTATTTTCGTTCGGTTTTATTTGCAGGGACAAAGGTCATTTACAAATGAGTAATTCTGATTAAATTACGCCGTACACCACGTTTCTTTTACATTGTGCAAATGACGTTAACGTAAGTTTTGAAGGCGCTCCCAACCACGTGACAAAATGTTTCCTGATGTGCTTTACATTAAATCGTATGTGCAATATGATTTCAAGTGTAAGTAGTCAATGTCAAAAGTGTGTGTGTGTGTGTACATGAAGGTAATTTATAGAGAATTTTCTCAAAATAAGCTGTTAATTGAAATATTTATTTGACGTATATTTTCAAAATATTGACCTGATGAATTACTGTTGATTAGAAAACATTAATAAATTGTATTACTGATATTGCTATCATGCACGCTACAGTTCAAATAATAAATAACCAAACAGCATCAGCTGGACTTTGCAGAATAGCGCTGGATGCTCTATGCTATCATTTGACGTCACCAGCAACGTTCCGTTATATAACACTCAAATTAACGACCGATTCATACCAAATTTGAGTGGCACAGTAACAGCGCAAGTAGCTTTTCAATCGCATTTACCGTTTGCGAGAAGATTGCAAAATTAGGGTAATGCGTTTTCAAAGTCCTCTAATATAGTATAACAATTACATGGAAATTCAGTGGTTCACTCGCTGCGCTCGTTCCCACTCAATGCCTTTATAATTGCAATAAATGATCTATAACATATACTGTCGTGCCAACCAGGAGTGACAGTGACGTAATACTTTGTTTACAATTGCTAAGTAAAACACTAACGTATACACTTCACTTGAGCTAACGCGAGTCGATAAATCACTTGTGTATTAATCCTATCCTCAGGATAGGATTAACACACAAGTGATTTATCGGTTATAAGTCGCCGATAACATTGTAAACAAAACATGACGTCACTGTCACTCCTGGCTGGCAGGATAGTACATATTGACAAGAAAGATAAATATTGACTGATGTGTTAGATGAAATCCCTAAATGTTTTATTATATAACCAGCCTGCATTACGAATATTTCTGTTTTAACAAGTTGTCAAGCTAGTTGTCTGACTAATTTGTTATTTATTCGTTTACTTTTGATAAAACAGTTGTATACATTTGTGTAAACTTATACATTAAAAGATATCATGTTACTCATACCAGTTGCATGCATTAAGCATGCTTTTCAGCAGCACAATCTATTCATGACACTTGTGTTGTATAGCTGCCATAGAAATATACTGATGTACTATACACATAATATGCCTACACAGGAATACAGACTAACCTTTTTTCGTCAGGAGCAAGCTGGGCCCCTAAATCAATATGAATTAGGGCCCAGCCCAAAACTAAGGGGCCCAGAATTCCGTGGAAAATTAAACTTATTTCAATACCATTGCCAATCATTTGCTTAACTCATAGACTAGTTGAAGTCAGAGACCCCCAAAATCTGTATTGCTCAAATTATTAACATTATATGGAATCAGCTGAATGAAGATTTGTAAACTTGCAACAGCTAGTGTCAGATTTAACAAGACTTCATACCTTTACATGCTTATAACTATCCTTTTTAAGGGACAAGCTGGGCCCCTAAATATTTAGTTTTAGGGGCCCAGCCCAAAATTTAGGGGCACTGGGCTACTGGGCCCCTGTTAGTCTTTTTCCCTGCTACATAAAACTACGTCATTTAAGATGAACTGTAACGCCAAATGGTCAGTCGTCGGTCTACGTTGACGTCATCTAAAACGACCGCTTGGAACACGTGTCAGATTGCGTTTTCTCAGCAATCGTCTCTGGTTTAAGACAAAAGACTTTTGCAAATGATTCGTTACAATATGTTTACCCACTTTTTAAAGTCATGACGTTTAAGTTTTACTGAAATACATGGCGAAAAGGTGGGTGGGGTAAATTGTTTCGTTCAGCAGACGCATACAAACACTGTCTGAACATTATGATTTTGGTAAAAAAGAGACTGTTTTACAATAGTAAAGCACTTTTTTCTTGTCAACGGTTTGTGTCTGGAAACAAAGCAAATGTGGCTCACTTCTTGTGTCACACGAAACTGGTGACCTCTGTCTCAAACCGAGGTCGTTTTCTCAGCCATAAATATTCTTTCAACAAATTTGTTTTTCATGAGATACGCTTGAGTGATAAGATGACATAATGCACTAAAATTCATAACTTTAGTCTGATCAGTCTAAGAGATATTCACGTTTACTTTTAGATGAGGCATTTTACTTGACGTCAGTACATAAACAATATGCAGTAGGAGCGCGGCAGGTATACATACATGTATTACTGTAGTATTGCACCTCAAATGGAACACTGTTTTTTTTCAATATCATTAAATCTTAATTGGGAATTTTAAATCTAATTCGAAATAAATATTTAAACCAAAAAACCCTAACCAAAAACATTTTTGAAGTGTGTATACGTTTTCATAAATGCTGCGATAGGATGGAATTTTAACATTCTTAATGTATTATGCCAAATAACATTCCCTTCTTGTACCTTGAGCGATATGGATCAATGACAGCGTTGCTGTTTAACAGCATAGTCAACAATATTTCAGTTATCTAACCATGTCACAAAGATGGTGACCCAAACGAAAGGCTACATCTAGAGATGCCTACTGCCTAAAATGCTTTCTAATTTGGAAACGCCCATTTGCCTAGCTATTGCATGAATGGGTCTGTTTATTGATTTCACCACTCCCATATGAAAACAGCCATATTTTCCCAATCATATAAAGAAGCAGTAAAAGTTAAATATAAAATAAAATGTAGTACATGTAAGTGCCTGTACATCTGTGATCTTATTCGCATTTTAAGGACTGTGTATTTCTAGTTGTACGCTCGCACAGACAGACACATGAACAAAACATACAGATAGGTAGACAGACGGAAGCAGGCAAGATAATGGTACTTGGTAGGCATGAAACGAGTAAATAACCCATTATCCGTAAACCTATATAAGCAGCTTGGTTTGCATCGTTAACCGCACTATTTGATGTTACAAAATAATCGTCTGCTGTAATCTCTAATGGACATTTTATAGCTGAGCAAATACTACGATATCTATCCAAGGTATATTACACCGATAGCACAAACATGGGTGCTAAACTGGTATTTTCATTTCAACAAAAACTAAGTTATTTATTATTACAAGATATAAGAGCAGTAAGACTGATATCATTCTCCAGCAAAACATTTAATTCTAGTTAGGGTTTTGCTATATCTATGGGCATGCAAATTTTCATGGTGAAGAAACCTCCATGTAAAATTTTAAAAAACGAAACACTGTGTTCCATTTGAGTTGCAATACTACAGTAATAATGAATGACAGTTTAGGATGTTTAAAGCTGCATAATCTGTAACTTTTGATATTTTCATTTTAAAAATAATGTTTCTATTTTTCAAGAACACAGTAAAAATACTAAAATTCAGGTATACATTTTACCTTTTTCGTAATAATAAACAAATTATTAGTGCCAAAACAACAGCATTTATGTTAAAAATTACCTGTCTAGAATTATTGGAGGGACGCCAATAATTACAAACAAGAGAAAATACTCCTGTTTTTATAAGATAATTCACTTTTTAATGCTGTTTTCAACTGTAGAAATAAGATTTATTGTGACAACATAACTTTATTCTACTTTTGCAAATGATTTAAAAAGAAAAAAATTTTTTCGAAAAATGTTCATAGTTACAGAGTATGCAGCTTTAAAAGATGCAGAGAAAATGGACATGATACTTGGTAAGAGAAAATTCCCAAATAGTTGTTCTTGTTTTCAGTAACTTATGTTGTAGACTCACGATAAAATTGCCTCATTGAGGCAATTCCAATGTGTACCTACAACATAGGTATATTCAATAAATTAGGGAGCGCAGTGGCACAGTGGTAGAGTGCTTGACTCGAGACCGAAGGGCCGCGGGTTTGAGCCTCACCGCCGTCACTGTGTTGTGACCTTGAGCAAGAACATTATTCCTAGCTTAGTACTGGTTCAACCCAGGAAGACCCGTCCCTATATAACTGAAAAAGTGTTGATGGGACGTAAATAATCAAATCAAACAAACAAACAAATATTCAATGAATGAATTTTTCAGCATAAGCTTTTTTAAAGGAAATTCCCAACCACTTTTATTGATTCAGTGAAATCAGCATATAGAAATGAACAAGTTTTCATTTTTTTAGTTTGTCATATACATGGATGATAATAATAGACTGCAATAATAGACTGCCTATTTTAAACCTCTGGCAGATTGTCTTGAATGTTTCATTGGATTATATTGCTAGATTGGTAGTCGCGTTGTTGTATATACTATTTCACCGCAAATTTTCCTGAACGGTTTCGATGAGCTCCAAGCACTTGCTGAATAGTAAGTAAACTGACCAATCAAAACACAAACCAATAACGTGACCTATATTTGAATAAATATTTTAGATACCCAATGATGAAAAGTGAATATATTCAAGTTTGTGTTATTTTGGTTGAGTCAGGAATATCAATTGCTCGATTTGATAGCAAAATGAAACAGGTGAGTTTTGCGAAGATTAGAGATGAAATGTGCATAAAGTCTAATTGCGTAAGCTGACGTCAGAATGTAAACAAGCACAAACGCTATCAAAAACACCTTAACCCATACAGTGACCTATATAAGCCTTGCCTCCTTTTTGTGGGACATAGGCAAACAGTGAAAATCCAGATCAGATTACGGAGAAAGCGGCGTCTGGTCAGGTTCTCTACTGCTTGCTTACAGAACGATCTATCAAAATTTAATAAAAATACAATATACCACCCAACAACCTAAATATTGGAAATTTTAGTTGATGGGATGGAGAGAGGATCAAAATGACACTAAAAGTAGGCCATCATCGGGCCGCCAGCGAAACGCCATTAAAATGGCGTTTCGCTGGCGTGCAGATAATGGCGCACCATTGAATGCTGGCTTGGTAGCTTTGTGATTTTTAGGGGATGCGGATCAATATTGCTAGGAAACACTAATTTTTTGTGGTTATTCAGGGGGGGGACTCTCTGTCCCCCCTCTGGATCCGCCCATGGATATTAATAATTGTGACTAGAATTACTAATAAAATTATGGAGAAGAACGGTGGGCCTGACATCAAGAACAAACCAAACTCACCAGACGTACCATATAGTTGCTTACGTTTTACTTCAACATATCCGTTTTCAATAAATATCTGCTTCTTTTCTCCAACCACCATTCCATTTACCCCTGTTGCATTTGGAACACCTAAACGATCATTATTAAAACCACGGCTCTCTTCTCCCGCCATCAATCTGTTTACTCTTGTATCACTCGGAACACCTATATGATCATTGTTTAACCTCTGTCTCTCTTCTCTCGCCATCAATCCATTTACCCCTGTAGCACTTGGAACACCTAAACGATCAATGTTTACCCTCTGTCTCTCCTCTCCCGCCTCCATTCCATTATCCCCTGTGACATTTGGAACACCTAATTGGTCAATGTTAAACCTCTGTCTCTCTTCTCCCGCCATCAATCTGTTTACCCTTGTATCACTCGGAACACCTAAACGATCTTTGTTTAACCTCTGTCTCTCTTCTCCCGCCACCATTCCATTTATCCCTGTAACATTTGGAACACCTAATCGGTCAATGTTAAATCTCTGTCTCTCTTCTCCCGCCATCAATCTGTTTACCCCTGTAGCAATTGGAACACCTATACGATCATTGTTTAACCTCTGTCTCTCTTCTCTCGCCATCAATCTGTTTACCCCTGTAGCAATTGGAACACCTATACGATCATTGTTTAACCTCTGTCTCTCTTCTCTCGCCATCAATCTGTTTACCCATGTAGCAATTGGACCCCCTATACGATCATAGTTTAACCTCTGTCTCTCTTCTCCCGTCATCAATCTTTTTACACCTGTAGCACTTTGAACACCTATACGATCAGTGTTTACCCTCTGTCTCTCTTCTTCCACCATCAATTTATTTACCCCTGTACCATTTAGAACACCTAAACGATCATTCTCATCTCTCGCCATCAATCCATTTACCATTTTATTTACCAATGTATCATTCTGGAGACTTGAATAGTCATTGTAAAACCTTTGCGTCTCTTCTTTGGCCATCAATTTATTTACCCTGGTAGCATTTCGTACAGTTGATTGGTTCCTTTCTTTCATCATGGCCCAGTATAGAAGAATATATGCTGCTCCCGATGCGATGATCACGCAGTAAACACACTTGCAATACATCTTATCTGCAAAGCAAGATTGTGTCGGCTGATTAGGGTAAAGTAGGGTATATTCGGACAGACAGCTAAATTCGAACAGCGACCTTGTTTGTTTCATATTTCAAATTTTGGAGTAAAAATAAATTAACTAAGCAAACTGTCAAAATCCTGACGAGATAAGGAGCCGTCTCATCTGGTTTTACCGTCACTGTTTGCAAATGTTTGTCCGAGCTTACCTGGTGTCCGAATTGACCCGACTTAACCCTATCAAAAGTAAGTAATGGTGCAAAGATCAGGAATCGATACAATCAAGTACCACACCTGACCCAGGATACCAATGGGAAAGTGACAAACTCACAGGAGACACCACAAACGAGAGCCAAGAGGTCAGCCCTTTCCCAGCAGGTGACCACAAAGCACATATAAACAGACGCGCACAAAACATAGCAAACACAAGACAGAACAAAAACATAAAAGATCCACAAAAGAAGTACCGCCTTGGAACGGTCAGTAAAATATTTTACTGGAGGGCTTAAACCGGTTTAACGGCGCCAACCTCACCCTAAATTCAGATGTGGATCAAGACACATAGATATTTGGTTTGCATGAAAGACCCCTAACTTATCAATGCATCATCTCCTAAAACATATAAATCAAGATGCTACACAAATTAAAGGGAGGCTACTGAAATCACACCGGATGGGCGGCAATCGAAAACGCTCGTAATAATCGACGAACGCAGATCAAAAATAGCTATAAATAGTGTTTTTAATTGCCATTTGTAGCCAGTCGGGCGACAAATGGCAATCAAATACTCTGTTTCTAACTATTTATTATCAACGTTTGTCGATTGTATTAACGTTTTCGATTGCCGCCAATCTGGTGTGGAAACATGCAGTGATTCTCATCAATTGATCACCTTTTAAAAAAATTGGGCCTGCTTTAAAAGAAGAAAATGTGCTCCCTCTGTGAGCTATGTTGAACCGCAAATTTCATACTTCGCAAATTTCACATCGTGTGAAGAATTGGTACCAAAATGGCGCTTCTGGCAAATGTGAAATAAGCGTATGGTCAATTTCGATGATTTTGGTGGTCTAAAAGCTGTAATCAAATTTCACATTTTTATGTTTTTAACTTGTGAAGAATCAGTACGTATTCGTCTAGCTGTGAAGAACTGGTTCGCTTGTGCGAACTGTGAAGAATAGCTACCAATTCCTCAAATATGTGAAGAAATAGTACTCAATTTTCACAAATTGGAAGAATCGGTACCATATCCTCAAACATGTGAAAAAATGGTACCAAATGCTCACACATGTGAAAAAGTGGTACCAAACTATCACAGGTTTGAAGAATTGGTACTTAATCTTCACAGATGTCAATGACAGAATTTGAAATGTATACTGAAACAATAAAGCTATGTCCGCTTGACGTTTATGTCTGCCAGTTCTTAATGTATGAACGCATTTCATTCAATGTTTTACATTACAAACTGTTATCATTTAGAAACGCTATCCACCTAAACGAAATTCATTTGATAACCAATAGGCCGCTTACAACCCAGAGAACGCAAGTACTCTTAAAATCAAAAGTCACAACATCAATAGCTTGTGTGTCCATCTTTCAGAACCGTTCAAGCACATTTGAAACACCACTGAGCAAACTCTCTAGTAAGATGTTATGCATTTTAGCTGTATGCATTGCTTTTACGACCTCAACCATTAATCTGTAACATGTCTACTCTGACGTCACAAAACATTGATCAAGAGGGTGTGTGAAGACACTCAGAGAACTCATTGTTGGTCCAGCATTTTGATTATCAACAGAGTTGGTCAAAGGACCTCGGACAGTCTTAATGAAGGATTGCCCATAAAAATGGTCAGAAAAAAGTTTCAAAGAAAATGATAGTTTTTCAATAAAAAAGATAGTAGGTTCAACTCGCGAATTATCCGCAAAAAAGTTTTTCTTATTGGACAAGTTCCTATTAAAAATTATGGGTTGAAAACCTTGTTTTTGCTATTTAACATATAGAAAATAGAAAAGGATTTACTGGAGTGCTCCCCCCCCCCCCCGTGACCAAACTAATCCTTTTGCATACTGTTGTAGATTTGCATTTCAGACATCATATAAAAAGGGCATGATTGGTCACGGGGGGAACGATGTCAAAATGCTCAAAAACTATTTATTATAAAACCTTATAAGGAACTTATTTTGTACAAACCTGTAGGTAAATATCAATTTACAATGGCATGTATCAGGGCTTTAGTTATGATTACGTACCAAGTCATTAATTGTCTTAATTCTCTACCAAAACATATGTTGTGGGTACTCAAAAGAAACGATGCAATGAGACGGTTCTTTTAAGCACCATATTATAGGTTAAATCTGATGAGTAAGAAACTATTTATAATTATAAGCTCAAAAAGTGTTTATCTAGACTTTGATGTATACAGTATACAGGTATGATACACCTGAGTGAATATATGAGGGTCTAGATGGGGTATAATGATTAGTGAATAATGGCCCTTTTTATAATGAATAGTGAATAATCAGCCAAAAAATTAATGAATAGTGAATATTGAGACCCTAAAAATTAATGAATAATCCTATTTTTTTAATGAATTGAAGAAAAAATTAATGAATAGTGAATAATCAGATTTCTTTGCCACCTTTCTTACTTATAATGAATAATTGGTCTTATTTTAGTGAATAACCCAAAATTTTAATGAGATGAATAATGGGCTAAATTTTTAATGAATAGTGAATACCAGACCCCCCCCCCCATCCAGACCCTCAATATGTCAAACTGACTAAACTTGAAACACAACAGTTTACTGTCAAAAGTTATGGACAGCATACTTATTTAAAAGAAGTGATGAAATCTTCTAAACCTGAATTTTATGCAAATGCAACACTTTCGTCTCACGTTTTATGCCCCAAACATTATATTTCCATCTATTTAGATGAATATCCGGCGAATCTTTGACTTTCTGTGAAATAAAATTTGGTCACAAAATATACCCCCACCCCCTAAACCCTAATGTCCTGGCATAATTATGCAATATTTTCAAAATATTTTTATTTTCCTAGGTACACTAAATGTAAGGGTTTGATTTAAGCACAAAATATTGTTGTCAAATATACATTATCCTAGCCACAGGCTGTCAAAATTTGGGCAGATTGAATAGCAGACTGTCCGAGGTCCTTTGAATTTCTTTTTCGCCATCACAAGCATTTTAACATTAATTAAGACTAATCAGCATTAAAAAAGTTGATACTGGAAATTTATGTGTGTGTTTTTCAGTAAGGGGTGGGGTATTCAACACAGATTTAGTGAACATGTGATGGCCAATATCAGCCATGGTTTTTATTTTTATCTTTTGTGCAATCATTGTCATACACACGCACACCAAATTAGAACAAAAACGGTGTCAAAACGCTGTTAGTTTAAGGAGAATCGGAGCCCGGAGGGGGGGCGGGTACTCTCATTTTTTTCGACATACGTAGGCTCGGACCCAGCATCTACCATTTATCCAAAAAAAATATCAGCAATATCAAACAGCCCAAAAAAATATTTGAAATTTTAGCAACCGAAAAAAATATCCCCCATTTTGTACCTTGACCTTAAGAAAAGACCCTAAAATGCATAGAAATGGCCCCTAAATATAGTCCAATTTTGTGATGACCCAAAAAAATCTACACAATCGTCATACCCAAAAAATATGTATTTTTCTGAAAACCCAAAAAAATATTGAAATTCAAAATTTTGAACCCAAAAAAATGGTCCGAGCCTACGTATGTATGAAAATATCAGAGTATCCCCCTGGGAATCGGAGGTTCTTAAATTGTTATTTGATTAAGTCAAAGGGAGGTAATTTCAGTTAACTTCGTAAATTAACGGTTTTGAATTGCAATGTCGCTCGTTCAATAAGCACATTTGAGATTTTTAGATGTTTTTTCATCGTCGGACGTTCCTGGTTGCCATTTAACGTAAAATGCGTCTCGTTTTGATAATCAACTTGCTCATGATAGTGGAATGAGCTGTTTTCACTTTAGGTTCAATAACTCTTCCAGATAAGAAGATAAAATCAAATAATGTGTCGGACGTTTGATAAACATTGCGGTTTATTTTTTGCTGATACATCTTAATTAGACCAAAAGATACAGTACCATGAAAATCGGACGTATCTTTTTTGTTTGAGTATAGAATAAATGTAATTATTACATACCTACTAAAGTCTACATAGTAAAATTGCCGTTAGCACTCAGTAATATTTTCCCATCCCACTGAATCCATATTGGCACAGTCACATGACGATTCCAAAACTCCATATTTAGACATCAATATGAATTTTTGGCATTGCCTAATAGTGATGACGTATAGATAGCGAGTAGGCCTACTTTTTCGATTCGACTCATGTTGAGTAGATTTTAGATTAGGAATAAGACCCTGTTTTTCGATGTATCTTACACTCTATTGCGACCATAAAAAAGCGAAATGCCAGAAAAATAAAGAAAGGGGCATTAAAACATGGAACAGTTAGGCTTTTCGCCAGGTTTGGTAAAACAAACAAAATAACTAGCCCTGAGCCTGGTCAACTACGGTGGCACTGGTGTCATGCTGATCGAATGATCGATCGTTACCCGGGGGGGGGGGGGGGGGGGGGGGGGGGTCGTTAACTTTCTTTCATCTCTTAAAATAAAATACTATTCGAGGAAAAGGTTGATTTTCTATGAAATACAGCGTAGGAAGAAAGGACTATCAGGTATCTAGAAATTCATAAAATCTTAACGTGGGTGAAGTTAGCAGTAGCGCAGTAAGATAAATTTGTGAAGTTGGCAGTAGCGCAGTAAGATAAATTTGTGAAGTTGGCAGTAGCGCAGTAGCACATCAGCAGTAGAACAAATTGTGAAGTTGGCAGTAGCGCAGTTACTGTAGCAGTAGAACAAATTGTGAAGTTGGCAGTAGCGCAGTAGCAGTTGACAAATTGTGAAGTTGGCAGTAGCGCAGTAGCAGTAGAACAACTTGTGAAACTGGCAGTAGCGTAGTAGAACGCATTCTAAAGATGACAATAGCGCAGGTAATACAATGGATACAATTCGAGAGTAATTCGTGTTCCTGTGCCCTTTAAATATATTAAATAGATTACCTCTACCCCTCCCTCTATACCCACCCTTCCCCATAATCTGTTTTAAAGTTTCCAACGTCAGTCTTTGTTCCCTTGTCCCTTTAACAATAAATTTAGCATTTGTTCATAAGTGCTCATCTCTACCCACCCCCTTACACACCCACCCGCCATATTTTCTAATGTCTACTGCTCCCCAGATTTGTTGTTGTAACCCTACCCGCAACAATAAATTTAGCAATTGTTCTTAAGTTCCGCTGAAATACTTTCCCATTTTGCCCTTACGGGGCTTGATAAAATTGGTGACGGCAATCGAAAGAGCCGTTGCAACTATGATTTATTTACCATAATACAATACGCTTCAGAATTGATATGACTAGTATCATCAATTCTAAACACTAAAAGTTCTTAATTTTGAAAGAGATTCGTCAAATATTTTCATGATTAGAAGGTTGCACACTACAAATTATTACCAGTTATAAAGAACAAAACAAATACAAAAAACCCCGCCGGGTTGGGCTTTTAGGGCTCAGAAATGGCGATGTAGTGGGGTCCGGTAGCCGTCAACGCGTATACAATATACAGGGATATATGCAAAGTTCAGGTGCGCAGCCTGGGAATTTTCGAGCATACAGGGTGTAGTGAACCCCCTGGGCAGTTAGGCATGGGTGTCCTGCGCACTGCCTTCTACGTGTACCCCCGTCGTGTTGGGCTTTTAGGGCTAAAAAATGACGATGTAGTGGGTCCCCATAGAGAGTAATGGGGATGCTATAGCGGGCGGTATGCGAAGTTCAGATGCGCAGCCTTGGAATTTTCGAGCATACAGGGTGTGGCGAACCCCATGAGTAGCCAGGTGTGGGTGTCCTGCGCACTGCCTAGTAGGTGGACCCCCGTCGGGTTGGGCTTTTAGGGCTCAAAAATGGCGATGTAGTGGGTCCCTGTAGAGAGTAATGGGGATGCTATAGGGGGCGGTATGCGAAGTTCAGATGCGCAGCCTTCGAATTTTCGAGAATACAGGGTGTGGCGAACCCCATGGGTAGCCTGGTCTGGATGTCTTGCACAATGCCTAGTAGGTGTACCCCCGTCGGATGGGCTTTTAGGGCTCAGAAATGGCGATGTAGTGGGGTCCGGTAGCTGTCAACGCGTATACTATATACAGGGATATAATGCAAAGTTCAGGTGCGCAGCCTGGGAATTTTCGAGCATACAGGGTGTAGCGAACCCCATGGGCAGTTAGGCCTGGGTGTCCTTCGCACTGCCTACTAGGTGTACCCCCGTCGGGTTGGGCTTTTAGGGCTAAAAATGGCGATGTAGTGGGTCCCTGTAGAGAGTAATGGGGATGCTATAGGGGCGGTATGCGAAGTTCAGATGCGCAGCCTTGGAATTTTCGAGCATACAGGGTGTGGCGAACCCCATGAGTAGCCAGTTTCACAAGTTGTTCCACTGCTACTGCGCTACTGCCAACTTCACAATTTGTCAACTGCTACTGCGCTACTGCCAACTTCACAATTTGTTCTACTGCTACAGTAACTGCGCTCTCATTGGCGCAGCTGGTGTAAAAAGCCAATATTAATTTTGGAAAATTTACATGGATATGCGCGGTTTGCCTTATAACTTAAACATCTACTGTCCTGCCAGCCAAAAGTGACAGTGACTTCATATTTTGCAATGTTATCAAGGACTCAAAATCGATTGATCACTTGTGTATTAATCCTATCCTCAGGATAGAATTAATACGCAAGTGATCTATCTATTCGCGTATACTCAAGTGAAGTGTACAAGTTAATGTTTTACTTAACAAGTGTAAACAAAATATTAAGTCACTGTCACTCTTGGTTGGCACGACAGTACCTGATTGACCTGAAACCTACAGAGATAAATCGCGTTACGAGCAAAACAGACTTTACGGACGGATGAACGGACAGACAGACGGAAGAGCGAACGTACATAAGAGCATTTAAAACTCAGGCTTAATTTCAATAAATTCTAGACTAGCTACTAGTCTGATATCATATTTTTTTATAAATGATAATTTCATTTAGAAATAATAATTTCTTTAATCTCCCTGTTTCCTCTATGATAGCAATATTTGTGACATGGTGTGGATATCATGTCAAAGAGAGAAAGAGATGAGACTGTCTGGCTATATGAAATCAATTTATAATGAATGAAATGTAAAGTAAAATTGAAAAAAAAACATCAAGGTCTAGGAGCTAGACTACATAAATTCGAACAAAACAGTACGAGAAATATTTTACTTACCAAAAGATAACCAAATCGATCTCATAGGATCTCTTGAAACGAGTGTTGGATTTGAAATGAATGGCCACGTCCTGAGAAAACCTGACTTTGTGTTGGCATGCGAACAAAAAATGCGCAGACCAGCCTGCTGATCAACGCCTTTGTTATTCGCATACTGGACAGTATAAATGTATAAGTTAAACTCGGAATACAGAAAAATACGCAAAAGGCTCATTTACATGACAGTAAATCAGTGTATAGCAAATAAATAGACTGTTCCATCATCAATGATTAAATACAGCCTGGATCGCCACACAGTCTGATCAGAACATTTGCTGTTCGCATGTGGAAACAATAAGTATTTAGGTACTGATTAGGTGTACAGCGAATAATCCGATATGATTTGGTTGATGCACAGGCTGATCAGAATCTTTGTCTGTTGAACCGCCGAATGAGTGTTGTTTTTCCATGAATATACTTAAAGTGACAAGAGCTTTGATTTTAGAAATCGAATAGAATTGTTCAACGTATGCTGACGATTATATAATGGAAGCTCAACAGATGTCGCATATTACGAGGGATGATAGGGAGCGCAGTGGATCAGTGGTAGAGTGCTTGACTCGAGACCGAGGAGCCGCGGGTTCGAGGCTCACTGGCGTCACTGCGTTGTGGTCCTTGAGAAAGACACATTTATCCTAGCTTAGTACTGGTTCAACCCAGGAAGACACGTCCCTGTTTAACTGAAAGATTGTTGATGGGACGTAAAGAATCAAATCAAACAAACAATCAAACGCGGGATGATAAGAAAGTTCGCGGAAAAGTGCAATTAAATCGCATTGCTTTTATCCATTGCAATGAAAATTCTTTGATAAAAACTACCATTCATAGCAAGTTGATTGAAATTGAAATTTAGAAAATGTGACGTCAGACGTATGAGCACGAGGCGCCGCTGTGACGCCACTTCGCTGGAACCGGCCCATCTGTACCCCTGGGTTGCTTCTCTGGGCTAAAACTCGTAGTTATGTTTGAATTTATGGGAGTTTTATTCACGTGACTTGCGGACAGTGGGCTTATCGGATGTTGCAAATGATTTTGATGAAAAATCAATATATCTTTGACATTTTCTAGGTGAGTGACCGCTATATTTTTGTGTTTTTTGCATACATGCGTAATGAAATTTCCAAAACGACGAATTGTCTTTAAGAACGTGATATGAAAAAATGTTTGTACCAAAGTGGAGATGTGAAAAAACTTGCAGACGGTTCATAAAATATCAAAACGTAGCAGGTTATCATCGGCAACTTGGTTGAATAATCCAAATCTGCATCCAGCGTTTGTTGTTTATTTGCAAAATAATGCAAAACCAAGGGGATATTTTCAGAAATACATGTATGTGTAGAAAAATATAAACACAAACTTTTGGGCCAAATCTTCCAAAAAAGGTGTTTTTATCTCCAATACTGTTATGGCCCCGTTGCCTCTTGTCTGACCGCAATATCGATGCTCAGTACATAGTGAGAATGTGTACAATTCCGGAATTGTACCTGAGCAAAGTGAGATTTGGTACAATTCCGGAAATGTACCTGAGCAAATTGAAATTCTCACTTAGTCCGCCGAATCCGGAACAAGATACAATATCCGCTGCTTAGTACTAGTTCAACCCAGGAAGACCCGTCCTGATATGACTGAAAATTCGTTGACTGGATCATAAAAATCAAACAAATCACCGTATACACCCTCTTCAGACAGGTATATTTTCCAATTAACCCTTAATGCGCCAATCACAACTAAAGACGTCTGCTTTTCTCGTCTGCAGAAATGTTTAAGAAGCCTCTATGGCAAACAATGTGGACCCAGATCAGACTACTCCTATAGGAGCAGTCTGCTCTTGGTCCACGCTGATTGTTTCTATACTTAATTTGTCAGTAATCATAGGCAATTATTTGCAGCAGACGACTTCAGCAGACGACATTTTCAGATGCATTTTTTCTTGGCGCCTTAAGGGTTAAAACACATTTTGTGTGCGTAGAAAAAGCTTCTCAGTGAGACATTTCTTTTCAGCACTCAGAGAAATATTTTGATAGAAGTGCTGAAAAATGGGGGTTATATTATTAACTGGCAGCACCCATTTAATTCAAACTACTGATAATCTGAAGTAATCACTTTGGCCTGCGGGACTTTGAAATAACAACATCTTTGTTTTGTGGCCGTGTCAGTACTGGCCGGGTGGGTTTATGCTTTTTGTGGTTCTTATGTCCAGGAACTCCCGAAGGCTCAACCGGCAGTGATTCTGGTTTTTAAGCGTATCAGAAGACGGGAAAACGGCTTAAAGTCTCATACCCTTTTCATTCGCTTCTGGTTTAGTCAGCTTTTTCTATCCCGTTATCCGTTGTTGTGTTTGGGCCTGCCTTAGCATAAATGAGCGACTACATGACAAAACGAACAAAATGATATAAGCAAAGAAATCATGAATCATTACTTTTCTCTAGAAAATTAAATTTACAACATCATCCGATTCTCTTTTTTAATGATGTTCCAATACAAGAAGTTGTATCACACAAACATCTAGGGGTGTATCTTTCTCAGCGTTGTGATAGGCATAACCATATTGATGAATCTTCTGGGAATGCTTAAACTCACCATTGATCGGAAATCGCTTGAAACTATCTACTTCACTTAAAATTATACGTTCTCTGTTAGAATATGCTGATATCATATGGGATAACTGTTCAAAACAGGAATGCAACGAGATTGAAAAATCCAACTTGAAGCTGGACGCATAGTAAATGGCTCAACAAAACTTGTTGAAATCAAAAAACTCTATAAAGAACTTGACTGGCTGAAACTCTCTGAAAGAAGAGACCTTCATAAACTCTTCTTGTTTTTCAAAATGGATCATGGTTTGGCACCTCTTTACTTATCAAATCCAACCCATGTTGAAGATGTATCCTCCTATATGTTGCGTATTGCATGGGACTGTGTAGGTATTCATGCAAACTCGCGAACATATGCAGACTCCTTTCTCCCATCAACTATACAAGCGTGGAATAACCTTCCTGACTTAATCAGACCAGCTGATACTCCAGCAACATTTAAGCATATTCTTACTTAGGACACTCCCAAACTAGCTAAATACTATTATTGTGGTGACAGATTCAACCAAGTCTCACACACACGCCTACGAACAGTTGTAGCTCATTGAACCAGCATCTTCACAAACGTAATTTGGTAAGCAACCCTTATTGCATATGTGGTGAAGTTGAAAGCAGCACTCACTACCTCTTGACCTGCCCCCGCTACACCCACATGCGTGATTGAATGGTCATGTCAATAAGCCAAATAACAAACCTGACAATAACAACTGGTGTACTTTTGTTTGGTACTGATGAGGTTTCAGATGAAGTTAATACTACAATATTTAAGGCAGTACAGAAATATATAAAAACTTCAAAGAGATTTGCAAATTAATAATACAGCGTTTTAGTTTCCTGGATATTGGAACAACACAAAACAAATCAATGTATTTCCACTCTGCTATTGTGTATGAATTCATCTCCATTTTATGTCAGCAACTTCAAGTAGTGCCTCTTTGAATTTTAGTATGTATGATCAAGCGGCAAAATAATAGCAACGGAGGTTCACTGAGGTTGTGCTCTCCTCTCTCTCTCTCTCTCTCTCTCTCTCTCTCTCTCATCAGTTCTTCTTTACACACGTCACATGACTGTATGATACTTTATATTGTAAGCATACAATTTGTTGAGTAAACATGCAACATAATACAATTTTTGAGCTGGCATAACTAGTTGAATACTCGTCTTGGTTTTTGTAGTGTCTGGCCACTCCAGATTGAAACTGGGGCGCTCAGACGTTTCCAAAAAGAAGCTGATCTAGTCTTGTATGCTGTTATAAAAATGCTAGTCAGCGCCATACACATTGCTCATTGTATGCAGGAGATGATTGCTATAAGCAGTGATGCTTGTTATCAGATCCTGTCATGTGCTCATGTATAACAATGTATTATTTACTCATGCTATGTATTTTCGAAATAAAATATTGCTTAAACTAAATCATGCGAGTCATTATTAATCTAACAAGCAATCGAGGGAGCGCAGTGGCTCAGTGGTAGAGTGCTTGACTCGAGACCGAAGGGCCGCGGGTTCGAGCCTCACCGGCGTCACTGCGTTGTGGTCCTTGAGCAAGACACATTTATCCTAGCTTAATACTGGTTCAACCCAGGAAGAACCGTCCCTATATAACTGAAAGATTGTTGATGGGACGTACAGAAACTAATCAAACAAAACTAACCAGCAATCAAACAGCAGATGAGGTGGATGACCAGGCTTACCTGAGTGCGTTGATGGGTGGCTTGTTTTGCCATGCTGCTAGCTCAAATGTATATTAAAGTAAAATAAAACTTTATTTCATCTGTATAATATATAAATACTTACAAAGCAACACATTAATACTATATATATAAGCATCATACAAACGGGATTCAGAAGGAAATCCAAATACTTACTTGAATCTGTATACCTCACATATTCAATAGTATAGTGTACGCTATGATGCTGTGATTATCATCAAATTTATGCAATATACAAATAATATTTTGGACCGTTTAAATAACCATTGGTTGTAATATACAGTTCTTGTCAGCATATCGCTCCACGGGGATGAAACTTAGATTTTTTCCACTCATGTTCAACGCAATAACAGGATCAAGCAGTGCGCTTCATTTTGTAGCTCATTTTTCTAACTTATACTACGATGATGTGGAAGTATGATAATAGTTGGCAATCCGAATCGAAAAAAAGATGCATATTTTTGGTTTTGTTGGCATTTTTGAGTACATTTGTTAGACCACTTTTAACATAATATTTAGCATGTGTACAAAGCCATAGGGGTGGATGCCAAGTCTGAATTTGCATATGAAGGCCAGAAATTAGGTCAAAGGTTTATTGAGTGCAAAAATGAGAAAATATGTACTACTGTAAAACAACTTTATCTTTTTATATGATAACATATTTCATTTTAAGCCAAATTTTGCATGCTTATAGTTATAAGTCTGAAAAACATTGAGAAAATGTTTTTAATAACTAAATGTTCATATGTCGACTTTAAAATGGGGTCAAAGGTCATCAAGTGCAATAATCAGAGCATTTTTGCAAACTGTGTTTCTTTTTATTTCTCAGGTCCAACAACAAGATACTTTCGAACTCTAAAAAGGATAGAAGTCTTTCAGAAGGCTTCAATTAACATGTTTATCATTAAAGGAACCCCTTTGGAAGCATCCTTTTATGGATTTTACAAAGACAAACATCGTAAGTTTTGTGCAATTTTGACGGCAATTCTCCCTCAATTGGGCTAAACTGAGATATATGGGCTACTTTGAGAAATTGCTGCACCTCTAAGAGATTAAAACTATTTTCCGTTTGGGACATGTCTTGGGGCCTTCGAAACACATAATTTAATAACTTTTCTGTGGTCATTTTTCTATAAATCACTTGTAATGAACGTTACCCTACTGGCATTGAAAATAACAATACACACAGTACAATGCTAATGTTGATTTATTTTTATAGTATTAGTGAAACAGTTTAAGCATTAAATGTTTAAACTAGTCATAAAAATCAATTGCATACATCTGTGATATGTATTTCTGCTCGTCAGCGATATGTATGTTACATTTTATACTAAATTGCAGATTATTACATTACGAATTACATGTATTAGAATAAACCATGTACATGACCTTAAATATACATGATATTGATCTATATTCTATTTGAAAATGTTCATTTTCATTCATTTGAAGTTGTTTATAACTTTTAACTTGCAATGAAGTGAAATCAAGTAAATATTCAAATATGCTGACTAGTATGTAATTTGTACTGGCTCCAGCATGTAACGCATCGCTGCTTACAGATTCATTTTTCAATTATTTACATTGCATTGGAATTGGAAAAATATCTTTCATATTGAAATCAAATTATAACTATATTAACAAAAATGGACCTTAAATTGCTGTACATATATTAATGAGGTAACGTAGGTAACATAAGGTGCCTTACATAAATGGGTAAAGGTAGTAAATTGTTGTTAGGCTTATATAAGATTTGGGTCTGCTCTCAAGTAGAAAACTATTCGCTTACATATACTACACACATTTTATTCTATATAAGACTTAATTTAAAAGAGTGCTATGGGTTGGTCTGCAATATGTGAATTTGGCATTTCCTGGTCTTACTCAATTACTTTTGTAATTTGCTTGGTTGTTTTACATTCATATTGCAGTTTTCAGATTTCTACCAATGGCACATAACGATAAACATGCAATCTTTGTTTTGTTTGTTTGATTTGATTCTTAACGTCCCATCAACAATCTTTCAGTTATAACGGGACGGGTCTTCCTGGGTTGAACCAGTACTAAGCTAGGATAAATGTGTCTTGCTCAAGGACCACAACGCATTGACGCTGGTGAGGCTCGAACACGCGGCCCTTCGGTCTCGAGTCAAGCACTCTACTACTGAGCCACTGCGCTCCCGAACATGCAATCTACATCATGATTTAAATATTGACTTAGTATCAATAATTTACTTAAAATAGCATAGCAATATTTCATACATCTAGTGGCAAGGCAGGAATTAAGGCAGGGGTAGTGCTGAGTGTCTTCTATAGCAGGTATAGGTTTTTGAAGATTGCAAACATAACATCGTCATACAGAACCAGCATGGTTTATGTCCAAATATAGGATGTTACATAGATCTAGTATTAAAGATTGTCCTTGTATGCTGAATTCTTTTAATTTTCACTTTTCACTGTTGACAATTACTTTATAAAATTAATTTATCATCTGTCCCCATTAAAATCTTCTATGTTTTGTTGAACTAGATTTCATATCAAATTGTAATGATGATTATCTTATAATATTCTGCAGCAATTCTGATAGAAACTATTCTGCTTGTTAATTATCTTAGACAAATGTTGGTTGAGGTAAGGTTACCTGAGCCATGTAGCAGTCTTGTAAAACATCTGACTATATTTCATGGAAACATAAACAACACATCATTCAAACTTTAGTGATACTTTATTCTAAAGATCTGTTAACTGTTTTATTCTTAAGCTTAAAGCAAAAACATGACTCCCAAAATTCACTAGTATGATTTGCATCTCTGAAACTCACAGATTAAACTGAATGTTGAAAAAGTAGTGTCACACGCAGCTGATTTCTCTGCTTTTCTTATTCACAAGGTAGTTTGTTTTTAGTTTTGTTTATGTACTATTTGATTTTGTTGAGCTATTTGTTACCCTAGTACATGTTTTATATATGTCCTATGAAAAGTGAGTTTTGGTCTGTTTATTGGTTTTAAAAGGTTTACTAAATTAGACTTATTGTGATAGTCTTAAATATATATGCAAAACCATCGAAAATGTGAACAACATTGCTGACATCAGCTTGCAGAAAGCTTTTCCAGCATAAACTTGCTCACTCTCACTCTTGTACCTATATCCTTGTAGATATTTGTGAAGACTAACACTGTTTGAGGATTGTATTGTATATAGTGAAAGGAAAGTAGTTTAGTTTTATTTCAAGAGTAATGTCATTAAAACTATACATTACGAGTATGCTACCAGTTACAAGTGCTATCCAATCTGATATATTGCACTTGTATCTACGAGCAGTGGATGTATACATTAATGTTAGTCACCTACTCTATATGCAATCGATTTCAAATTGTCATGGTTAACAGATAGATTCTACACTAGAACCGGCGAGTTAACTACCTCAGGATCTTATATACATCAAGCAAATCAGAGATGTTAAACCAATGGATTTTGCAAGTAAATTTACATATTAGATAACCATTTCAGGACACATTTACTCTAAATACTAAGAAATGATCCTAACTGATTGAAAGCAATGAACTTCATTGCTTTCAATCAGTTAGGATCATTTCTTATTGAACACAATCAAATCATCAGGTGCTCTAATATGGTGAATGCCTGTGTTCTCAAGAAGTCATCAGACATCTGTTTTGGGAAAATTTAATTTGGAATAAAACTTGCATTGGCATTTTACAGTTAAAAAGAATAACATAAAGAAACACATGCCAATTACCTCATAGCATTTGATCTATATCATCATTGCAAAAAATAATAAGCAAAATATGTTTAAAGATGATACTTAGAATTGAATTTATCGACACCGAAAAAATTACAATGTATAAAAAGTTGCGCTGGGAAAGACATAGATGTATATTTTATGGTATCTTAAAATTAGAGGTTACCTTAAATACCATATCTATACTGCTTCTATATATGGATGAATACGTTTACACAAGCAACCTGATTTCAAAGAAATGCTGCTTTTGAATCAACATCATTTCATTAATACATGCAAATGAAAGGACACCGCTACAACTAAATGTTTAAAGTTATATGGAGGATTACCCTTAATGTCAGGGCTATTTCCATGATATACCCAACAAAAAGTTAACAATGTTTCACTAGATGGTCATTATTAGAAATGTACCTGTATATTAGCTTAATGTTATGTATGTTACCATTCTGCTAACAGGCGGATGTGAAGACCAATGTGAGGGTATATTCCTTCCAGTATATGGTATTTACCATATTCTATCATAGTTTCAACACGCCTGATGTTTTATGAAAGGAGGATTGGTCTTTGTGTTTTCATGAAGCTATGCTTAGTATATACAATAAGCAGGTAGTGGCCTTGTAAAAAGTGTGGTACAATTACTCATAGATGGGAACAAACACAACAAATGTGTAAAATGAGAAAAGAAACATATTTTAGTCCTATAAGCATGAGATTATGGCCAAGTCCTAATGAAAGCGGTAGCTAGGAACATATACCTTTGAGAAATGACTCAAGTTCAGGGGGTAAAAATGTAACGTAAGTAACAAATTAAACACATCTTATGTATAAAAGGATAGATAATTGCATATTATGACGTATTCATACAAAGCATTAAGCAAAAAAATATTTCTTTAGAAATAAATGGTTATTCTTAGTTGTATTACATTTTAATTGATTTTATACAGTAACGTACTTTACATGCTTATCATGAATATTTGACAGTGGGAAACTTGGTAAATCATTGCTTTCCAAACATGATAGACACACACCTAGCAGGATAGCAATAAAAAATTCTTCCATTAAGATAGAAGGGAACTTAAAATTTGAAATTTGCCCCTTTATAAATAAAATATTGCTACAATTTTCACCGATTTTGCACTTAAATGACCTTTGATCCCAACACACATCGTGCCTTGATGATGCTGTTTGTTTATATAGCATGGCTGTATTATCCAAAAGAGATTTTGCATTACTTTGAATCATAATTTTGGATAGCTAATTGATAAAAACGCTAAAATCTGACGTATATACAAGAATTTGCACTCAGTTGACCTTTGACCTAATTCTGGGACTTTGGGGCATTTCCAGACTTGGCATCCACCCCTAACCTTCTTAAAACACATCAAGATACACTTTGAGCATGGATGCCAAAATGTACTCAAAAATGCCAACAGAATTTTTTTTCAGGCTCTGGATGGCCAAGTATAATGAGTCTAGCTCAAATGGTTGGCTCATAAGGCAAAATCAAGTATTGTGTAGGGATATAAAAGTAAGTAAGGGACAAAGATCAGAAATCGATACAATAAAGTAAAACACCAGTCCCTTCCGGCAGATGACCACTAGGCCACAAAGAACTGTCAAGAAAGCATAACAAACGTGAAGCATAAATAACTCAGTGAACACAAATTTACTATGTGTTGGAAAATAAGTTGTAGTTATTGTTTTTGTTGCGGACTGTCAAAAACCTGCCAACAGTCGACTGAATTTCCCAGGTACCTGTTAACCACGTGTTCCATTGCACTGACTGATTTTTTCTTCACACAGAGCTGAGCGTTTATCGTTTGGTATCCGTAAAGAATGCTCCATTTTTTGTTCATTATACTTAAAATAGTGTTTGCATTTCTAATGTGATATTAATCATTTTTCGATTACCAACGTTCAGTGTAACGTGCATTAACTGTCCGTAGGAAACATATCATAGTTGCGTAAAATCACACTTTGCCATAATCGAACGCTACCAAGTATTACCTCCCTTGTTGATTTAGAGTTACGGTTATTGCTATCGGCAGTGACCTTAAAGAATTGAAAATGGGTTCATAGAAGTTGAATGCTTGCCTTTTGACAGTACTGTTATTCGTTTCGATTTTAGAACACCATCAGTTAGATATAAATCTTTGAAAGTTACATAGAAGAGGAGTAAATATGACGTTAAATATGCATGGAACGCAATATGGGCTATCACAACATAACAAAATTTACAAAACGTTGAAGTTTTATAGGTTGTGTTTTAAAACGTCAAAATGCAACGTAAAATGGGTGTCACATATTTGTGACAGTTTTGAAACTACGCATATCTGAGACACTGAGTTTTATTGGTTGAGTGTATTTAGCTGGAGCTTTGGCGATGCATGAAGTTATTGGTTGGTGAGTTGTTTTTAAACTGGTGATTTTGTGGTGGAAGTGCTAGTTCATTCATTGTTGGCTTTGGAGAGAGACAGACGAAGCGATTCAACACAACTGTGGCTTTTTGTGTTTTTTACGTCGACTCTAGAATCTACACTGTTATGCTAAATACCAGTCATTGGATTATGTAGATCTCGCTAGCCTGTGTGGTATTACTAAATTACCTATGTGGTGTAACTTAGCCTGTGTGGCGTAACTTAATTACCTTGTGTGGTGTAACTTAGCCTGTGTGGCATAACTTAATAACCTGTGTGGTGTAACTTAGCCTGTGTGGCGAAACTTAATTACCTGTGTGGTGTAACTGCATTGCCTGTTTGGCTTTAATATGGCCTGTGTGGCGTTAACTTTGTCTCTTTGGTGTTGATATAGCCTGTGTGGCGCTGACTTTGCCTGTGTGGCGTCAGTTATATACGTTATGTTATTACCTACGTGATGAGTGAATCTACATAACTTTATGGCATGATAAATGGTCTGGTGTGGTGTCCGTTACGTTATATGTTCTGGTGCAGACTGGTCTGGTGTAGTATCCCTTACGCTATATGGTCTGGTGTGGACTGGTCTGGTGTGGTATCAATTACACTACAAGGTCTGGTGTGGACTGGTCTGGTGGTGACGGTTACGTATATGGTCTAGTGTGGGCTAGTCTGGCGCGGTCTGTTATGGTCTGTGGTTTGGCACAACCTGGTCTGGTGCAAAGTTGCTATGGTTTATTCCAGTCTGGTCTGCGATGGTGGAGACTTTGGGACATATGGTAACGGTGGTGGTGTAAGGGAAAAATATAACAATTGGCATTGACTTTATACAAAGTGACACTTAGCGTTTTATATATAATTTTACATATTGTAAGAATATGTGAAAATAAATGCATGTATATTTGTATATGGTATATCTGGTTTGTTACAATGGCTTGTAGTCTGGCAGAGCACAATAACAAAAGAATTCCTGCATCACAATTTATGAAATTTTCGATGTTTGAATGTAATGAATTAGTCGAAAATTGATTTCCCTTGTTTTGCTATGCTCCGATAGGTAAGTAGCCGTGTTAAGAAACCACGAGAAAGTTGAGTAAAAGATTTGAAATGGTCATTCGGCTGTGGAACGACTGACTAGCCAGACGTGTTTTATCGAGAAGAACTATGTCGTTAGATTGTACACTACGGACAGTGAATAACGGACATGTACAGAATTGACATCGGTGGAAATTTGAGGGAACTGTTGTTTGAGCCAGCCGAAGTTCAAAAGCCATAGGCCAAAGTATCAGCCATGTACCTATGGTCATTCTGATTCTGTTAATCAATGTATTTGAGGTGGGGCAGGTCAGACCCAAGGAACATTTCTTGAACAGAGATGCGTACACACACACACCGGTGCACCAGCTTTGGTTCCTTTTGAGCTTATTCAGACACAACAGTTGTACAACGAGGTATCGTCGGACCTGGTATTACTTGTAGACAGGCGACCAGCATCGGAAGAAACTGACCTTACACCAAGAACGAACTACCAGAGAAATGAGACCTTCTCTATGGACGATTCCAAGCCCAATGAATTTTAAGATGAGTATTGTATTTTTCATTTTGAAAAAATGAATAAATAATTAAAATCTGAACAGGGCCAACTATCATATCGATTTTGGCAGGTTCAAGACAATCCAATTAGGATAAAATTCATTACCATGAAACTATGTCTTATTTTTAAGGAAAGTTTATTTGTACATGAAGCAGTTTATGATATTTTTGAAAAGGTCGGATTTAAAAATGTGAAAATGTTTTGTAGAAATTCCATTCAATGCTTCAGTTCAAAATAATGGCGAAAGAGATTCCTTGCTAAAGGTTTTATACCAAGAGCTTAGTTTGAAAAAATTTATTGGGATCAGTACATATTTTGGAGTCGCTTTAGACTGTTTTGAACTCTTTGGGTTTACTTTTAGCATACCTCAAGAGGGATTGATAAGGGAAAGTCTTCATTGCGAGATATACGCCAGTACTGGGTGGCTCCCTGCCAACTTTGTGGCGTTAAAATATTATATGAGTACAGTTATAGGATCTGTTTCGCAAATTATGACAAAGTACATTAGTATTGACATAAATAAGGCGAGGCCATGGATTTTCTACGTTATGGTTTCCCAAGAGAACCATGAACTGTATCCTTTCTGGGAAAAGCCAAGTTTCCTCAAATGTACTTTGTTTTCACATTCAATAGACATATTGATGTGTTTGTACGTTAATCCGGGTGTCGTATGGCTCCTGTGCTAAAAAAGCTTTAAGTTTTCTGATTGAAGTGGTTGTGTGATTTTTATTAGAGTTTTACAGTCACTAAAGCAAATTTTGAGCAAGCAGAGTGCAAATGCTTCACAGAAAGTGGCATGGTATATAAAGTATATATTAATCCAGAATTGCAAGATTTAGCCATGCAGTTTTTCAGATTTTCGTCAGGCATGCCATTCATTTAAAAATCGTTTGGCTGCCGCAGATTTTTTTTTTGATCGAGTAGATTATTTATCATACATCACAGAAAGATATGACTGAGGGTTAATTAAATATTTTGTATCGGAACATGATACTTAATTGGCATTTTAATAATAATTATAATTATAATAATAATAATAATAATAATAATAGAAAAAAAACGTAGCGAACGCATTAACTAGAATGTTTTGTACTGTTTGTCTCACCTATTATTTTGGTCAGTAGAATGTTAAGAAAAGCGGAGAGGTGCAAGTTTAAAAGCGTTTTAATATTTCCAGAGTGTAATCGGCCAACCTTTGGCATAAAAGAAGGAAACGTGCATTCTATCATGGTATATTTGGTGTATTTGCCTAGAGAGAAGCAGTTTTTCATACCATACTTAAATGGGGTTGATATGTTTCGAAATGCAAATGTAACATGTAATACGGTGTTATCCCTGTAAAATGTTGAAGACAACGTTTAGTAGTCTCACTTCGTTAAGCGGTTATGGGGTATGCCTTAAAAAATGCTATTGGCTGTTATTGGCGAATAGGTTGTATGGGCTGGTATCGGCTCATTCTCTAAATTTAAGCATTTATCATGTGTGTTATACTTTGATAATTTTGAAGCCATCGTTTAGAAGTTGTCTCGCTTTGTTGAGCGGTTATGGCGTATGCCTTTCTATTTGCTAGTATCGGCAATTATGTAGTATGTGCGTGTATCGGCGCATTAACATTCAGCATATTTGTTATACTTGTAAATTTTAAAGACATCGTGTAGGAGTTGTCTCGCTTAGTTGAGCGGATATGGCGTATGCCTTTCTATTTGCTGGTATCGGCCAATAGGTCATGTGCATATGGCGGTTATGGTATTAACAAAATTAACATGTTATATGTTGTTATACTTTTTAATTTTTCAAGACAATGTGTAGGAGTTGTCTCGCTTTGTGAAGGGTTTATGGCGTATGCCTTTCTATTTGCTATTTGCTGGTCTTGTGTGGGGGTATCAGTGCATATGGTTTAAAAATTAACAAGTTATATGTTATTATACTTTCTAATTTTTTAAGGCAATGTGTAGGAGTTGTCTCGCTTTGTGAATGGTTTATGGCGTATGCCCTTCTATTTGCTGGTATAGGCGAATATGTCTTGTGTGCATAGGTGCATATAGTTTTAAATACTGTTTTGAAAAATACACACTGATTATTACAATGACTGACTGACAATTTCTATGGCACGTTAAGGTAGCTTACAAAGAGAGAACCCGGATAAAAATTCCTCTGAGGTGAATTCTTATCTGAATCTGTTCTTTGAAGCGACTGTGTTATTCAACAATTGTATACCTACGGTGACGTTGGTCTAAGAGGTAATCGACGTCAATATAACGTTTGTTTTTGACGTAAAAGGGGCTATTTAGGGTGATAATGCGTTTATTTTTTCCAGAGCCTAGCAGATAAAATAGAGAAGCTACTTGGCGTCACGGCGACAAGGGTCTCCCTGCTATCCGAGTTACTCATAAGAAAGAGCTGATAGAACGAATGCATCCTATAAGCGAGGATTTAACCGTTGAAGAAGTTATGGACTTGAAAGTAAGGATGTGTTGGCCATTTCGGTGTGTCATATGGCTTGATATTATAGTATATCTCGTTCAGTCTGCTAAATTAAAATACTGGATTCAAAGTTCCATAACAAACGCATATTATAGTATTAAGGGTGCTCATGCGATGTTTGATTTCAAGTTTCCTACGGAATCTAAATTAGGACAAAATATTTTAGAGGCAGAGAAATAGAAATGATCTATGTCTATTAAGAAAAAGAACCTATACTTGTAACCAGTGAGCTGCTTTTGAAATTATATAGAAATTGTTTATTGAGAATACTCTTAAATCAGAGAATGATTTCTGCATTATTTGAAAGCCTATTCGGATCTTCTCAGGAGTCATGAACTGTTAAAGTTGATATTTAGCGATGTGGTGTTTAACAGTGTATACAGTGTATACATACCTGAGTCTGTTTATTATATTGTCTAGTAAGACTAAGACTAAGACAGACAAATACAGAGACGGTACATGGATTCTAATAGCAAGAAATAGTACAATATTTTTCCGTTTTTGAAACTGGAGCGATATTTCCTATGGGCAAATATTGCCGAGGATTCAGATATTTAAATAATTTCTCATCTGAGTGCAACCAAAACTGGTTACAAAGTAAGCAAAAAAAAAAAAAAATGTCATATAGTAAAAAATGAAAAATTAGATCTCGTAACCACAACACTGATATGAATCAGTACTGTTAAAGTTGATTTTTCAAGTGGCAAGGTATAGATCAGCAAAGGACAGTTATATGAGACTCCGTAGACGAAAGGTTAAAAGTTTCTCAGTCATTTTGAGATTAGTTATAGTATTGCAACATTTCAGCCCGTTCTTTTAGCTTCAGTCTGTTGGTTGTTCCAGCGGCTTATACCAAAAAATAAGATTTTTGTTCTTGTTGAATTTATAAGCTATCGGAGGTGGTGTTGCAAGGGAAATGAAATTTTCGATGTTTGAATGTAATGAATTAGTCGAAAATTGATTTCCCTTGTTTTGCTATGCTCCGATAGGTAAGTAGCCGTGTTAAGAAACCACGAGAAAGTTGAGTTTAAGGTTTGAAATGGTTATTTTGCTGTGGAACGACTGACTAGCCAGACGTGTTTTATTTAATATGCATGTATATACATGTAGTATGCGATAAGAGGGCTATAGGCATTAAGGTATTGGTTTCCCATATAAAGTAATGCATGCATCCTTCTTATCGTAGTTCAAAAGTCTGTAGAGTGTTCTGTCCAAGGGGCTGTTATGTGGTAGATAACTATGTATGCATTCAGATGTTTTAATAAACATCAAGGAAAGTTTCTTATGAAAGAAATGGAAAAGTTTACGGAAAATATAAGGTGAAGTCTGTCAGTAGTTCCAGCGGCTTATACCAAAAAATAAGATTTTTGTTCTTGTTGAATTTATAAGCTATCGGAGGTGGTGTTGCAAGGGAAAAGGAAATTGTGACAACTGGCGATCTCAACAGGATCCTTTCAAATTTGCTAAGGAGAACTATATATTGTGTGAGTATTTTTTGTCTGATTACAAGTTAATTTTGACAATCTAGTTAATACAAATATATGTATAGGGTCATGTGAACACAATGGATCTTGTAGACAAAATACGGCTACTGGCGAATCCTTAGAATAAGGAGGTGATAGACTTGTTGAATTTGTACAAAAGAAAGAGGAAGAGGCTATAGCTAGAGAGGAGACAAAGTTAGAAAGAGAGTTGAAAAAATCTGAGCAGGAGCATTCGTTGAAATTAGAAATGCTTGCTAAGGAAATTGAATTAGAAAAAGTTAAGGCAGAGCATGCTTCTTAGGCAACTGATCGAACAGTATTTGAAGTTTCTAAGCTTAAAAGGGGCTGCACAGGCTCGTCTGAGTCTAAAATTGTCAAAATGCCACATTGTTGGAAATCACATGTCGTGGCTCAAATTTATTTACATTGTAGGGAGGAGATTTCAGCTAAAGAAGGATATATCCGGCATTTCAAAAGCTGTCCCTCAAACAATCCGCACCACTTCCCACTAGATAGTGAACTAATAAACGATAATTGGGTCGCAAAATGGTCACAACGTATACAACACAATGTAGAAAATGTTAGATATCATGTTTTTGGAAGTTCTAAATATGTGATTTATCCGAAGACATATGCGTAGCTAAGGGCCTGTCTCCCGGATAAGAGTGCGTAACTGAAAATTATTTTCTTATTTCTCAACACAAACATATGTTGTGGGTACTCAAAAGTACCGTCTCAATGAGAGGGTTCTTTTAAACACCCAAAACACATGTTTATAATATATTTTCACAAAATTGTTCCTCATGATGTCATTAAGACAGACCAAAACTAGTCCTCAACAAATAAAGATTTGTGAAAATGTCAAATTTGTCAAAACGTTTCACAATTTAATTTGAATGTGATCACATTCTTGTCCCATCATCAGCATTTATTTTCATTTTCCCATTAGATGTTCTTAGAACTGCCATATTTTCCAGTCCAGTGGGTGTAAAATCTTCATTGGCATCAAAAGCCTCGTTTTGGTGAAATTCAGTTGTTTTGAAAATTGTGGTTACTTCCAATTTTATTTCTTCTTCATGCTACAATATAAATAAAATACAACAACAAAGAAATATACTGTCCTGCCAGTCAAGAGTGACAGTGACGTTATGTTTTGTTTACAAAGTTATCAGGGACTTATAATCGATACATCACTTGTGTAGCAAGGATAGGATTGTTACACAAGCGATCAATCGATTTGTGTTAGCTTAAGTGGAGTGTACAAGTTAATGTTTTACTTAACAAATGTAAACAACATATTATGTCACTGTCACTCTTGGTTGGCAGGACAGTAGTTATTTGTGCCGCGACATGTGATTCCAACAATATTGCATTTTGACAAGTGTAGACTCAGACAAGCCTGTGCTGCTTCCTTTTTAAGCTTAAAAAATCCAAATGATATTCAGTCAGTAGCTTAACACTCATAGAATACTCAAGCGACTGGGAAAGGCTCTGATACGCGCAGGTTGGTCTGAGGCTTTGTGAGTCGCACATACACATAAGACCTTGTTGGAAATCTCATGCCATGGGTCAGTTATAGTAATTTCTTCCCGGTGTCCTTAAGATGGTTAGCATGTCAGCTTGATTAGCTATGCCCATGGTGTGACACTCTAGGCACCTTTTTTCTCTTTGAAGACTTTTGACAAACAGTGAAGACCCAGATAAAATATACTGCATTATACGGCGTTTCATCAGGGTCCATACTGTTTGCTAAGACACAATCAATTTTGAACGAACAGAATACAATATTTAATTGGAAATTATAACATCAATATATATTTACAATGTAATGGAACATCCTGAATTTTAAGGAAAATTCCATTGAACCTCATGCGCGGATCCAGAAAGTTTTTTCAGAGGGGTCCAATTTTGATTACGTTAGGTGAGAGAGGATGAAAATACCACTATAAGCGGGCTGATAGTGGCCCAACATTGAATGCAGACTTGGTAATTTTGTGGGTTTACAGGGCATCTGGACCAGTATTGCTAATTAAAAAAAGAAACTCCACATTTTTGTGATTTTTCAGGGGGTCCAGACCCCCTGCCCCCCCCCCCTCTGGATCCGCCCATGAGTCCTTAAAGGGTTAAATCTCTGGCCAGCATTATGGTTACATTTTGGAACTGGTTGCAATATTCAATCTGATTTAACCCTTTGTATTCGGGAAACAAGTTCTTTTGCAAGCAGTGAAGACCCAGAAGCAATGCAGTATTAAGGTTTGTAAAGGTAAAAAAAATCTTCAAACAAAAAAACAATACTGTTTTTAAATTATAACCTGACACTCCTAGATATGAACAATGGTCCATCCCATGTTTATAGTATTAAACCGTAACGAATAATCCATTTGTATGCAAAAAATTGATCGATAGCATTGAGAAAGCTAAATATCTAACTAAATTTAATTTCTTTAAAATGTTTATTTTTGTTTGAACTGTGGCATGCTGATATTGAAATATTGAAAGCTGTTGAACTACATACCTTTCTGACAGATCTATGTATTCGTTTACAAGACTTGGGGAGGTAGCAGCACACACGGTCACATGCTTTATGGATATATCTTGGGTCAGTATTAGCTGGCACCTTGAACTCTATAAAAAAGCTAATTTATGTTGCCATTGACAAAATACTGTGAGGTAGCATCAAGAACAATCAACTATATATGCATATATCTACCTGCTTAAACTATATTATAATAGTAGCCATAGACAAAGTACTGCGAGGTAGCAACAAGGGCAATCAAACTATGTATGCATGTATCTTGGGCCAGTATTATCTGCCAACTTAACTCTATAAAATAGTAAAAATTTGTTGTCTTTGACAAGGTACTGTGAGGTATCAGCAAGGACAATCACATTGTGTATGCATACATCTTAGGCCAGTATTATCTGCCTACTTAAACGGAAGTTAATTTACGTCGCCATAGATTTGGCATTGTGAGGTAGCATCAAGGGCAATAAAACTATATATGAATATAGCTTGGGTCAGTATTATCTGGTTCATTGAACTCAATTAAATACATAAACATAACGTATGTATAGATTAACAATGCACTCTGTGGTAGCACCAAGGGCGATCACTCTATTTATGCATAGATAATATATATGGGTCAGTATTATCTGGCTACTTGACCAGAACGTGAACCTCGTGATCTGAACTTGGATACCAGTCCATTTGATAATTGCTACAATTAGCTAGATGCATAGCTATATATGCAAGAATGTACATATGAGCCACGACATGTGCTTTCCAACAATGTTACACTTTGACAAGTGTAGACTCAGACAAGCATGTGCAGCCTCCCTTTAAGCTTAGAAACTGCAAATGATGTTCAGTCAGTAGCTTACTATTCATAAAATATTCAAGCAACTACAAAGGCTCTGAGCCTTTACTAGTTGCACATACCGCATTGATGGAAATCCCATGTCACCGCTCATGTGAGGAAATTGACCTTAAGGCAGTCCAGCAATTATTACCTAAGAGACATTTGGTACTTGATCAGCAATTATTACTTACGAGACATTTGGTACTTGATTGTATTGTTTCCTGATCTATGCAGGCTTTCTTAATTTGTTCAATAACTTAAATAACAAAAATTTACATGTTCTTATTTAGCCAAGAAAATGTTTCGAAAGTCTGAATTTTTCAATATAGCTTACGCTTCAGATTATATTAAAAGTTTTGTTATATGCCGTTGAAATGGCAAAAATAAATCATAAAACCTATAAGGGTGAATAATGAAGAGTATGTCACTTTGAACCCCTATAATTAAACCTTGAACATATAAAAGCACATGATTCATTTGCATTTACATTGTTATAAGAAAACATAATATAGGCATGCTTTTTATGCTTAACAATCAATATCCATCAATCAAATATAGAACTGATCTCATAACAGGGTTACTGATTCTGGCATCATGTGCTTAATTTAATTACATACAACATTTTTAACATCCATTCAGTCATTAACATTGGAGAGAATACCTTAAAATTTTCAAGAAAATGCTCTAATGAAGCTGTACCTTCCAGTTGTTTCATTACGTATATTTTGATTATCTTGACTAAAAAGTACCTTTTATTATACCTTTGCCAATTTGGATGTGTATATGAACTTTAGACAACACAAACAATCATGCTTACGTCCTTTAACGATGCTCTGTAAAGGTATAAAATTATTTAGTCAGAGCTCATAAAGAGGCTATTTCAAGTGAGTGTAAAATGCATTTCATCCAGTGTTGTGGTACAGTAGCTTATGTATTTTAGTAATGAGTACGAAGCACATGGGAATATGTAAAAGCGTTTATTTTCTCGATAGGTTTAAAGGGGACGTGCATTTAGAGGCTATTTTGCCCCCCCCCCCCCCCCCCTATGAGATCAAAAAATAAAAGTTGCTCTTCACAAGTTTCTTCTTATTAGTTTATAAGAACAATAGCTAAAGTGTAAAGGTCTGGTATTGATTCGACTGTTACTGTTGCTATGGTAACAAAAATGGCTGCCAAAATAGGCTGAAAATAGGAAAACGACGATTTTGGAGCAAATTGGAGACATGTAACAGAGGAATTAATTTAGAGCACAAGCAAATACCGAAAAAAATATTTTAACAGATGATGAGTATTATCACGGCACACAATATATTAAAGTTTTTTTTTTGGTATTTGCTTGTGCTGATATCTAATTCTTAAAAAATTGGTCTCCAAAATCCTTAAATTTGGCCTAAAATGGCAATTTCTCTATTTTAAGTCTATTTTGTTGGCCATTTTGGTTACCATAGCAACCGGTAAACGTAAAATAAATGCCATAATTTTACACTTGGGCTATTCTTCTAATAAACCAATAAGATGAAATTGGTGAAAAGCAACTTTCAGTTTTGGGCTCCAGAGGGGGTCAAAATAGCCCCTTATTGCACGTACCCCTTTACCAAAAAGGCATATTTACTTCATTTTCTTACTTGGCATAAATAGAATGTAGTTCTGGCAAGCTACAGTGTATATCATTTATTTGCTGGGTAAAAATGTGATACATATTGTCCTAGAAACGACTTGCTGCATGCATATATTGAGTTAGGTACTAAGATTAGATAAGCAAGAGAAGAGCAAAACGCCAACAAAATGGCATAACTGCTTAGCACTTAATCAGTTCTGAATTATCGAATCCAACCCAATCAGAGTCTTTATAAAACTGAATGAAACAGAAACAAAGGTTATGATATTTGCTGATGTGAAAACAATACTTTTTTTGCTGGTCTGAATATACGCTGTTGGCTTAACCCTTTCAACACTACATACCTATAAAAAGATCTTGGGAGAGAGTGTAGATCCAAATGAGATGGCTCATATGAGCCATATCATCTAGACCTACACTGCTTGCTTACTAATTTTGCATTTTTACTTAATCTCAATTTTAGCAGTTCTTAGCACAATGGACTATTTTGCACTTCAAAGTGTAAGCGATTACCTAAGCAACTCTAGGAATGAAAGGATTTAATTGTTTCACTTACCTGTAATTACGGAAGTAATTAAAGTGACAATAAATGCAGTAATTAGTGAGACTATCACAGCAAACAATGCATACCAAAGATAGGAGATATGATAAAGCCATCTGTAAAAGGAACGTATATAACGCTATTACAGCATACAATGCATACAATGCATACCAACGATAGGAGATATGGTAATGCCATCTGTAAAAGTAACGTATATAACACTATCACAGCAAACAATGCATACCAAAGATAGGAGATATGGTAATGCCATCTGTAAAAGTAACGTATATAACACTATCACAGCAAACAATGCATACCAAAGATAGGAGATATGGTAATGCCATCTGTAAAAGTAACGTATATATAACACTATCACAGCAAACAATGCATACAAAAGTAGAAGATAGTGTAAAGTCATCTGTAAAAGTAACGTATATAACACTATCACAGCAAACAATGCATACCAAAGATAGGGGATATGGTAATGCCATCTGTAAAAATGTCGTATATAACACTATCACAGAAAACAATGCATACCAAAGATAGGAGATATGGTAAAGCCATCTGTAAAAGTAACGTATATAACACTATCACAGCAAACAATGCATACCAGAGATTAGAAATATTTTAAAGCCACTTGTAAAGGTAAGGTAAATATAACATTATCACAGCAAAGGACAGTCATTAGATGGGCGAAAGTATAAATCAATCCTTAACAAAAACGTAAATTACAGTTAGACTTTCAAAGCTTAGGGGCATACAAGAAATAGAAGAGATAATGCATTCGCCTGAAAATATACCATAAATAAAACGTTTACAGCATTCAAAACTTACTTGAGATATAGAGAGAGTTAACCAATCTAATAAAGTAGCATATATAACACTATTACAACAAACGCAACACATGATTTCATTATATTCATGCATACTGTACTGTACATAATAAACAAACGTATTTGGAGGTAATATTAACCTACATGTTTTCTTCTGGTGGTATTGACTTGGCTGTGGTTGTAGCAGCTGTAGTAGAAATGGTAGACATCATAGTGGCGTTAAATATGTTGCCTTCCTGGTCCCCTGGACAGGTTCTGTTGAAGTGCTCACATGTCGCTGTACTCACTTCCTTAATCTCAGGCACAGGTAATATCACAGTTCCGCCAATACCAACCCAAAATGTGAGAACAGCACTCACAACAAGACCTGATATAGCACCCTGTTGAAAATGATACCAACATAAATATTGCATTGATGATACACATGGTTTTGATATAATTGGGCATGGACGCCAGAAAACCTTCTTCGATGGTTTGCAAACAACTAAAGCACAGACCAGCCTGCGCATTTGCACAGTATGTGCATCGTATTTGTTATTCGCTTATTGAAAAGTTTTATATCTAAACTTGCTACAAGCGAAATCTCAATTTTCTAGCTAGCCTATGTCGCTGACCAGGCTGGTTTTAATCTCACTTTGTCAGAAACCCTGAAGACAGTATTTTTCAAGTCGAGGCCCATATGATGCAGCGCATATGATTAAGTTACTTATCACATTTTCGCGTAATGAAGACTCAAGCAAGCCTGTGCAAATGCTTCACTGATTGCATTTACAATGCAAATATGCAAATAAAGGTTCAGACTGAAGTTTTGACCTGGATTAGTCAGCATTAAAAATGTGGTAGTTGATTAATTTTCTGCGCATATGCCTTAAGTTAGTAAAATTTTATGTGCTGAAAAAACTAAAAAGTTTAAAATTGAAATAACTTGGGTCTTGACGTGACAAAACCTGCGGGGTTTCCAACAAAGTGAGACTAAAATCAGTCTACCTAATTCCGGAGACTAGCTAGGAGATTGAATTTTCATCTGTAACAAGTTTAGATATAACAGTTTCCAAAAAGCGAACAACAAAGGCACTGATCAGTCTGAGTGTATGCGCCTTCGTTGTTTGCAACCCCCATTTGATTGTGTATTAAAACAACTTCTTACAAATCTTTCTATAGAAAATATGGTAGTCACCAATAATAAGTATATTTAAGAAGGGTCAAGTAACTAATATTATGACAGTGGGTATTCTTTGCAGCTACGTTGTGAGCCATCCCACTTGAATATTCACTATTTGCAATTTGTATGTCCGAATACATCTGAGATTATGTGGATTTACCCTTGTGTAATAAAGAAATTAACATAACAAATGTATGAAGCAACTATCAGCAAAAAACTTAACCTGAAGCTTATAAATGACGCTTTGTGGATGATTTACTCTTAGGTAGGAATATTTGTTTCTTTTGTTTGATCTGATTCTTTACGTCCCATCAATAAATTTTCAGTTAAATAGGGACGGATATTTCATGGGTTGAACCAGTACTAAGCTAGGATAAATGTGTCTTGCGCAAGGACCACAAAGCAGTGACGCCGGTGAGGCTCAAACCTGCAGCCCCTCGGTCTCGAGCCAAGCACTCTACCACTGAGCCACTGCGCTCCCCATTGGGCAGGAATATGTAGCTTTTAAATCTTCATAGGTATATATGTGTGGTTATGTTTTGGTAAAGATAAACATCGCTCAAATAACAATACATTCATACATTTAAGAATTACATTCATGGCATGAGGGATCGAACTAAACTTTCTATGTCTTTTTTGTAATGCTTATCATCACGAGTGTGCAATGTGTTGTATGACACAACGTATATTCATTTATGTTATCATTTCAATTATTAAATAGCTTTATAATGTCTTCGGTATTTAGTTGCTTCTTATTTGCCTCAAAAAGTTATCATGTAGATATAGCAGCAATATTGTAGGTTAAAAAAAACTCACCCACGAGTTTATACAGGGCAAAAAGAGTCCAGAAATAAATAGGCCTAGCAGTGGTCCTCCTACCATTCCAAATATACTCAACATAATCTGAAAAAATATCCAATGAATATAACTGGACAAATTTGGGGGAGAACACGATCGAAAAAGCTAGGGTCCTAGGTTCTACCCCAGGCTTCTTCCATCTGTAGGATGATATTATATATGGCTCCACTTCCCAATATGACCTGGGCTTTTGTTTGGAAATGATAACCAAACCAGCTGCAAAAATAAAGACCATCTCATGCATTGTGTGGTACAATTGTAACACAGGGAACACAGTTATGTATACATCTTATTTTAATATGTTATTTCTTATTAATTCAAAAGCATACCATAAGTTGTATTTCGTGTTAACAGTATTTTGAGCCAAAAGAACGGTTGTGTTGTAAATACAAAAAATAGGGTTGCGTAAAAGAACCAACTCACTGAATGAATAGAGCCTTAAATGTGAATATAATGTATCCCAAATTTACTCATCACCCTTTTGATACAAGTGACTCCTAAATGCATTCTGTGGTAAACAGTTAACACCCAGTTGAAATGCGGCATCATGCAGCATTTCATCAGGTTCCACACTGTTTTCTACGACAAAATCAATCTTATAGCGAAAGAAGTACAATTTCTTAGATTTTATGACAACTCAGTATATACAATGGACCATCTCGAGTTGGTTGGATTAAACCAAAATGAAGAATACATTACGGCATAATGGGTTAATTTGATTGATATGGATACTTTGAGTTATCAAAACTGAATTCATCGATTTTCACTATTAAATTAGTTAGATGTATGTATTCGTACCTGCAAAACTGTTTGACCAAGGAATTGCGAAAGAAAGGCTACTCCTATGACACCTCCTCCGCATAGCAATCCTGATGAAATGAGGGAGAATAACATAGTTAGTTTCTTGACTGATACAGATTTTCATTTATTCTGTCTTGTTTTTCTTAGAGAAAAATCCCAACAAACACGCAATATCGATTTAAAAAGTAAGCGAACATCACCAGTAATAAATACCACAATCACACATAGCAAACCAACCCATGGCACTGTGAGGAAGAGATATGTAACACTAACAGTTACAAGGCATCAAAAAGACAAAATCCTAGCTTAGGACTGGTTTGACCCAGGAAGACCCGTCCCTTTATAAATAGAGATTGGTGATGGGACGTAAAGAATCAAATCAAACAAAAACAAACAAAAAGACAAATAAAGCAAAGCAGCCAGCTCTCTTTTCCAGTCAAGACAATTGCTAAGCTATATAGAACACTTAGTATTGCATAAAAACAAGGAACATCCATCAGCTGCTGCCTGTTCTAAGATAGTGGTTCTGATCTTGATTCAAAGACACACCACAGTGCCTTGGGTGGAAAAATTTGTTCTCTTAAAATCTTTTGAATACACACTATTTTGAAGCTCGTTAAAATATTATTTGTTTATTAGTGCATATTAAATTGTTATGGGACAGTGATTTAGAATTGTCAGAATCAGCAATCTTGTGAGTTTGAACAAGATGACTTCACTTTTAACTCACTGTTAACCTTCGTATACAGGTGACTCTTAAATGAGTACTGTGGCCAACAGTGAAGACCCAAATGAAGTAATGTGGGGTTTCATTAGGTAAAAAATAGAAAGTGAGTATGATCAGGAAATACCACAATCACAAACTGCAGACAACCCCGTGGCACCGCGAGGAAGAGCCGCTCAACCACCACGAGACACCAGGAAGACAAATTAAGCAAAGCAACCAGCTCTCTCTCCCCCATCAAGATGATTGCAATACTAGAGTGGACATAAAGTAACGTACAACAAAACATAGAACAATTACAGACTCCCACAGTGGGAGTAACAATAAACAAAAAGTCAACAACAACAGAACCACCGCCTTAGAACGGACAGCAGCCTAAGCCACCGGAGGGCTTTAGTGCATTTTACTGGTACCTGTTTGCTAAGATTAAAACACTGTTTGCTAAGATTAAAACGACCTTCAGAAAGCATATCAGATGGAGATTATAATCATTGATCCCTCGATTGCTTTCACCAATACAAGTATTTATGTTCAATTCTACTGGAAGGTATTTGCTATTCGAATTTGCAATATGCACAGCATTATTCAAAAGCATTTTGGTCATCCAACATCTACAATCACTGGAAACTATAAAGCAATAGTCTGCAGTAAGATTTCAACATGATTCCGAAAAAAGTAGACCCTGGAAAATATCAACACAATATCGATATACAGGGAAAAGTTATACCAATATCACGGAGCATAATGACATCTTTTACAACCTTCAAGTAGTCCTCACGAAATAAAGAGAACCTACAATATTCCAAAAGTATGCGACTATGACCAGAACGTTTCATAAATAAACATGTGTCATACTGAGTAAATTACATTAAATAAGAGACGAATAAGGACACACACAAGTAAGAATGCAACCAGTTCACTTATTTTTAACGAGATGATTGCAAAACTAGAAATAATGCAAAGAATTAAATCATAACACTAGGATCAAACACAACCCTTACACATTAGGAACAACATTAAAATGTGCAGAAGAAAAATTACACCCACAGCTACTTGGGGCTTCACTATATGTTTAAAGACCATTTTTAACGAGATGATTGCAAAACTAGAAAGAATTCAAATAATTAAATCATACCACTAGGATCAAACACAACCCCCTACACATTGGGAACAACACAAAAATGTGCAGGAGAAAAATTACACCCACAGCTACTTGGGGCTTGACTATATGTTTACATACCTAATATTCGCCCTAGATTCTGCTTTATTTAAAGCACATAAATTGTTTCGTTCACATGAACATTTCCTAATTAAATGCATCATGACAGGGCACAGATCAAATACAATTTAACTATGTGTGATCGAACAAACACAAATAATCTTAGCTCACAAACAGTCAGAGGTACAGGAGGCCAATAGTAGAGCTAAAATACATAGAGGATATTACATAAGTGCTCAGGTTTTATTGAATTTAATAAACGAGTTGAGGAAAAGCGATAAAATGCGAGGCTCGCAGAGCATTTATCGCTTAATTAATTCAATTAAACATGAGAACTTATGTAAGATTCTATGTATCACATGACCTGAGAATAATTTTAAAATCGCATTTTGGTGTGAACACGTCAATGTTTTGCCTCTTTTACGCAGCGTTATAATGAACGTCATTACGCTACGTTACTAAATCTGTAAACCACTAGTGGTTTATCGATTATAATGCATGGCGTTATATCACTCCCAGACGCGACGTCATGTGATAAAGTAGTTGAGCCTATGTTGGCCCAGCCAAAGACAAACATCAGTCACAAACCCATAGATGAAAGTTTTAAGTCAGAGTCGTCGTTGATTTGTGGCTTGGTCCACCACAAACCAGGAATGGGTTTATAAACAGGCATGTAGACTGTTGCATAACATCTATGTAATATCCCACTCTTGTATAAGGATTGACTATTTTTATCGATACAGGAAATGAAGGGTTTCCAAAGATTCTTCTGATTTGTAAACTAGATCATATTTAAAAATAGTAAGTGAGTATGATCAGAAAATACCACAATCACAAACTGCAGACAACCCCGTGGCACCGGGAGGAAGAGCCGTTCAACCATCACGAGACACCAGGAAGACAAATTAAGCAAAGCAATCAGCTCTCTCTTCCCCATCAAGATGATTGCAGTACTCGAATGGACATAAAGTAACGTACAACAAAAGTTTGTGTTGTTTTGAAATTATAGGGCACCTTAAACCTTTGAAGACTGGTAACTCCTAAACGGGTATTTTGAAAAGCAGTGAAAAACCAGTCTACACTGTTTGTTAACTTAAAGACAAATTGATATTCAGAGTCATTTTGTCTAGCGCGTAAATCCGAGTCATTCAAGATTTCTTCTTTTATTGATGCTAATTATGACAAGGTTGTAGCAAGAAGAATTCTTTCTCGTTTAGATGGTCGTTTACATCGACGGAGCGTGGGTATCAACTTTTTTAATAAACGTCAATCTCTAAAAGCTCGTATACACAAAACTAAGAGGATCTGTGTTGAACTTAATGTTAGACAATACTCGCACCAACAGATGAACACAATTTTAGAAGATTTTAAATGCTAGCGTTGCGAACAATGGCTGGTGACGCGCTCAAAGATGACGTCAATGATGCAACGTCATTTTTAGAGGCTTTCGATGACGTTTTGCATGCTTGTGGGCTTGTATCAAACATTAGGGTAATATAGGTTTTCTATCAATAAAACACGCTATATAATACAAGTATAGTGGGCTACCATCAGATCGACATCATTGCCAAATGTTTTATCGATGTTGCTCGATGGTCCCCCACATTAAATGTTTACTGGTGCCACTACATCAGATGCTTGTTCATCTACATGACTTTTACCACAATAACTGTTGATCATACCTATAACTTTAGCCAGTCTTGCAATTACAACTGGACGAGGATGTATATCTCTCCATTCCCATATCAGTTTGATGAAGTCCTCTAAAATGACTATAGCTAGAGCATTCAATCCAGATGAGATAGAACTGCAACATGAAGAATCATTTGCTAATTATTTAGCATATATAATAAAACCTGTGTAAAACGCCCACTCAAAACTAGACAAAACAAAGATTTTACGACAAATGGTAGCTTGATTCTGCAATACTTAAGACCTGCATTAAGCGATAATTTGTCTTGAAAACCAATTTTTGGTCTTTTCTGTTGGTCTTCAATCATCTCATGTAGGTGGTTTAAATATAACTATTACTATGGCACTTAAAATAAGCTAAACAAAATACATGTACCTCTACAAACTATTTTGACTAGAAAAGTCCATATTTATAGATTCATGTACTATCAGAAGATAGTTTTACCACAGGACTTTTAAGTTTGGTCATATCACTTCTATAGCCACAAAATAAAAACCTCACAATGCCGTTACGTGTGTTATTGTGTTATTTCATGATCATACTTACTTTTTAAAGATAATTTTGTGCAACTTTTGTGCTAAAATTCTACGGATTTAAGGTCATAATTCCACGTTTCTATTGTATCTTTATTAAGAAAGAAAAAACACAGATCTAACAATTAAGGAAAGAATGTTCCACAAATCTATGGAAATCAAGAGCGACATGGCAATACTTTTAATCCCATTGATAGCCTCTGCACGCTTTATCTATGCCGATATGTTGTTAGACAGAACGTTACATAATCTTTGAACAATGGTTTCAGCTTTGAAATTTCTTTATGATGAAAAAAAGAACTTTTCGTGAAAAGCAAAATTAAGGAATTGATTTATTTAATATTCTCAAGACATTTAACTGATGCTTTACTTTTGGGCTGAAGAGTTTGTGTAATATTTAAATTTATTTTTTCCAAGTGTAACAAAGGCTCGTTTTTGCTGTTTCAAGCTAAATACTGGAGCTGGAATGATAAGCGTTATTTTTTTCTTATTTTCAATCGCTGATTGATGCCACCTTGTGATATGTCAGAAACAATTATCCAGGGCTCGCATGACCTGTTGATCTAGTTTTCATGGTTAGATGTACAGTTTTTGCCAAAACTTCCTTGTAAAAGCGATTCAAAGGTTGCACTCCTCGTCATTACTACGCAGTGACATTGTGGGCCTTTGGTTTTGAGACTATAGAAGCGATATTAGGACCAAACATCAAGCTCTTGTGGTTTTACTAAAAAATACATTTGACAAAAATGGTATATCAGTTGAGCAAGATGACTACAAATGCAAAACTAGAAATGGCACTAAGTACTCCATAACAAAACAAGGAGCAAACACAAAACCCCTACAAACAATGGGAGCAAAACTATTTATTTTATAAGATGTAATTACTTAAGAAATGAATTCAATTTTTGGAATGTTCATGGAATCATGAATACTTTGGGTTTCTTGCAAAGAAAGTCAAGACAAAGGGCTTCACGTTAACATTGCACGAGACCCAAAGTATTCATGATTCCATGACCAGACCAAATATTTAATTTTTTACTTATATTTACATTTTATTATAATTATCTAAAATATAAAAAATATTTATAATTTAGGAAATAAAACATTTTTTTTTATTTAATATGTTATCGTTTTAGCGGTTTTGTTAGAGTGTAAAACGGAAAAGAGGAACAGTCAGCGTGAACACGGTCAGCCAATGGAGCAAACAAGAGGCTTGTTTGGCAGGTGCGACTCGGTTGTGGCTCGCTGTCAATCACTACAGCACTGTCACTTCCGGCAAATGAGTTCAGTGTTCGAAGCGTATTGCATGGGCAAGTGAGCGTGGCAGCTGTCAATCAAATTTGTGTAATTCATGAGGCCATAAACGGTTGCCAAAACTAAAGATTCTTCAATAGGCTTGCTGCAAAAATGTATATACTGTAAAATATCTATGTCATTAACACAAAAACTGTTGAAAACGATCAATTTTCATAACACAAGGGATAACTAGCTGTATATAGAAATTTAAAGAACGGTTTTGCAAAAAAATGATGAGTAGCACTATTATATAATCAATAAGTAGGTGGCGTTTCTTTGGTTCAAGGTTTTGTAATGTAGTACTTAGTGTCTGTCCTTTCTTATGGGCGGATCCAGAAAGTTTAGTCAGAGAGGGTCCAACGTTTTTTACAAAGTTTTTTTGTTTATTTTTTTAGCTTATGAGGGGAGAGAGGATCCAAATGTTACATTAAGCGGGCCATTATCGGCACGCCAGTGAAACCTCCATTTTAAATGGCGTTCTGCTGGCGTGCCAATGATGGTCCAAGATTGATGCTGGCTATTTTACAGGGAATTAGGACCAGTAAAGCTAAGAAACCCTATATTTTGTGATTTTCAGGGGGGTCCGGATCTTCTGTCTCACCTCTGGATCCGCCATAGTTTCTAGTTTTGCAATTAACTGCCACCGGATTTTTTTTGCCAGACCAGTTTTTGGCAAAATGACCTAGTACTTTTAGTTGACATAGAAAGCTAAAGTGACTTATTTCCAGTAGAATAGACCCTACTGAGGAAATTCTATAGGTTTTTGGCTTAAAATCTGTAATGACCTAGAAAATATTCCATGACAAAGGTCAAAATCCCCGCGGGGATTTGCAAATCCCCGCCGGGAAAATATTTCCCCGCGGGGATTTTTCACCATCCCCGCGGGGATTTTTTCCCTGTGCGAAAAATTTCCCCGCGGGGATTTTCGAAAATTCTATAACTCATCTTTTTATTCAAATATGACAAGATCTCATGTTAATGGTGTGAAAAAATGAATGTCCACCAGTAATAACAATTTTTCATTTTTCCCCGCGGGGATTTTTCCCCGCAGGGATTTTTGGAGAAAAAATCCCCGCGGGGATTTTTAAAAATCTGTTTAAGGGTCTGAAAATCAAGCTTAGGTTCACTCTTGCAATCTGTTTGACACATTTGAGTATGTTTCAAGTATATATTAACATTTTTATTTTCCCCATGGGGAAAAATCCCCGCGGGGATATTTCCCCGCAGGAATTTTTCCCCGCAGGGATTTTTCCCCATGGGGATTTTTTTCTGCACAGTATTCATCCTTAGAGGATTTTATTCAATGGCAAAGTATTTTTTCTGCATTTATTCACATTTATATTGTATATGGTATGGATCCAGCTCAGTTGCTGCATGTTGTAGTGAAGCAAGCATGTATTTTAGATTTACTTGATCACAAACCCAAAGACAGTTTTTCACATTATGCTGCCCATATACCTGTATTCACAGTAAAGCTGCACCTATTAGGGCCACCTGCTTGTTCCATCTCTTTATTCACTTTGCAAAGAGTTTAGATCCAGAGCAGGCCCTACATCTCAGGTACAGATTACAGGATCAGGATCCAAGCTGTTTGATATTGTGGTGTTTTTTTCTGAATTTGCTTGGGCATAGTAATAAAACTAATACTGTTATTATCAGCTAATAAAAATAAAACATTTGTCTTCTTTAACAGTTTTTGTTAAATAGTTGAGAGGTAATATGATTTTAGCATTTGTGTTGTCTGCTGATTCTTCATTATTTTAACTTCTTCAAAACAAATTCAGTCAATATCAACAGAATGACAAACAGTTGGATTCCGACTTTGTCTTAAGGGATAATTAGTAGGTTTGTTTTGACATGCACAGTCAAACAAACCGTGCCTCCTTTAAGCAATAACTGTTTGAATCCAGATCAGGCCCAACAATGTGTTAGACCTGATCTTCGTCCAAACTGTTTGCTTAATATTTTGTTTATCAGCAGACAACATTAGCGGATAAAAGGTCGGAGAGGCGATATGCATATGACTTATTTACTGGCAATAGTACAGTGTACTGGGCCAACTGGATTAGTACTCTATGTGCCAGAACAACCACCTAAAACAAGAAAACTGGACACTTTGGAGTACTCCACAATAAATCAAGTTATACAAATATTTACACCCATGTAGGCAGTGCTCCACCATCTTGTTTTGGAACTAAAAATCACCACCTGACCACCCCCGCCCCCCTTTCTTTTTTTTCTTTAGACACTTGCTCAATCGATACTGATCATTACGCAAATTTTAGAATTTTGAGAAAAAAAGAAAAAAGAATCTGTTGGCTGTGCTTTTTACTTATTTAGGAGTGCCCAAATCTCCTCAGTGGTCTGGGAATTGACCACAGAAGGAGAAAAACTATTCCACTGTGGAATAGTCCACGGAAAAAAAATTCTTCAGGGAATAACTGTATGTCTGGTATCTACAATATTGGGCACTGCTTGATGACCTGGTAGATTTCAAAATGTGAGCAGGGTCAGGTACTTGTCTTTTTCTATAGACACAGCACCACAATGTATCTTATGAAAGAGGAGAAGGGAGAACTGATCCCTACAAGCCGGGAGAGATGACACTCACGCACATCGAGCATCTCACCGACACTACCTGTGTTTCACCATCTCCGGCATGTCCAGCAGGCTGCTGTCCTCTGAACTTTCTCTTCCTGATTAATCTGAAGCTTTGAGTAAGGGCTCCAAAAAGGTGCTGCATACTCTAGTTTAGGCCTAATCAAAGTTTTGTATGCAACTTCCTTAGTACTCGTAGTTGCAAAAGCCAAATTCCTGCGAAGGAAACCGAGTGCCTTAGTTGCTTTGGAAGAAATTTCTGAAATGTGTTGACCCCAATCCATATTATCAGAGATGGTTATATCAAGGTATTTGGCTGACTGAACTTTTCCAAAGTTTTCTTGTGAAGGGAATAATCAAAGAGAATTTGTTTGTAATGCTGATGCCGAGTCACTCTATGACCGAGTCACTCTCATAGAGTGACATTTGGCCACATTGAACTTCATTTGCCAATGATTGGCCACAGATCGAAGACCTTATGTTATCCGGCAGGTCATTTATAAAAGTAAGGAACAGGATCGGTCCTACATACCCCCCCCCCCCCCCCCCACACACACACACACTTCCAGACTTAAATTACTTAAACTCTAGAGTTCCTGGATCCATGCCTAAGTTTGGTATGATAACAATTTAATTAATCTTTCTGGATCCGGACACAGAACAATTTTATATAATGTTTATTTTGCTCTTACTCACATTCTCTAAAGAGATATATTATTTAAGCCCTCCAATTACAATATTTTACTGTTCGTTCCAAGGCGGTGCTTCTTTTGTGGATCATTTATGTTACTTCTGTCTTGTATTTGTTATGCATTTGTGCACCTCTGTTTATTGATGCCTTGTGGTCACTGCTGGGACCTCTTGGCTCTCGTTTGTGATGTCTAATTATGAATTTGTCACTTTCCCATTGGTATCCTGGGTCAGGTGTGGTGCTTGATTATGTATCGATTCCTGATCTTTCCCTTCTTTGTTACTTTTAGTAAAAGCCGATACTTGGTTAGGCCGTGACTTAGCAAAATGTGTGTACGAACAAATGTGCCACAGAAAATGTTTTTTTCTTTTGTTTAAATAACTAGTCATCTGTATTAAATGGCAGAAAAAGAGAGAAAGAATGTTTCGGAGGTAAGAAATCATACAGATCGCGTTGTTTCATTCCTAATTCGTCTGTTGAAGCGAAAAAAAATGTTGCGTTTCGTCCCCAAAGCAGTTCGTACTCAGTCCATTGGCTTTATTCATTCTGCTTGTCGTTTCCGCTAAATGTCTGCTGTAAAGGGTGGCGGCACTCAAGGCCTCTGTCCTGTCAAGATTAAAATTTGAAAAGAAAGTTTCTACCAAGATACAAGAAACTTTATTTAAAGTCGGCATTCAATTTTAACATATCAAACATTAGCCAGCAAGGCTATTTTACCGACAAACAAAGTGAAAGACTGTACAAGTATATTTTCTATTGTTAAAATATATATTATGAGCATATAAATAAGAGATCCTTCTTTGCGATCTATCAAGGGGAAGGAATTGATGAAACTCGAAAAGTTGGATAAAAGGGGCTCAAGAGACCCTGATCACCATGAAGGCTGCATGGTTTCAAGGCTCTTAGGCGAAAGACGAAACCTAGATAGGGCGCAGATAGACCAAAAGATGAGGTCGATCAGAGGAGAGCAGACCTTATCAGCTGTATATAATACACCTATAATTTATTCAGGCTTCCAGATAAGAGCGCCCGTTGGAAAACCATTTTCTCCATTTAATTCTCATCCAAAACATATGTTGTGGGTACTCAAAAGAACCGTCTCAATGAGACGGTCCTTTCGAGCACCCAAAACACATTTTTAATATTGGTGAGGAAAAAAATATGTTGTGGGTACAAAAAAGAACCATTTCATTGAGACGGTTCTTTTGAGCACCTAAGAAGACACATGCTTGATATTGGCAAGAAAAATCATACCAAATTTACGCTTATAAAATTATAAGAACTATGGATTATAGTGGCACTTTGGAAGCTTAGCAAAAAGCTTAAATTAGATTAGGCATTTAATTTTAATTAAAATAACTTAAAATGTCCACCCCTTTAATTTTCATCTTTTGACAGATAGATCTACACTAAAATGATTTCAAAGATTCAAAATCAGTAAGCTTGATGTTTTATATGTTAATTACATTTGTGGAAACTTTACATTTTAGTCACTCAACCTACTGTCGTGCCAGCCAAGAGTGACAGTGACGTCGTGTTTTGTTTACAATTGTTAAGTAAAACATTAACTTTTACACTCCACTTCGGCTAATGCGAATCGACAGATAACGTATTAATCCTATCCTGTTCCAATGATCTATCGATTCTAAGTCCCTGATAACTTTGTAAACAAAACGTGGCATCACTGTCACTCTTGGCTGGCAGGATAGTACATTGTGAGACATTTACATTGGAGAAGATAGTGCCACAAGGCCTGATACGGAATTTCACATCGATAACTTTTTATTTTTAATAGACCCCTTTCACATTGTTATCACCCTTAGCAATCGCTCTTCAATTGAAAAATCGATAAAGCCGTTTTTGAAAATGAAGGGGCAGATTGCTTATTAGTGATCATTAGTTACATTGGCAAAACACATAGTGATGCTTTATAAGCCGATTGTTTTGGCCTTTCACTGATAGAATAAGATATCTTTTTCTAGGAATTAGATAAATTAGTGTTTTCATTTACATATTTTATAAATTTTCAGTATTTATAGCTTTATTTAGTGCAAAATGTACTTTGATCTCGAGCTAAAATCTGCTTCGTCAGGCACGAAATCGCTTCCACTTCAGGCACGAAATCGCAAAAACTTTTTGAAACACATGCCAACTAATAAGACACACGAGTCTGTTATAAATGCGACTATCAACAACTCAGACGAGCCTGGGCAAATGCACAGTCTCACCAGGGCATTTGCTGCTCGCACACACATCGGATCCAATGTTGTGTCTGAGTGCACATAAAGAAAGACGGTGCATGTGGTAAACAGAGGCTCAGACAAAAAACAGACCTAAGGGTTCCAGCCCCACTAGATAAGCAGGCAGTAGCGCACGCAGGGTACTGCATGCTACCAAATAAACGTGCGTGTATGGCCATAATGACTAAGCATATGCGATAAGTGTGGAAATCGAACAGTAATTACCTCCAATCATATACCCATTAAATGACATCATTTCTACACAATGTCCCCTTATGCGCAGGCTAGCGAGAACCGTCGCTGCTCGCACACACAAATAATGGATGTAGATGAAGACTCATATCTATGTTTTTAAAACACCAGTCCACTGGTTAAGACTGTGTGGCGCCTTTTACGTATATGTGATAATAAGTACAAATTAGAGAATCACTTCGTAAATCAATCATACCCGTGCCAGGCACGTGTGCTTTTATTGCTTTTAAAGGGCCCCAGGCATAGGATTAAAGGATAGGATGCACAGTGGGAGATATTAAAATGGGCCTCGATTGCGACGCGAGAAAGCCTGATTTTTGTGCATGCGAACAATAAAGACGCAGGCCTGTCTTCTTATCCACGCAGTCTGATCAGCGCCTTTATTGTTCACTTGTTGCAAAGTATAATATCTGAACTTGCTTACTGCAAAATTTCATTTTTAGCTTGTCTCTGTAGCTGAACAGACTGGTTTGAGACTTACTCAGTCAGAAACCAGCAAGACAGCTTTCTCGCGGGATGGCCTTTAAAATGTATCTTACCACTTATTTTAACCAGAAAGACCCTGTTTAGAGTCAAGTAAGTGGAATGTAATCATAGACCATGTATACATTGAATAAACATGAAACTAACCAGACTCTTCACTGCTCGCAAACGCATAGTATGGAAGGAAATAATTGATACAGTGTATGTTATAATGTATGACCAACACAGTAATGCACCCGCTCATTTGGAAAAAATGCAGTAGTGGATATGCTTAAAGATATCTTTCTGATCTCAAATATTCAGAATATTGGAATCAATCGCTTATTTTTGTAACATTTATCATTTAATTTTGCTATTTGTCAAATCTTTATTTGCGATTTTTTTTTAAATTGTTTTCCATATTCCATTGTGTATTGTAAGGCAGCCGTATAAAGGTTGCCCCTTAAAGTGTTTTCTCGTGGAGATAACGCAGAACGAGACACTTAGGCACATGCGCACTAACAATGTGAAAAGAGTCTATTAAAGCAAACTATTGTATCCTTAAAACAGGAGCTTTCCTATGTGTCATTGTATCCATTTAAACAATTCTCAGGACCGCACTTCCAGTTAGCAGTGGTTGTCAAGTACTGCCGAATATAAAAACCACATGTTTTATCGATATTTTGATTTTTGTGTTTCCCTCAAGATAACCGGGGGCATGTTCAAAATTAATGAAGCCAAAGCGTGACATTGGGGGTGAAAAATTAAACTGTTGTCATAGGTGAAATTGTTACTCCATACGAATTGGGGATACTTAAAGTTTTCAAATTTGTTTAAGTTTAGAAAATAGCAGCAAAAATATAAATTTTCTGAACATTTTCTTTCAGGATTTTTTAGCAAAAATTGTTAATTATGGCTATATTCTGTGTAGGTTGTTTTTATAGGAAATCTTGATGAAATGTCTTGAAATTCCCATTATTTGATGACAAGCACTTAACAGCATGTGATTGAGTGATTTTTACCAAATTGAATTGTCTAATTGAACAAAAAATTCTTATTTTACTGTCATTTTGCCTCATTATTTTAGTAGAAGAGCTCTCAAAATGTTCATATTTTTAAAACAGGTGACTGAATCCCAATAAAATTTGCATTGAAATGATAACACATGGTACAAAAACTAAGCTACAAATCAATATATGATTTGCAAGTAGTGTTGTTCGATTATGGGATTTTCATAATCGATCATCGAAAATAATCGGGCAGCTCATTTCGATCAATCATCGATTATAATCGAAATTCGGAAGCTGTCAGTGCTTTGCAAGATTTTGTGATTGATACCATGGATATAACATAGAGCAACTTGTAAAATCAAATTTTATTTTTAACACATAATTTGAGACTTGGAATCTCAATTTAAACACCAAAAAAAGCTTTAAATTATGTTAGAAAGTTGTGAACATTTCACAACAAACAAGACAACTGAGAACATAGTTGACTAGATAATACTATTTGAGTCGGGCAAAGAATCTTTTCAGTTTACATTTGTGCCCAGTCACCCAGGATATCTGTGTGTTAATTCTAATAAGAGTTTGGTGTGCCCTCCTTGGATAGCTCTAAGGATTCAAAACTGCTTAATGTGGTCTACAAAGGCTGGTAAGATTGGGCAAATCTGGAAGGAGCACCACCAATTAAATGCTTGAATAATTCCCAACCAAACACTTGCACAAATTTGTACACTTAAGCGTTCGTTCCCCTATACATGATGCACATGCTTGGAAAATTGGAAAATGACCAAGTCAACACACTGAAAAAAAAATGGGCAGGGGTTCCCCCATACATAATGATTTTTCGCTCACCCCCAGCCCTTTTCCCAGCCAACATAGTGTGTGTGTGTGTGGGGGGGGGGGGGGGGGAGACATAAGTGGGTGGGGTACTTGCACTACTTTGAACTACTGAAACTTGCACCAAAGTACAACTCCAGGTCTGATAGACAAGATAGTAAAGATAGATAGTAAAAATAAAAGCGCACCTCTTAATGTTCCCATCTTCTGAATTCAGTCCCATCAAGGACTCTCTATTTAGGCATAGAAAGACCCTGGTCCCATTTTTAAAACACAGATGTTCCAAATTCAGCTAGTTATGTTATATCAGGTGTTTGATATTTATATTTTATGCATCTGTAGAATAAGTTTAAATGTTGCAACTTCAGTGGCAAACTATGGCTGATGTACCAGTCGTTAGCATGGGCCCAGATAATATGACTGTACATGTGAAATGAATTGGTAATTGACTAATTGTTTGTGTTATTTCATTATGTTAGGCCTAAAAAGAGTAATGTTTCCGTCTCTAGGAACGACCGTTAAAACTGGTTAATTAAGTGACGACCCTTAATTTTTCCTCGCCAAAAACGAGAAAAAATCGGCCGAAAATATGTTCCTCGCATTAAATTAACTGTCCTGCAAAATGCGTTCGTTACAGAAATTTGTCCAATACTGGGATGCCGATATAGTCGGTAATTTCCCTTGTAACAAAACAACAACAATGGCGGCGCACTCGAGGACTTCTTTATTGAAAAATGCAGTCTATTTAGCCGAAGAAAACAGCTTCTTGTTTTATATTTTAGCGGGAAATAACTCGTTTTCGGTTCAAAACGGTATTGATAAACGGAAACGCCCGGACATTGTAGCGACAATCGATTTATGAACCACATAATCGATAGTCGCCGACCCAGACCACTACCGACCAACTTTCGATTCTACTCGATCATCGTTACAACACTATTTGCAAGCATGGATTTAATGGTTATCGATGTACAAAAAAGGGCAAAAAATTAATAAAATGCGTTACACTCCTTAGTTTGATTTGTTTATGTGTCAGAATTTGGAACTAACAGGGCTAAGCCACATATAGAGTATTGCATACAAAGAAGTGACTTTACTTGCATAGTGTTAAATAATTTTATTGCAGATTATTAGCCTTTTTGTAAAGAAATGTCTGATCTATTACTAAGGAGTGTAACACTTTGTACAAATGCTTAGGTCTTCAAAAACCTATAAGTTCTAGCTTTAACATTAAATGACACAATTTCTTTTCTACTATATAAGAATCTCATAATCAGTGTTACAGCATAAACAAAAATTGTCTCCCCAAGATCTTGAATTAGTGTGTTAAGATATGTTGAATGTTCTTTCTCTAAATGCTTAAACTGAATGCAAATAATGTTTTCTTCTCTAATGATTTAAGCAAATGAACACTTTTCTGTATGTAACATACATTAAATACTATTTACTAGCTGCCAAAGGGAATAAAAAAGTTTGGTTGAATACCAGTTTATGATATTGATACTCCCATCATGAACCAAAAGAAAAGGTCTCTTTATATTTAGTTTCTAAATGATTTACCCCAACTGCTAATCAAGATTCAAAGAAATGCATCTAAAGAACTGTTCTAAATCTTTGAAATGAATGGTCAGAGTTCAAAAAATGGCAAAATCATAGTTTGTGGTTGGCTGCAACAATCATAACACGATGAAAGACGAGAAAATACAGGTCTTTAGCTGAATTTAGCTCCAAATTATTATGTCAAACGCTTAGAAATATCGATCTTTGCAGTCACATTGGTGTTGCGTGAATTCGTATATAGACACTAAATGTCAACAGTTAAGCAACAACAATTTTAAAAGACCATTTCAGTACAGATATGTTTGTCGCAGTGCACATAGATAGATAGATAGATAGATAGATAGATAGATAGATAGATAGATAGATAGATAGATAGATAGATAGATAGATAGATAAGTCACTGAAATATCCTGAACTTTCAATGAAAAGTGAGTACAGTATGGGTTGTTATACACTATGGATTTTTATGTCAATTTCTTTGGGAAGCTCAATTTCATAAATGTGGTCTTCACAAGGAGTGTAGATATTCATGACTGCAAAGCCATCTATCATGTCACATCTCAGCAGACTGCCTTCTGTTTGTTTGTTTGTATTGTTGCTTTACGTCCCAGTCAACAGCTATGGTCATTGTTGGATGGTCAGTTCACCTAACCATGCACACTTTTTCCTGGGCAAGCTTGAACAAGCGGTTAACCAGTACTTCGTGCACATACTTTTGCTTGTAGCTGACCACAACCCTTCTTAAATGATTCAGCGGCAGGGAAAATGATGGTAAAAATTGTTTCAGGATCAATCTCCACAAAAGTATGGGACCGGGTCAGGATCGAACTCATGACCCCTGCAAGCACATTATCGACTGTGCTATTTCTGCCCGGTAGACTGCCCTCTGTAGTTGTATCATGTTTCATCTCAACAGACTGCCCTCTGTGGATACTACAGTTGCAAAAATAAAATAAATATTAAATCACAAACTGGTGTATCATGTTTCAACTTGGCAGACTGCTTTCAGTTGGTAGAGTTGCAAATCAGTGTAGCAGGTTTCATCTCGGCACATTGCTCTCTGTTGGTAGAATTGCAATCTGTGTATCATGTTTCAGCTCAGCAGACCGCACTCTGTAGATAGAGTTGCAAACTGTTATATTATGTTTAATCTCAGCAGACTGCCCTCTGTAAACCGGTTTCTCATATTAATTCTCAGCAGATTACTCTCTGTAGATATGGCTGGAAACCGATGTATCACACTATACTCAGCAGACTGCCCTCTGTAGATAGATTTGCAAACCTGTAAATCATGTTTCATCTCAGCAGGCTGCTCTCTGTTGATAAGAGCTACAAACTTTGTGTATCATGTTTCTTCTCAGCAGAATGTCCTCTGTAGATAGAGTTTCTGTTGTGAGCTGGTCTATGATGTTACATCTCAGCAGACTGTTCTATGTACTGATGTTTCATGTTTACAAAGGTTAAAGGCAGATGATGATTTCAGGTAAAGCTTCTATGCAGAGAGGAAATACACAGGACAGAATGTCAGGCCTGATCTGAGTCCAAATTGTTTGAAATGGATATCGGCAGATAACAATGTCACATGAAAATTTAACGGAAAGTTAAAATACAGGTTCAACTTCAACTTGTCGTAACCTCTAAAGTGCCAAACATTCTGAACCTCGATAGGGCCTGGACAAGAAATTGGGCCTGATCTGGGTCCAAATTGTTTGAAAGGGTTATCAGCAGATGACAATGTCATGTACAGATGTAACACAAAGTTAAAAAACATCGGTTTAACTCCAACTTGTCATATCCTTTCAAGTGCCAAACATTCTGAACCCCGATAAGTCTGGACAAAATGTCGGCCTGATCTGGGTCCAAATTATTTGAAAGGGTTATAAGCAGATGACAATGTCATGTAAATGTTTTTTGCTAAGTTAAAATACATAGGTTCAACTTCAACTTGTCATAAGCTCAAAATTGTCAAACAGTCTTAAACCTGATAAGGCCCAGACAGAATGCCGGACCTGATCTGGGTCGAAACTGTTGTAAACGTTACAGATTTAATGCAAAGGGTAAACTGCAATGGTTTGACCTAAAGTTGTCAGAACCATAAGGGTTAGGCCAACCTTAGAAATATTGTTGTTTCCCCTTGGAGCATTCTGCAATACTTTTGACCTGCATTAAGTGATGGTTTGTCATGAAAGCAATTTTTACTCTTCTTGAGAGTGGTTGTTTTAGGCAGGTTTTTCTGCACACAAACAATTTGTTTGACTCGAGACCGAAGGGCCGCGGGTTCGAGCCTCACCTGCGTCACTGCGTTGTAGTCCTTGAGCAAGACACATTTATCCTAGCTTAGTACTGGTTCAACCCAGGAAGACCCTTCCCTTTATAACTGAAAGATTGTTGATGGGACATAAAGAATCAAATCAAACAAACAAAACAAACAATTTGCTAAGAATATATTTTAAAGATAACTGTTTACAATTGACAGTTCTCTAAGTTTGCAATGAAATTTTAAAAAAAAATCTTAACAAAAGATTGTTATAGAATTTTTTGTGTAGGGACTTTTTACAGGGTCAGTCGGGTAAGGGGAAAAAAAATAAAATTTTAATTTAGGCCAATATCAGGCCTCTATGGCTGTTTTCCCAGACACCATGTATTCAGGGAGGTTCAAAATTGATAACTTTTTCAAATATCTAACTTTTGTCACAGCATCCAGATAATCCAAGTATTGCATGCTTGGATCCAGAGGGGAGACCAGACCCCTTTGAAAAACACAAGTTATATGGGCTTAGATAGGGAATAATTAAGCACCTGGATACCCCCCCCCCACCCCCCCTCTGTAAAAAGTTGGACACCATCCTTACCACTGGAAGAATTGATGGACCCCCTCTGGAACCATGGAAAATTAAACTTATATAAAATATATCGGCAGATACACCTTGAATCCACCCTCCCAGACGAGAATTCTTGGACCCCTGCATGTATTGATATTGTTGCTTCATATGGAAATCCATATAAAAATTGCTGAGAACATTTTTTGAAAAGGATAGCTTTTATGACAGGTTGCATTGTACCAAAGGTGTTGAGTGTCAAACTTGGAGGTGTGAGAATGTCAGAATTCACATTCAAAATAGTAATTTATCTATCTAGAGCTTGATAATGTCACGGGATAGAATTTCAAGTCTGTTCTTTTGTTGTTAAAGCTCCTCCATTTTTTGGCCATACATTAATTTATTTATTTTTTTTTTAAATTTAACCTGTGACCTTTTAATATATATACAATGCACAATCCCAACTTCATTTTATAAAAATCTATGGGATGTTCTATTGGTCTAAAAAGAGTTAAGGGGATCATTTGTGTGAAATTATTTACAATTGGCGTAGGAATTCAGCTCAATTCATTTGGAAACAACATGGGGAATTGAACTCAAACTAATACCCCTCCCCCTACCCTCCTAACTATCAAAGGCCCTGATAAACAAAAATTTTGCCTTTTCAGAATAATTATGTGTTTTGTGTTTCAGAAGAGCCGGCTCATTGAGACGCTTCTTTTGAGTACCCACGTTGGCACAACATATGTTTTATTTTTAGAAAAATGAAATATGATTTTCAAATATGCTCACTTATCTGGAGGCTTGAACAATGTTTCTATCATTGGTTTTGCAGAAAATGTGCGGAACAGAAGCTACACCCTCTAAGCTACACAGATGGTGACATGGACTCACAACGCCAACAGGATCAGCACAAAAGTCGATATGTACCCCACATAATTTGTGACAGTGGTTTAGGAGCAAAGATGTCTGTTTTGTTTGCTTGCTTAATAAAAAGGGTAAGTAAATTACCCCTATATCAGCTAGTGATAATTTTGTCATCTGCTGATGTTCTATGCAAACAGTTTGGAAGGCCTCCAGTAAAATATTTTACTGACCGTCCCAAGGCGGTACTTCTTTTGTGGATCTTTCTGTCTTTCGTTTGCTATGCCTTTGTGCACGTCTGTTTATGTGTGCTTTGTTTGTTTTTGTTGCTTTACGTCCCAAGTCAACAGCTATGGTCATTGCGGGACGGTCAGTTCACTTAACCACACTTTTTCCTGTGCAGGCTTGAACAAGCGGTTAACCAGTAAATTGTGCACATACTATGCTTGTAACTGACAACAACCCTTCTTGAATGAATCAGCGGAAGGGAGGAGAATGACCGTAGAAACTATTTCATGATCAATCTCCACGAAAGTATGGGACCGGGCCGGGATCGAACTCGCGACCCCTGGATCTGCAGTCAGACACGCATCTGTAGCCAGACACGTTACCGACTGCGCTACGCGGCCCGGTGCCTTGTGGTCACCTGCTGAGAAAGGGCTGACCTCTTGGCTCTCGTTTGTGGTGTCAGGCTGTGAGTTTGTCACTTTCCCATTGGTATCCTGGGTCAGGTGTGGTACTTGATTGTATCGATTCCTGATCTTTGCACCCATACTTACTTTAATACAGGGGTTGCCAGAGCTCATGATGAGAAATGTCTTTAAATGACATCTTCTCCTGAGCCAATGGTCCAAATTTTAAATAATTTCACAGAAATGTTCCTCATGATGCCCCCTACCAGAATTGCACAAACAGTTTTGCTCCACCAAAAAAGGGGTTGGCATACAGTTTGGACCCAGATCAGACTGGACACATAATGTTATCATTAGTGTAAAACTTTGATGTTTTTTCCCTTTAAACAAATTATTATTCATACATTACAAGTTAAAACTTTTGTAAAATGCTTGCGATCTTTCAGCATTTTTTTGTGTGAGTAACACCACAGAAGAATAAAAACATGACAGTCTTTTAAAGTATGAAAGAACATAAGGGGTATAGATTAACTTAAGGGTGAGCAGCTTACAGACAACAGCAAAAGCATGAACAAAATTATCAATCATGCTAAGAGTTAAAGCATTCATAGTTAAAGCATAAAGAAAAATCACAAAAAGTCCAATTTTTGAAGGTTTACCATTGCCCTGTTTAATACACAGGCAATGAAGGTCTAGGTCAAGTCCATTTTATCAGACAATGTCATTTGTTAATCACCTTGCAGACAGTTAGGACCTAGATCAGCACTTATTGAAATTCAGTCCTGGTCTGCGTCCAAAATGTTAGACATTCTAATAACTAGTGTTTGAAAAAAGTTAATTTTGAAAAAAAGTCAGCAGACTACATAAAGCATGAAAAGCATTCAACAACTTAAAAAAGATCTTTCTGGTTTAAATGATCAAGCAGTGGCGGACCCAGAGGAGTTTCAGGGATTCCCTCGAACCCCCTCCCCCTCCCCCCCCCCCCCCCCCCACATTTTTAAATGTCCTATGAAAATGAAATAATTGGGTCTCAGTGAGACCAAATTATTTCTTTTTCATAGAATACTTAGGAAAAATGAGATAAAATCAGCAAAGCGAACCCCCACACCTTAATATATTATGAACCCCCTTTGTGTGATGTACATTATATATCTATATATATCTTGTAATGTTCTATGTTTATAGTTATTGTTTGTCAAAATTGACCCGAGACATATGAATTTTCATTGTCCTTTCATCCAATCTTCGGGAATCATCGTAAAAAGTGAGCTTTAGATTGTGGTACAATTACTTGTAATACGTATGAATGAAAGAATTCTACAATTTCTCGATAGCTTAATGGGTACATTTAACAGGATGTGTTTAGCATTCAAAAGATGTGGGTTCAAATCTGGTTCTATTTCATTTTTTATTTTTTTTTTTTTAGTCTTTTTTCATTATTTTGTTTGTTAAAGATGCATAGTCTGTAACTTTGATCTTTTAATTTTAGAAATAATGTTTCTAATTTTCAAGAACACAGTAAAAAAACTAAAATTCAGGTATACATTTAACCAATTTAGTAAATCTTAACAAATTATCAGTATCGATCAAAACAACAGCATTTATGTTAAAAATTAACTGCCTATAATTATTGGAGGTACGCAAATAATTACCAATAAGGGAAAAAACAGATGTTTTAATAAGATAATTCACTTTATCATGCAGTTTGTGAAAATATAACTTAATTTTACTTTTACAAATGATTTAAAAAGAAAAGATTTTTTTTTCGAAAAACGTTCATAGTTGCAGACTTAGTCTCTTTATGTCTTTTTTTTAAATTTTGTGCACAAATGGATAATATATAATAACTATAAAAATCTTATCAACTACAACTAGCACAGTGCATGATTTCAATATAAGCTCACATGTAATTAACACTTTGTATGCTGGGTCATTTTAATACTTTTATGTCATCAGCAGACTTTTTTCCAAAGTCAACTTTTTCAATAAACTTTTACAGAAACCCTATCAGACGATGGCAAACGGTCTGTATCCAGTTCAGGACCAATGTTTTCGCGGTACTGACCAGGGTCCAAACTGTTTGCAAAGACTATCAGCAGGCAACAAAAGTAGCCTCTGGCAAAGAAAGAGTGAATAAAACCGAGGGAATTAATACTGAATATCCAAATGAAAAGTTGTAAAGATAATCAGAAGGTGGCATAAAATATATGAACAACTTTGACTTAAAAAGAATGCATACATTGGACAGTCATAAAAATGTCTCCCACCCAAAGATTTGATCCAGGTTTGGGTGATCTTTTTCAAATTGTGAACTAACCACTAGGCTATCAGACCATATAGATTTAAGAATTGACATTATCTTAATAGTCTTAAGTAAGTAAGTAAAGTCTTTATTTAAAGAGGGTGACAACATTTAGTAGTACAAGTAATCTTCCATGAGGCCCTCAAAATAACTAATATGTACACACATAAAAAACAACAATTCTACACAAACTATCAAATTAAATTGTTTAACCCTGTACTGCTGAGCACTATCTACAATCAAAAAATCACAAACAGGTAAATATACAGATGTCTGCAAATTATAGCTCAATATGGCCATGTGACTTATTATATGTCCACTTTCAAATTTTATCATACTGTCTCTGATCAAGTATTAGCTGTATTCCACCCTATAAGTGCACTTTGTCTATAGTCTAACTCTTCAATGCTAACTATAATAATAATAATAATAATAATAATAGTAATAAAATAATGGAAATGTCCAGAGTTATCTATTTTTCATATATATACAGGGCTTTAGAAAAGCTTTATTTTCAAAAAAGTACTGTACTTGTCCATTTTTTAAAAAAAGGTGTAACGAGAAATTTTTATGAGTACTGACTGTTCGTCTTAAAAAAACGTACAAAGTAATTATTTCAATTGAGCCTGGGCTTGCTGCGTGTTTTCTTAGGCTATTCATTAACAAAAAAGTAAACAGTAAGATATTTAATTTCTCTTTGGTAGGTTTTGGTTATACAACTAAGCCGCAATGGGGATGGGGGTAGGATGCGGGAGATGAAGAATTTTTGGAAAAAATAGTGCCAATTGGAGCATTATGAGTTCCCTTTAGGTAGCTTAAATTGTATGCTTTGGGAGGGGGTTGTGTGGAATTTAAAATAGCTAAATTTTTGCAAGACCGTAAACTGGATGCAAAACTGTGGATCCTGATCAGCTGATCAGTATCCACACTGTTAGTGTTTCTAAAAACGGGATATATCTAGGTTCAGCAGGACAAGGGTTAATTTGATATTTACACAAGTGCATTTTTTATTATATAGTAACCATATTTATCTTGACAAGCATCCATTTCTATTTTACTCTGCTTGCTGAAATTTTTTTTATATTTTTGTCATCTGCTGTCTTTTTTTTTAAAATTGATTTACTATATTGTTCTCAGAGAGTCAAACAGATTGGATTAAGATCTGGCCGAATATTTTGTCGGTCCTGATCTGGTTCCAAAACTGTTTGCAAAGGTTATCAGCAGACAACAATTGCAGGCAAAGAGTAACTTCAGCAGTGTATATCTAACCAACTTGCAGGGTTCCACTTATTAGTATGCATTTACAAGCAGAGTAGAGAACAATATACATCCTGATCAGCTGGCTTCAGGCCCAGGTATTTTGTCATCTGCTGTCTTTTCTAAATTCATGTACTATATAGTTCCTTTATGATCACCATCAGAGAGTCAAACAGTTTGGATCCAGATCAGGTCTGACATTTTGTCAGTCCTGATCTGGTTCTAAAACTGTTTGCAAAGGTTATCAGCAGACAACAATTTCAGGCAAAGAGTAACTTCAGCAGTGTATATCTGACCAACTTGCAGGGTTCCACTTATAAGTATGCATTAACAAGCAGAGTAGAAAACAATATACATCCTGATCAGCTGGCTTCAGGACCAGGAAAATTTTAAGGTATTTTGTCATCTGCTGTCTTTTCTAAATTAATTTACTATATAGTTCCTTCATGATCAACATCAGAAAGTCATACAGTTTGGATCCAGATCAGGTCTGACATTTTGTCGGTCCTGATCTCAGGTTCTAAAACTGTTTGCTAAGGTTATCAGCAGACAACAATTTCAGGCAAAGAGTAACTTCAGCAGTGTATATCTAACCAACTTGCAGGGTTCCACTTATTAGTATGCATTTACAAGCAGGGTAGTGGCTCAGTGGTAGAGTGCTTGACTCGAGACCGAAGGGCCGCGGGTTCGAGCCTCACCAGCGTCACTGCGTTGTGGTCCTTGAGCAAGACACATTTATCCTAGCTTAGTACTGGTTCAACCCAGGAAGCCCGTCCCGCATAACTGAAAGATTGTTGAGTGGACGTAAAGAATCAAATCAAACAAACAAAACAAGCAGGGTAGAAAACAATATGCATCCTGATCAGCTGGTTTCAGGAACCAGCTGTTTGGATCTATACTGTTTATGATCAAGGTCGGAGTATTTCAAGAAAAAACACAAATATCACCAAGATTTTGGCGAAAATTAATCAGTCTCATGTCAATTTGGGCAGTTTGAAATAAGAACTATATAAAGAATAGAATAGGATGGACAGTTCGTTTCTTTCTGGATCTAAAAATAACAACTCGTATCATTTTACCTATTCTTGTTAGTGCTTAGCCACCTCTGTCATCTGCTGATAACCTTTGTGAACAATTATATAGGAGGTAGACTGTTGGTCCTGATCTGGGTCCAAACCGTTTGACTCTCTGATAGTGTTCCTGAAAGAAATTTTGTTAAAAAGTTAATTTTGAATGCTAAAAGTCAGCAGACAATAAAAAAGCATGAAAAAAGCTTGAAAATAAATGATAGAAAAAGATCTTTCTGTCTTCTGTCTTAATAATCTACTATAGAACAGATTGTCATTCTAAAAGTGTTACTGAAAAATGTTTTTGAGAAAGTCAATTTCTAAAAAGTCAGCAGACCGCAAAACATTAATGTGGGCATGACCAGATTGGTCTGGAAATTTATTGTTCATCTAAATTGAAGGATGTTTTTGTTGTTACCATGACAACAAATAGTAGGTTTTGACCACATGGTGAGTTGCTATCACCTAGTGACTTAATAAACACAGAATTTTCAGGTTTATTACTGAAATGCACATACTAGCTTTAACTAAATGGGGTAGATACAGATTAGAAGCCACTAACAGTTAAATCTTCAAGTCATGTCCTTTAAGAAAAAAGTGTCCTGGAATTACCTTTTGAATATATTATTTTGTTCAGAGAACCAAATAAAAATAGACCTTGATCAGACTGCTCTTCTTGAAGTATGCTGATCTGAGACTATTTTTTTAATAAATGCTTATTTACTGATCTCCGATGTTTAATTCTTTGTTGTAAATAGTTTGGATCCAGATCAAGCCTGGAAGTTATAAATTTAAAAAAAAAATGGGCCTGTTTCAACAAAATATTTTTTTAAGGTATGTCAATTTTTTTTATATAGCTTCAGCCTAGTGCCTTAATACAATGCAAGAATAAACAAAAATGAGATCTAGCAGGAAAAGTTTATTATCATAATTATTACACATGCATACCTTGAAACATTCAACTCATAATATGGGCCAGTACATGGGGTTTTGGTACATATAACATATCACAGGTTTATATAAACACAAATTTGCAGCGTAAAATTGTAAATATCACCTTACCCATAATTCTTAGCATATGATTTGGGTGTCAAAAGAACCGTCTAATTGAGACGATTCTTTTGAGTACCCACAACATATGTTTTGGTTTTAAAATAAGAAAAGTATTTTTTTTTTTGGTACACACTCTTAACTAAAGGCCTGACATATGCTGCCAGTGAAGGCTCAGACAAGCCTGCACATGTACAGTACTCCACATTGTGCACTGTAAACATGACCAGTGACCTATATAAGAGTGACTAGAAACTCCAATAAAATACCAATACTCAACTCAAATAACACTGTTGTGTATCTTACACAGGTAAATGAGGGAAACTCGATATCATTTATCTACACGATTGGCTTTTACCGCTGTTTTGGAATACACAGCGTAATTTCTCTATGTTTACCTAAACTTTTAACACCTTTATAAACACCGAAATTATATAATAACGATGATTATGAATCATTGGACATCTTAGTTAATGAATATTGATAAATCGAGACACAGATATAGCCATGTTTGAAGCTTTATTCATCAGAGTGAAAGAGGTATTTTTGAAGCTTTTTTTTGCCGATTTCCGCAACTTTCTTAAAATCGGCCTTTATTCACACGGTCATAACTCAATCGGATTAGTTTTTACATTGCAGAAACAAAGCATTTAGCAATATTTCATATATGTTTTTTCGATTGTTATTAACAATATTTATCAATAAGCGATATTAAAGACGAAGTACGCTCTTTAAAGTACCTCTCACAAGCTGCATCGCCATTTTGAGTGTGTACAATAAAAAGCGCACCAGGCGTTAGTCACGTGACACATGCCATGACATACCTATATGGCTGAAAAATGAAGTGTCCAGTCACTCTAATATAGGTCACTGACATGACCTATAACCTCAAAAAATCAATAATCCTATAGGAGTCTGTATGTATCTGCCTTTGTTTACATCCATGGCGTGAGAGTTTATCTGCACAGTGTGTAGTACTGTGTAGGCAGTCTTGCTACAGCCTTCAGTATTTTGAGGCTATCTTTCTATTTATCCTGAAAACTTTTTCCCATGTACAAAGTTAACTCTGTTTCGCCAAACAGTAGATTTGATTCTGATTCAAATGAACTCTTTGCATGCTGTTTTTTTTTCATGCTTTTTTGTGTTCTGCTGACATTTTTCAAAATTCACTTTTTCAAATAATTATTTCAGTGTCAAACAGTTTGGATCCAGATCAGGCCCAATGTTCTAGCGGGCCTGATTTAGGTCCAAACTGCAAAGATCATCAGCAGATGACAAAATTCGCCGCTGGCAGTCTCTCACTAGGATTTTGACAATAGGAGTAAAATTGCTGTTTGCCAGAAAAATTTAGAGTTTTACCAATCTTTTCTATTGGCACTTTAGAAAAAGTTGGAGTCAGAATCAAAAAGTTGGAGTAAAATAATCCAAATTTGGAGTTAGTGAGAACTGCGCTGGCAAGCAAAGTGTTAATACTACCCATGAAAGGCCAAAACAACATGCATTGAGTTCATTTCATGTGCAATAGGTTAATGGATACCCCTATCTTTCACTTGTATTTTTTTATACAGTCAACACAGACATACAAGAGTACACACACACAATAAGAAGGTTAAACAAAAATGGCCTTAACCATTTTCTGCCATTCTCTACAAATGCCGTCTGCTTGCTCAACTATCTCAACTGATATTATGTACTTTGGTAGACTTTATTCTTCCTCAGAATCTCAGGCCTTATGTAAAGAGTAACAAGAAATTGGATATTCAAAAGAACCCTCTCAATGAGACGATTCTTTTGAGCACCCAAAACATTCGCAAAAAATATTTACAATTTTACGCTGAAAATTTTTGTTTATCTAAACATGTTATCTATATGTCTTTGCTTTCTTCAGCAAATTATTTATTGATAACAAGACAGATTACTTCAGATCATCATTTGAAAGATTCAATTTCATAAATACAGCACTAAAAGAGTTGGGTCCCTTTTTGTTTGATATGCTTATACCGGGCATACACATTAAATGGAATACAAGGAGCAAGGCTACCTAATACTACATAATAAAATAATCAATGACATGATGGACGGACAACAGAAAATTTCTAATCATTTGAACATGATAAAATTAAAAGATCAATGGTCAGTTGTTTGAAATAATACAGAGCTAACCCTTTTCCTGCTATTTATGATAAATGAGCCGGAACACGATTTCCAACAATGTGGCATTTTGAATAGTGTAGACTCAGACGAGCCTGTCCAGTCGTCCGTCCGTCCGTCAACATTTTCAAACATCTTCTCCTCTAAAACCACTGGGCCAATTGAACTCAAATTTCATATGGAGACTCCTTAGGATGGGGGAACGAAAGTTTGTTCAAATGTTCCTGGTCACATGACCAAGATGGCCGCCATGCCCATATATGGTAAAAACCCTTTAAAAATCTTCTTCTCCAGAACCAGAAGGCCGATGACTTTGGGACTTGGTATCTAGCATCGGGGATGTGGGGCCTACCAAGTTTGTTCAAATAATGATCCTAGGTTGACCTTGACCTACTTAACGTCAAGGTCAAATTTGCTTCCTAATAGATTTAAATGGGAATTTTTTTGAAAAGTTGATTTTTTGAATACTGTTAAAGCCAAAGTGATTATTCTTACTTGATATGTTGAAACTAATGAGACAATGGCTATAAATAAGTTTCAAATGTCATGGTTGACCTTTGCCCTTTCAGCCAAGGTCGCTCATATTGTGGTCCCATCAATATATTAAAACTTAGTTTTCTCACAAACCATTGGCCCAATTGGGCTCAAATTTCATGTGAAGAATCCTTATGATAAGTCAGCAAAAATTTATACAAAATATTTTGGTCACATGACAAAGATGGCTGCCACGCCCATATATGGTAAAAACCTGCTAAAATCTTCTTCTCCAGAACCAGAAGGCTAGTGACCTTGAGACTTGGTATGTAGTATTGGGGATGTGGGGCCTACCAAGTTTGTTCAAATGATGATCCTAAGGTGACCTTGACCTGCTTAACGTCAAGGTCAAGTTTGCTTCCTAATGCATTTGAATGGGAAATTTTTTGAAAAGTTGATTTTTTGAATACTGTGGAAGCCGAAGTGATTATTCTCACTTGATATGTTCAATCTAGTGTCTATAAATAAGTTTCAAAGGTCAAGGTTGATCTTTGACCTTTCAACCAAGGTCGCTTATGTTGGAGTCCCATCAACATATTAAAACATAGTTTTCTCAGACATTTCTTGGCCAATTGAAACCAAATTTCATATGACAACTCCTTATGATTGGTTAGCCAAAACTTTTACAAATTGTTATGGTCACTTGACTAACATGGCCACCAGGCCCATATTTGGTAAAAACTCTTTAAATCTCTTCTTCTTTGGAACCAAAAGGCCATTGGCTTTGGGACTTGGTATGTAGGATCGGGATGTGGGCCCTACCAGGTTAGCACAAATGATGAATCTAGGTTGACCTTGACCTACTTTATGGCAAGGTCAAATTTGATTCCTAATGCATTTATATGGAGAAAATCTTAAAATGTTCATTTTCTATAACTGAGCCGAATTCATAATAGTTAAACCTATTGAGACAATGGTTTATTAAATACCAAATGTCAAGCTGACCTGTGACCTTTTATCCAAGGCCACTCATATGGACTGCCACATACCTATCTAAACATCTTTTTCTCAGAAATCACTGGACTGTTTGATGGATTATTCATTAGATTGTTTAGATCACTTGACCAAAATGTATATGGTAAAAACAAAATTTGTTCCATTATAAGCTGTAGTTGACCTTGACCTATTTTAACATTATTAAGGAGATCAGGTGAGCGCCTCAGGACCTTCAGGTCCTCTAGTTGGAAATATCATGTAGCGGCTCAAATATTGGCTGATTTTTATCTGCTGATGTACTTTGGTGGCTTCTATTACAATATGAACCCATTTCAGACGGCTCCTCTGATCAGGGTTCATAGTGTTTGCTTCCATGATAAAACTTGTCTTAAATGCATATGAATCAATGCAGCAGACATAATGAGCAGGCAGCATTTTCAGAATTTAAATACAACTTTACAACATTTCAACAAAATATAGCGGGAAAAAAATGCTTTACTTTTAAACTCTCAGATGTTGTTATTATTGTGCTAATAAATATAATGCCAACAATGTTGGCATTTTAACATTATGAGCCTGATAAATTACATGCTCAGTTGATTTGAGCATGGATCAGGACTAGCCTGGACACTAAAATGTCTAATTTAAACTGCTTACAAGGTGAAAAAGTGGTAATAGTAAATTATAGGGTCGTGGATTTCATTTAAAACTGAAATGTGTGATCACTAAGGTGGTTTTCAGTGGCGGATCCAGAGTGTATTGTTTGAACCCCCTCCGCTACACCCACTTTAAAATATGCTATGAAATAATTTGGTCTCAGTGAGACCAAATTGTTTCATTTTCACAGGTTATTTAATAAAAATGAAATAAATCGGCAAAGCGAACCCCCTCCCCCACATCTTTATATATTTGCGAATGTCAAGTCCTGTAAAGTCTGACCAGACTTCTCTGACCTTGGTAAACATAATATGCTAATGCTCAGCAAGGAACTAAAATTGCTGGACAAAACACAAAAGAGGAGAAAAAGTAAGCATTTTTTTATGTATATCTTTACATGCTGCATACTGTTTTGCGATTTTGTTGTCGTCTGCTGACTTCTTTCATTCAAAATATCTTTGGGGAACAAAATCAAGTTGTCAAACTGTTTGGATCAAGATAATTCTGTTGGTCCTGATCTGGATCCAAACTGTTTTCCAATATTATCAGCAGATGACAAAAGCTGCTGCTAGCAAGGAAATTGTTAAAGTCATGCCATGGTTTACCTTTGTCCTGCTGAGAAATCTACTTACTACACAGACTTGATTTCAAGATATTTTTCAACCTTTTCCTGTTGTAAATTAACAGAACCTATTTATACAGGAAAAAAAAAATGGTTGTTTGAAACCTGTCCTTCATATTGAGTATATAGTCTTATATTAATCTAAGTATATAAGTAGCTTCTTATCTATACTTTTACAGTATCTGCAATCAAAAAATTACAGATAGGTAAATACACAGATGTCGCGAATTATCTCATTATGGCCAGGTAACTTATTATATGTCCACTTTCAAATTTTATCATACTGATCAAGTATTGGCTGTATTCCACCCTAAAAGTGCACTGTGCCCTTAGAGCTAACTATGATTAATAATAAAAATAATAATAATAATAATAATGTCCAGAGTTATCTATTTTTCATATATGTACAGGGCTTTAGATAAGTTTATTTTCAAAAGAGTACTGTACTTGTCCATTTTTTTTAAAAAAAGTGTAACGAGAAATTTTTATGAGTCTTAAAAACATACACCAAGAAAGACAAAGTAATTATTTCAATTGAGCCTGGGCTTACTGCTTGTTTTCCTAGGCTATTCATTAACAAGAAAGTAAACAGTATGGTATTTAATTTCTCTTTGGCATAGTAGGTTTTGGGTTTTGCAGGAATACAACTAAGCCGCAATGGGGATGGGGTAGGGTGTGAGAGATGAAGAATTTTTGGAAAAATAGTGCCAATTGGAGCATTATGAGTCCCCTTTAGGTGGCTGAAATTGTATGCTTTGGGTGGGGGTGGATGGGTGAGGGTTGTGTGGAAATCATCAAAATGTAGAATCTTCAGGAACTAGATGCTACTTAAAACCTCAAGAAAAAGAAGTCAGCAGATGACAACAAAAGAAAAAGAATAAACAATTACATGTACCCAGAATGCAAAGAGTTTATAGAGATTCCAACCTGCAACTACTTCAAATACAATATGTGCAAAACCATGTTTATTGTAATCAGGATCTAAGATACCGAGAAAACTTATAAACAGACCATTAACAAGCATATGACAGCGAAAACAAAATTACTCCACCCCTCACTTCTCCACCCCCTGCATGCAAAGAATCAGTTTATAGTCTTGTAGGTCAATGTGGTTAAAACAGAGCATAAACTAATCAGCTTGCTGAGTAATTTTTCATGATTTTTTGTCATCTGTTGACTTATTTAAAATGAAATTTTCTAAAAATCTTTCAGCAGGGACATGCAGTGTAAAACATTTTGGATCTAGATCAGGTCCAATGTTTTGTCTGGCTTGATCTGGGTTCAAACTGTATGAAAAGATCAGCAGCAGACGACTATTTGCCGCTGGTGAGCTAATAGTATACAAGTCACTCCGGTGTCCGTCCACAATTTTTTAGAAATTTTAACATACAAAATAGACAATCAATTTGTGTGCGATAATCCATCACAGATGATGTGGAGTTAAAAGCATTTTAAATGGTTTGGTAATTCAATTTTGGTAGTAAAAACTGATGACAAGACCCAGACTATAAGGGAGCATAATTATATCAGAATTAACACTTTCATTTTTATTCTTGCAGGTAACAAGGACAACCATAAAATCTCTTGTTGGTTTGAAATTCGCCAAGATCCAACCATTAGGACCTTGAGCTTTGGAAAAATCCCCATAGACTTATTATGGGAGACATGTTGTGACCCGTATTTACGCACATAGAGCGGATGTGGTAGGTATTTCCATTTTTGTTGGTGTTAATACTACATGTACATAGAAAAACACACTGTATGCCAAAGGGACTATAGAATTCAATTGTTGTGGAATGTTCAGCATGTACATGGTGATTTATGTAAGCATTTAGGAATAGATTAGAGTACCGATCAAGAGGGTCTGTCAGGGTTTATTTATTTCTTGTAAATACCAACTTTTAAGTGCTAGAATTTTGATCTGGGGTAGGTAAATTTCTTTCACTTCATCCATGCATATAATCTGGTCGCATAGCATCATAAAGTTTTAACAGCTGGAAAAAGAAAATTGTTTTATGAGAAAAAATAAGAATAAAAGTGAATTGCACCAAAGTTGTGATTTTGTATTTAATATGTGTCCATTTTGTACTCTGGGTAATTTTGCTTGCTTTTTTGTCATCGGCTGATTTTTTTTACAAACATTCTTTCAGAAATACCATCAGAGTGTCAAACAGTTTCGGTCCAGATCAGTCGAGCCTGATCAGGATGCACACTGTTTGCATTTTTTAGGTTATCAGCAGATGGCACTAGATGCCAAAGTGTTAAAAACCCTTGCAAATGTTAAACTATGAGTATTGTCATATATTTTTGACCCTGTAGTTCAAAGGGTGTGGCATATGCTAATTTTATCTCCGATCTGTTATCGGTAGTTTTCGCCGAATATACACAACTAATTTGTTTTTTGAAATGGACGATCTGATATAAGTAACAGTTCAATATGATCGTCCGCAGTGGTGTAGTGGATTAGGAGCAGGACTCCTAGCACATAGCAGGTAAGTACGAATATCACAAGGAGCGTTTCTTTAATTTTTTCCTGTTAGGAACGGTTTGCGCTAAAAACAGGAAAGCGAGAAAATGATGATGGTATGCGCTAAACACAGGAAAGCGAGAAAATAATGTTGTTTTTGTTTTTTTTAATGTACACAGGATAATACTTCAGTTGCTAGTAAATCAAGAATGTCGGTCAACCAATCTCGATTTCACTAGCCACTACATGTGTAACCACGTGTACATATACACGATTGCACAAAAATTAAGCATGTGCACGCTTTTCTAGAGTTTTGCGTTATGTCGGTACATAGAAAGTAATTTACTGGAAAAAAACCCTCCTTGCTATATTCGAACTTGCCTTCTCTATAATAAGAGTCCAAGGCTTAGGCCACTACACCACAGCGGACAATATTGTCAAATTCCTACTGTTATGATACATTGAATTTTAGAAAACCTAATTTATTCCAGTATATTTGGCGAAAACTTTCAATAACAGGTCCTATATAAAATTAGCATAGGTCACCACCTTTGAACTTCAGGGTCAAAAAAATACGACAATAATGAAATGGGAGTAGTTCAAAGAAACCAGCAGGCGGCTGAGCAGAGAATACATGGTGTACTCCAAGCACCTTACTCTGAAGTCATCAAACCTAATCCACTCTACAGGGCTCCAGATAAGAGGGGGTAAAGGGTATTTCAGCATTGATTTTTTGGAATTCAGCATTGAAAATTAAATTGAAGGGTGAAAATACCCTTTGCATTTTGAGGTTTCAGTGCTGATATTAAATTTATGTGGTGATTTTTTAATTCTGAGTAAGAAAAAAACTAATATATATACACCAATTTTATAAATCTTGGAAGTTTTCCTAAAAATGCAACATGCATTTGATACAAGCAACTTTTCTTCAAAATATGTTAAGCAAATAATTGGGTCTTTTTACAAGGCTTTGCATATTCTGCAATTTGATATTTTAACTATGGAGTAAAATACTCATTAAATTAAAAAGTAGGGGGTGAAATACCCTTTGGTCCAAATCCTTATCTAGACCACTGCACTCTAGTTTAACAAGAAAAACTATAACATGTGTTACATGTTATAAACGGCGTTGTTGAAAGGTTCTTATGAGTAATAATAGATGAAGGATAATAATGAAGTGGGTTTTTTTCGCAATGAGATATACATTAAAGCGACTTTGAAAATGCTTGACGTTTCGCTGATAAACTATTCAATCAGACGGTGATGGGGAAGCAAGCTTTTGTGAATACTTGTTATCTTCAGTCTTTTATGAAAACCAATACTTGTCCGCGGGGAAAGAAAAAGTTAGACTGCATTACGTCCCTTGATATAGATCTACAGTATTTAAAACAAGAAATATCTTTAAAAAAGATATTCGGCAGCTCTCAAATACTTACAATTTTAACACAACTAAGTGACGAAATCCCCTTATACTCCCTGTCTTTGCATGCTGGAAAAGGATGTTCCGTCTAAAACCAGCGAATTTGGAAGTTGTGCTATGTTTCTGGTCTCTCTTTTGCTTGGTGCTCTTTTCGCTGAGCGATATGCATCTGAATCGTTCCAAATTTTAGGCACTTCACCAGCAAAGGCTAGGGAACAATGTTATTAGTCCTAATGTTTTTAAGAAAACGGGAGATTTTGACGATAAATGTATGTACTGAAACAAACTGAAAACCCGGAAAAAACATGCCATATTGTTGTTGTTGTTGTCACATAGGCTAGATTCTGCCCGTCTCAGATCTCAACTTGGAGTAGTTTTCAAGTCTTAAATGGTTTACACTTTCACCACTCTATTTACATATTATGAATGTCTCTATTTACAGAAAAATACTGATATACCAAATCACTTTTGTGTGGCACTAACTCCTATAACCTTTCTATTTCCTGTGGCACCTCCCCATAGCCGGGGTCGGGGAATAAATACATGTAGACTCAAAAACTGATTGACTAGCTCCCAGTAAGCACGTAAAATCCGGCTACTCTCGGCCTGCCAGAAAAACACCACCCGAAAAGCGTTTTGCTGGCGGGCCCATAGTGGCCCAAGATTTGGTGCTGGCTGTTTGCAAGTTAGCCCCGGGAAGTTAGCCTTATATGATACATGTTCGTCTGACATACATGTAGTTAAAGAAACTAGAGCTTGTGCTTGTCATCTTCCTAAAGGAAATAGCAAAATACGCTGATACATGTACAGCTGCGGAGGTTGATCTGAGTCGTGTAGGATTGTGGGTTGCGGGCACATTCAAATTGTAGGAAATTATGTGCCATTATTTACCGTTAAATATCCATCCCCATTATAACCTCTTTTTTTAAGATACATCTTTTTTCACAAAGATGTATCTTGTTAAGCGCTATTAATAGACATTATAACGTGGGCTTTTTTGGCTGTCTATTTATAACGCACCATGTTGTCTGATTAAAGAGAGACTCTGCCGATAGCTACACTGTCCTTGTAAAAACATGCATTTGCCGGTCAGAGCAAGCTTTGCACGTATTTACTCGCCTGAACCCCGAGGTTACTCTCTAATTCGCGATGAATTTTACGCCCTTGTATATAATGTAATGCATTAAATACACTTGTTATATTTGTTTTAGAAATAGACTAGACCTAATTCAGTGATTTTTTTACAAATTTGTTTCTATGAGTCCCGGGACTCACTGGGCCAAAATTCTTTGCATTCCAAACTCGAAGTTCTGCATCCCATATGACGTCCACTTTGAATTATAAATTTTGTGTATCCATACGAATCCGGCCATTCATAGAAGCCAATTTGGGAAGCAAAACACTGGCATACTTATTTATACTATAATAAAGATAAAACTTAATTTACTTTGTCAAGTAAAATAATAAAGATATAAAAACCTACCTGACTTTCTTATTAATAAAAAGTTCAGTTGCAGACAGTATATTTCCTTAATTTAATCATATTATCATCTTTTGCCAAGAGTCAGACTTTTGTCTCGCAGTTTTCATATATTTTTTAGAGCCCATGTCATTAGCCTGTGTTCATCTAACTCTGCATGCCTACAAGTGTAGTGCTGGAAGTTACTGCATTTGAGCCTTTGGACATAAAATATTAATTTTTCTTTTATCATCTGTGCACAGTCCAGTCTCCGTACTTCATGAGCCTGCAGTAATACTTTAACCATTCTATTGGTATTTGCTCGAAGCAGGGTGTTTAAACTTGCGGGTAAAACGCATTATTCAAATGTTTCATTTCGGGTTGGTAGTATTGGATCAGTACTGGTTTATCGGCACTGGTTTTTACCAGTAGTCCGGTACTGGCTTTTACCGGTTAACTCCCCTACAGCGGGTCATATCTGAAAACACGTGTTTCCCAAGGGAAGTAATGATCGCTATACTGTTGGGGAGTTTTTTTCAGTACCGGTTTTTACCAATATTATTCAAGACACGATGCGCAAGTTAAAAAAAAAAAAACACTCAAAACGAAAGTTGCAAATACTAAATGCAGACTTTTCGCCAAAATTTTAATGCATCCTGCAGGACTCTCATGGTTTAAAATCATGCGTCCTTTGTGAGAAGCATGCGTCTGAGACCCAGGACGCGCAGGTAAAAAAAATCACTGCATATTGTCGAAATTTATGAAACAGACTATAATCGTGTAACGCGCATTTGATACGGGAAACCATAATGGCTAGAATAAAAAATACAAAGATTTGCTTTATATAATGCTGTTAAAGTCCTTTAGGATATAGTGAGTTATCTTATATTACACTTATTTACTATGTGCAATTAAGCAAGGCATGCAAAGAATGGTAGTAAAGCAAATTGGAAATGCTGTACAGCGGGAGTTGACCTATATTCATGATCAATGTTCATTATTAGGACTAGTGCACAGACTGGTTCTCTGCCATTTACATGGAAATTTTCAAGTTAAATTGCATCTATAATAAGATCGCGTGGTCAGTCTGAGTATTAACCAATGAGGGCATTGTTTTCTATCTGGTGTGATGAACATTACAATTTAAGAATACTTCTGATTGGTGAAAATTTGCATAAACTGTAGGTCTAAAGCGATATTAGAACGGCGGCCTTTTGGCCGCCGTAAAAAAGAAAAAGTCTAAGAAAAGTCAACTTTTGTGAGTTCCAAAATGTTATTCCATACATTTTCCTCCTTCAGATAGAAAGAAATCCAACCCCAGTCATGAATTTGCAGGTGATAGGAAAAATCTACTAGCTTCCGCGTTTCGATGACATTGGCCAAACCAATCGAATGACCTATTTTCCGCGTTTTGCCATTCATCTTCCTTTGGTAATTTTCTCTGTTTATTCATATTTTCTGCTTGTATGCCTTTTGTCTGTACTGTTTGTTTAACATTTTCTTGCTCCTATTTTCTAATAAAATGAAAAGTTCGTTTCTGTTTTATGGTGAAACGAAACAATTTAACTTCGCACACTGATAAATGTAGAATGAATGACGTCACAATGATTTATAAATAGGGCCTTTATATACTTATTTAAGAATTTTGTATCTATAGTTATGAATTTATCAATAAGTTCGCCCCAGAAAACCGCTGATAACACATAATTGGAAATATTTTCTTGGTAGAAATATTAATTACAATTCTAAGTTATTCTAAGTTAGACCAGAGAGTGAAAAATAGATACGGCCCGTGGGTAGAACAGGTGTTGAACATCCGACATTTACACTGAAAAGACACCCGATTTTAGACGTTTTAAATACTCTTTTGATAAGAGAGGTCTAAATTTGTTTTTACTTTACCCTTGGAAAAACAAAAAAAATTATCAAAACGTTATTCATTGAACAATAACTTTGATCACACCCCTCTTCGGAATAGTCCATTTCAAAACCAATTACAATTATAGGCTAAGTAACCACTGTTTCATAAATGAACTAATATTAGTTACTTATGCATTAATAAGTAACGCCGTAGAAAAAAACTTCTGTTGGGGCTTTGAACATATTAGCTATGTGATTTATGTTATACACATGATCAAGTCAGTATACAGCTCATTACAAGTGGTCAATAACCAGGCACAACTAGATTTGATTTTATGACAAATTAATGATATTTAATGTGTTGGGCCTGATCTGGATCCAAACTGTTTGACACTCTCATAGTTTTCCTGAATGATTTATGTAAAACACCTGGCTAAGTCAGTATACAGTATACAAGTGTCAATAACCAGGCACCTTTTCTGACTATTTTATGACATTTAATGTGTTGGGCCTGATCAGGATCCAAACTGTTTGACACTCTCAGGGTGTTCCTGAAGAAATTTTTCGAAAGAGATGGTTTTGAAAAAGTCAGCAGATGACAAAATGTATGCAACAAAGTAAAACAAGTATCTCAATATATAAAAGATGTGGGTTTTTTTTCTCAAAGAACTCCTTTAAACTATCTGTCTATTGTAATTTTGCATGCTTTTTTGTCGTCTCCTGATTTTTTCCAAAGTCATCTTTTGCGAAAATTTCTTTAGAGCGTCCAAGAGATTGGATCCAGATCAGACCAATTGTTTTGTCTTGTCTGATCTAATCCATCAGCAGATGACATTAGTGTAGAAGGCAAAGAGTTAACAAAATGTGAGCCTGATATCCTTTTTGTGGAGCGTAGACCAGATCAGATACCACAGAATGCGTTGTCTCCACCTTCAGTTCGCAAAAAGTTTGGATCAAGATCATAGGTCCAATCTGTTTGTTTGGTCAGGCCTGATCTGGTTCCAACTGGTATATGCAAACAGTGTAGCCCCAGATCAGAAATACACAATGTGGGGTTTGATGAAGGTCTCTACCATTAGAATGTTGACTGGTTTGGATCCAGATCTGGCCCGACATTTTGCTTGGCCTGATCTTGGTTCAACCTTTTTGCAAAGATTACAAGCAGAAAACACTAGTAGACAGCCATAACCAACATAATCGGGAGCGCAGTGGCTCAGTGGTAGAGTGCTTGACTTGAGACTGAGTGGCCAAGGTTTAAGCCTCACCAGCGTCACTGCGTTGTGTCCTTGAGCAAGACACATTAATTCTTACTTTAGTACTGGTTCAACCAAGGAAGACCGGTCCCTACATAACTGAAAGATTGTTGATGGGACGTAAATAACCAAATCAAACAAACAGACAAATCAACCCAGGAAGGCCCGTCCCTTTATAACTGAAAGGTTGTTTATGGGATGTAAAGAATCAAATCAAACAAACAAAATAACCAAAGTAAGCCTAATATCCTTTTTGAGGGTTAAAGCCAAACAGTGCAGACCCAGATCGGACACCTATTGGGTAATTTGGCATGCCTTTTGGTTGTCTGCGTTGTTTTTTTTCAAAGCCATCTTTTTCAAAAAGATCTTGAGATTATCAAACATATTGGGTCCAAATCTGGCCCAAGGCTTTGTTGGGCGTGATCTGGGTCCATCCTATTTGCAAAGGTCATCAGCTGGAATTAAAATAGTAGGAAAAGTCTTAAAGTTTACTTTTTTGTGGGACATAGGCAAATAGTGTAGATAAGATCAGAGGACACAGAGCATGTGGTCTACACCAACAAAGTGCAACAGACTTTGGTTAATTGTAATCTGTAATCATGATTACTTGTAATTTATTAAATTTTTCAGTAATCATTAATTAATCTGTAATCATGGATTTTTATGAATACAACTACTAATAGTAATATAATTGATTACATTGCTAAATAGCATGCAATCATGATTACTTAGTGATTACTTTATGATTACTTTTTACAAAAAAAATAAATAAAAACTCGCTTAAAAACTGAATATAAATTGTACAGAGTACATTGATACAATAAATATGGAATTGTTTTCAAGGGGTTACTGGTCACAATTTTACTTAAATAATGTATTTTTGTTTTTATCTAAACAAACATTGTAGACCCTTATTAAATGCCACTTTATTTCCATGATAATAGTTATAAATTGTGTTTGTGTACACTGTGAAATGTTTCTTTTCTGGTAGGGGTTAAAGACAGATTACAGGAGCAATTGAAAAATATATCATATATCTAAATCTGTTGCCATGATTACCGCCAGGTTTAAGCCATCCATTTATGTTTACCTAGTCTTCTTTTAAATGTTGCTTAGCAACACAAACTGAAGATATTTATCACCTGGAAAATTAGCATGTGAACAAAGGGACATGCTAGGTATGTACGAGATTTCATAAGTCTAGCATGTAAATTCTCCTCACTATAGAAAGTCTCATTCTGAATTGGATGACCTCAGTTTCACACTCATTCTGCTCTTACTTCTCTGCTTATAAGTACTTTGTGGCATAATATACATGTATTGCAACAAAAACCTTAATCAGACTGCTCCCTTTGAAGCAGTCTGATCTGGATTCATAGAATTGCATCTATGATACACTGATATAAGCAGCAGATGTACTAAGCAGATGACTTTAGAATTTCTAGACCCCAAAAATGTTAGCTAGAAAATGGTCAAGAAAATCAAAATTCTTTTGTTTTTGTGTCATATTCAGCATTTCAAAACCTATGGTTCTCTAGTTGTGAATTGTTAGATGTTTTAACTCTCTGTTTAATCAATTAACCAATCATTAATGGTGAAGCCAGAAGGGCTTTAAGTTTGCAAGTGATTGGCAAGAGTTTATACATCGATGATAAAGTCAATATAATATTCCTAAATAATGTTTATTATTTTATTCTTTTTCAGAAATCTTTGGTAGCTCAGAAGAAATTATTTAGACAGAAGACCTGCTCTAATTTTTGGAATGACTTTTGTAGGAAGATATACGGTAGACTCTTAAAGACAAGGAAGATAGTGTCATACAATACAAATAGACAATATTAAAGTCAGTTATGCCTCTCCTACCATGCCTACCCCTTTGGTGAATGTTTTCCAGACATGGGGCGAATTACTTTGGAAAGTAACGCATTGAATTAGCATTACTTGCCAAAAATGTGCATTGAATTAGCATTAGCATTACTTGATTTTGAAAAAGGAATGCATTGAATTAGCATTATTTAAGAAAGTAATGCATTGAATTAAGCATTACTTTCATTTACATGAAACAGAATCCTACAATACTGTTAACTCTGAAGCCCAGGCCGCGCACATTTTTTAACACACTGAACAAAATATGTGCATACCTTAAACATGTAAATTTCGCATATAGATATTTTATATATATATAAATATTTCAAATGAGCCACACTGGCTACAATATGTACACTTTTTGTAGTGAATTTCATAATCTTATCAGTAACATTTGTTGGAATTTCATAATTTTTTTGAAAATTGGAGCAGTGACCTATATAAGAGTGACTAGAAACACCAATAAAATACCAATACTCAACTCAAATAACACTGTCGTGTATCTTACACAGGTAAAGGAGGGAAACTCGATATCATTTATCTACACTATTGGCTTTTACCGCTGTTTTTGAATACACAGCGTAATTTCTCTATTGTTTACCTAATTTTTTAACACCTTTATAAACACCAAAATTATATAATTCCGATAATTATGAATCATTGGACATCTTAGTTTATGAATATTGATAAATCGAGACACAGATATAGCCATGTTTAAAGCTTTATTCGTCAGAGTGAAAGAGGTATTTTTGAAGCCACTTTTGCCGATTTCCGCAACTTTTTTAAAATCGGCCGATATTTACACGGTCATAACTCAATCGGATTAGTTTTTACATTGCAGAAACAAAGCATTTAGCAATATTTCATATATGTTTTTTCGATTGTTATTAACAATATTTACCAATAAGCGATATTTACGACGAAGTACGCTCTTTAATGTACCTATAAATGCAGCGGTTTCACAAGCTGCATAGCCATTTTGAGTGTGTACGATAAAAGGCGCACCAGGCGTTAGTCACGTGACACATGCCAGGACATACCTATATGGCTGAAAAATGAAGTGTCCAGTCACTCTAATATAGGTCACTGATTGGAGGGAGTATCACTGAGATGTAGCAACCAATGTAATCATATTTCATTGTATATTATTATTATACCACTGCGAAGCTTTCCAAAATAGTTTCTTATTTGGAAGTATATTTTATGGGAAGAAAATAAACAATTTGAGTATCTTGACTGGATAGTCCAATCAACAAAGTGCAGGCTGTATCTTAATCCCTAATCTCTTATTTTTTTTTAATTCAATATATTTACCCTGCCGCAAAACTGACCTAAAAGACACACTGTTAGTGTCTGTGGTCAAGTGTCAAAATGTATGAACAGAATAATCAAGTGTGATCAAAACATTTCACATTTGTTTCTTTGATATCGGATTGTAACATATTCACACCATTTAAACTCATTTAATTAGTTTTAAAATGATTTATAGATTTTAAAAACATTTGACTTTTATAAAATGGGATAAAATACCTTACATTTCAACACTTCCTAACTACATTTTCACTATTCTAGGTTCATGTGGGATTGCCAGTAACTGTAAGCTGTTTCACATTATTGATATAAAATCAAAACCTTTACTTGCAAGTTTCACAGATCATTTTGCATATTCCTTAGTCAAATAGAAGTCTTTACAAGCAAGTTGAACAAAAGGAAACTGTGATTGGAAATAACTTATGGAAACACATCCTTTTGTTGTGTATCTCATTTCTCTATTGTTCAGTCTGTATATGGCAAGGCTTATGTTAGACAGTAATTCAAAGTAATGCAAGTAATGCAGTGAATTTTGACTAAAGAAATGCATTGAATTAGCATTAAAGTAATTCAAAAACTGGTGAATTAATCATTACCTTGAATTACTGGAAAAAAGTAATGCATTAATAATGCATTAGCATTAACGATTAATTCGCCCCGTTTCTGATGTTTTCAGGATAATTCCTGAATTTAGGATTTTGAGGCTGACTTTCTATTCTATGGAAAGTCAGCCTCAAAATGCTGAATTCCTAGATTATTATTGCTTTTGATTTGTTTTCAGACTAAATCTAAAGATAACTGACCTTTAAAGCTTTAATTTGTTAATACTTTGTCATAAGCATACAGCATGTTTTAAAATTTTATTATATGAATTTTGAAAATCAGGATTTTGGAAAATTTCAAATTTCACTCCTGCTATATATATATGTATTTCATTATAACATGTCTTTGCTGTTATATTAAAAAAAATTAGAAGATCGAAATACATGTTGTTATCTGTTTTTGTAATGTTTATACTTTATCAGTCTGACAGTGATATCATCATTTTATTGCATGGTTCAATGTTGTCCCCATATCTCCATTCAAAATTTTGAGGACTTTTGTCTGTAATCCGTGCATCACTGCAATAGGTTTGTTTAAATACCTATCTAAAACAAAAGAACTGGTACAGTAGAAACTGCTCTTATTCTACCTACAAACCTGGCTCTAAGGTTATCAAGCTTTTTTTCATGCTCAACTCAATTGAGCATGAAATTAATCATTCTCATAAATGTTACAAATTCATTTTATCATTTATTAGCATGATAATTACAACATCTAAGACTTTGGAAAAGACTTTATTATCAGCATTTCATTTAGCATTTGAAATTTCAATCTTAGTTGATGGAGCATGGAATAATAACCAAAAAAGAAACAACCTCAGGCTTGGCTGTTGAGATGCTGAACAATAAAGAAGTTCATACAGGAGGCCTGGATTCTTGTATGATTATTACACAAAATTAGTCATATAAGATTTATAAGTAAACTAATACATGTGGTATTCATGTGTGGTGAATTTAGTTTTGTAAACATTTTTATGTAAGTTTCATATACTGTGCATTACACATCATTCACATGTGATTGCCTTTTTATGTAAATTTATATAAAGGCACATATATATTATTTATATAAAAGGGCAATGATATGATTTTCATATAATTTTTTATATAATTATTATGTGAAAATGATTATCAGTATCATCTGATTATCATGTGTATTTCAATTTACGTAAAATTATATCATTCTTATATAAGAATAATATAATCTGTTTTATAAGATCCGCATGCGGCTAAATTTATATAAAGGCACATATATAATATTTATATAAAAGGGCAATGATATGATTTTCATATAATTTTTTATATAATTATTATGTGAAAATGATTATCAGTATCATCTGATTATCATGTGTATTTCAATTTACGTAAAAATATATCATTCTTATATAAGAATAATATAATCTGTTTTATAAGATCCGCATGCGGCTGCCTTTTTTAACAAGTATTATATGAAAGTTTTTATATAAGAATCATATAATTATTATATGATTTCTATGCGTGGTGAAGTTTGTAGTGTAGCATATGGCCAAAAAGTCATCAAAATTATGAATACATATTTCATTTGGGCCTGATCCGGATCAAAACTGTTTCGCTTTCTGTTGGTATTACTGAATTTTTGAAAAGTAATTTTATAAAGAATCAGCAGACAACACAAATGCTAAAATTATGTTACCTCTCAACTATTTAACAAAAACTGTTAAAGTGGAATTTTTTATGTATACTTAGCTGATATTAATATTAGTTTTATTACTATGCCGAAGCAAATTCAGGAATACCACCACAATGTCAAACAGTTTGGATTCTGATCAGGTCTGAGATGTAGGGCCTGATCTGGATCTAAACTCTTTGCAAAGTGAATAAAGAGATGGCACAAGCAGGTGGTCCTAACAGGTGCAGCTTTACAGTAAATACAGTTATTAGGCAGCATAATATAAAAATCTGAAGGGGGGCGGTCAGGTGGTAGAGGGTGGTGATTTTTTAGTTCCAAAACAAGATGGTGGAGCACTGCCTACTTGGGTGTAAATATTTGTATAACTTGATTTATTGTGGAGTACTCTAAAGTGTCCAGTTTTCTTGTTTTAGGTGGTTGTTCTGGCACATAGAGTACTAATCCGGTCGGCCCAGTACACTGTACTATTGCCAGTAATTAAGTCATATGCATATCGCCTCTCCGACCTTTTATCCGCTAATGTTGTCTGCTGATAAACAAATATTAAGCAAACAGTTTGGACGAAGATCCGGTCTAACACATTGTTGGGCCTGATCTGGATTCAAACAGCTATTGCTTAAAGGAGGCACGGTTTGTTTGACTGTGCATGTCAAAACAAACCTACTAATTATCCCTTAAGACAAAGTCGGAATCCAACTGTTTGTCATTCTATTGATATTGACTGAATTTGTTTTGAAGAAGTTAAATCATGAAGAATCAGCAGACAACACTAATGCTAAAATCATATAACCTCTCAACTATTTAACATAAACTGTTAAAGAAGACAAATGATTTATTTTTATTAGCTGATATTAACAATATTAGTTTTATTACTATGCCCAAGCAAATTCAGAAAAAACACCACAATATCAAACAGCTTGGATCTTCATCCTGTAATCTGTTCCTGAGATGTAGGGCCTGCTCTGGATCTAAACTCTTTGCAAAGTGAATAAAGAGATGGAACAAGCGGGTGGCCCTAACAGGTGCAGCTTTACTGTGAATACAGGTATATGGGCAGCATAATGTGAAAAACTGTCTTTGGGTTTGTGATCAAGTAAATCTAAAATACAGTTTACCTGCTTGCTTCACTACAACATGCAGCAACTGAGCTGGATCCATACCATATACAATATAAATGTGAATAAATGCAGAAAAAATACTTTGCCATTGAATAAAATCCTCTAAGGATGAATACTGTGCAGAAAAAAATCCCCATGGGGAAAAATTCCTGCGGGGGAAATATCCCCGCGGGGATTTTTCCCCATGGGGAAAATAAAAATGTTAATATATACTTGAAACATACTCATATGTGTCAAACAGATTGCAAGAGTGAACCTAAGCTTGATTTTAGACCCTTAAACAGATTTTTAAAAATCCCCATGGGGATTTTTTCTCCAAAAATCCCTGCGGGGAAAAATCCCCGCGGGGAAAAATGAAAAATTGTTATTACTGGTGGACATTCATTTTTACACACCATTAACATGAGATCTTGTCATATTTGAATAAAAAGATGAGTTTTAGAATTTTTAAAAATCCCCGCGGGGAAATTTTTCGCGCGGGGATGGTGAAAAATCCCCGCGGGGAAATATTTTCCCCGCGGGGATTTGCAAATCCCCGCGGGGATTTTGACCTTTGTCGTGGAATATTTTCTAGGTCATTACAGATTTTAAGCCAAAAACCTATAGAATTTCCTCAGTAGGGTCTATTCTACTGGAAATAAGTCACTTTAGCTTTCTATGTCAACTAAAAGTACTAGGTCATTTTGCCAAAAACTGGTTTGGCAAAAAAATTCCAGTGGCAGTTAATTATTTGCTGAGAAAGAGAGAGCTAGATACTTTACTAAAAGTGTGCTCTTGTGGTCGTGTGGCTGACAATGTTCTGTGTTTCTACCTCGCAATGTCATAGGTTGGTTTGTGGTCTGTGATTGCTACAGTGCTAGGCAATACTCACCTGTATTGTTTTACAGTTATTTTCAGCCTGATCTTGATTCCTGATCTTTGCCCTCTTTCTTATTTTGAATATTATTTAGTGTTCACTGGTTGAGGATTTTCCTGCCTATGAAAATGATTTTTAAACTGTTTAACAATTTACGCATTTAGCCCTGGAATTTACACATGATGTTCTCTGTTGTCGGCGTCAGTGGAACTTATTGTAAATAGCAATGATAATCACGTCGTCAGACAACAAACATCATTAGGAGTTCCACTTGTCAATCACCAAGATTAGCCGTACATGCATGTTAGAATGATTTAATGCTTGTTTGATAAATCAATTATCTCTGTGATCGCCCATTTACTAATTTTCATATTTCACTTACCTCAGAGATGCACTGAATAGGCACGCTACAAACAACCCAGCAAGCCCTGGCAAAAAGGTCAACTTGTCCATCACTAGGAACGGCAACAACTAAAAGTAAAGTGTTACAGAGTATAAATGATAGAGCAGCATGGTTACGTTGTAGTAAACCTAGATTTTATAATAATAGTTATGGTTTCCATTTACTTGACTTGTTGTGTTGTGAGTTTGCACCTCATATATTATGTACAAAGATGTTGAAATTAATGATTCTACTGTCCTGCCAGCCAAGACTGACAGTGACATCAGGTTTGTTTACAAAATTATAAGGGACTTAGAATCGATAGATCACTTGTATATTAATCCTATGCGCAGGATAGGATTAATACACAAGTGATCTCTCGATTCGCGTTAGCTCAAGTGGAGTGAACAAATTAAAGTTTTACTGAACATTTGTAAACAAAATATTATGTCACTGTCACTTTTGGTTGGCACGATAGTAATGCACTTGATTTTCTTTCGCAACATCGTTTTGACGTCATTAATTACGTCACATTTCGTTGGATGACGTGCGACTTTATGCGACTCGCAACGCTCCAATATGAGACGAGACTGCATATTAGCATTAATATAGGGATAACCATATTCAAAATTTCATTTGGCGAGGTATATCATCATGCTCCGCTCGTGCGTTGCCTAAAACTAAATTTCCAACCGTATATCAGATGATATACCTCCCCAAATGAAAATTTTGGGTATGGTTATCCCTTAATTTATCCTAATTGTCAATGATTCTATTTGATGGAAAATGTGTACTCTAAATATGCAAAGAAATAAGCTCAACTAAGGCCCCCATTGGGGTCTGTGCTTCCTCTCTCCTTAAAACTAATGCATTGATCTCCCCAGATCCCTGCAAAAATACCCTCAGCTCCCTGAAGACATTTTGCCTTTGCTTCTCACATTTCTAAATAAATTAAGCTTTTCCCAAAATTCCAAAATTATAAGCCAATTCTCCATAAAATCTATTTTTTCTTGCAGGAGGATTTAATTCACATACTTAAAAACTAGGAAGCTATACACAAGCATAAGACTTAATGTTCACATAATATTTTGTGTCGTTCATGTAAAGACAGGGCTTAGCCATGGAAAACATGACATTTAATTATTTCAATGAAATACATGTACATGATATAGCTCTAAGTATAAGGCCATCCTCAAATGTTGTTGCTGTACCTGGTAGAGTAGGTATGGGGGAATGCTATCTAGATTTTGATAATTTTTTTTCAAAATTAAGGACAGATCATTTGATTATCTGATGAAGTGAGGGGAGGGCCTTTTCTGTAGACCATCTTATTTTTTCCTGCTTGAAAAAGTTTTTTACAACATCATTAAACTACACAAAGTGCAAGCATTTTTTTTATAACCATAAAAAGATTTTTTACAATTGCTATTTGGCCCTATACGCATGTTTGACTTCAGTTTTTTCAAGTAAGTGTATATCCAATTAGCATTATTCAAAGTTGTAATGATAACGAGCTAATTATTTAGATAGAGAGAGAGAGAGAGAGAGAGAGAGAGAGAGAGAGAGAGAGAGAACTACATACCAGGTGCGTAGGTAGTCCTGTAAAAATTTGGATTCACATTGGTTCTAGGGGGTCGGACGGCATGCCCCCAGAAGAAAATTGATAGAAATGGTGTGATCTGGTGTATTTTGAGCTTTCCAAAGTGCGTTATTACAACCTTAGAAAATATAAGTATAATAAACCAACAACAACATTAAGTATTCGCCATATTTTTCTCCAATAGCAATTAGAGGAAATGAATACATTTACATTTTATAAGGGGGATCATAAGCAAAAGACATTTAAAAAATGGAGTCTTTTCTTTTAAGGTTAGGTTTTTCTCATGTATTATTAAATTTTAGCAGGGCTTTTTAAATTTTCAAAACTATAAGCTTGCTCCTCAGCTCATCTCAAATAATTACCAGTGCTCCCTAGCTCCTTGAAAGTAAATAACCCTACTCCTCAGCTCGCCAAACCCCTGGGGGCCTCTAAACTCGAGAAATGTGTTTTGACTAGCCTTCGATTTATTTCTTTACCAGTGTTTACTTATTATCGCTGCAAAAGGTTATTTTATGCATGCTCTGCAGAGCCTCATATTTTATCTTTTTTCCTGGACTTAATAAATAATTCCAATAATACATGAGCAGTCATGTAAGATCCGCTAGTAATAACATCACAAAAGGAGTATCTAATATTATGCATGGAGCTTTCTGACTATTAAGGTCATATCCTAAACTATCAAATTAATTAAATGTACCTAAAACCTTAAATAAACCAATTTCAAAAAGTAAGCTTCAGAATCTTTTTAATAAATCTGTAAATAAAAAAACAACTTCTGATAATATATTTGGGAAACATTCAAAGTCAGATCAACGAGGATAATTCTGTGGAAAAATAAAGGTTGCAATTGCACTCTGAATTAGGCGGGTGCTATTGTTATATGTCTGTTTCTTGAATGAGAATACAAATTCGCCCTTCTCTCTAAGAATTAATCATTTCCAAAATACAATTTAGTGTCTATTTAGTATGATGGTTTTGAGGAGCAGTGGCTCAGTGATAGAGTACTGACCTAGGTATTGAAGTGTTGCTAGTTTGAGCCTCACCAGAGGCATTGTATTTGTGTTCAGCAAGGCATCTTGTCCTCTGTTTAGTACTGGTAAAACCAAGAAAATCCTGTCAAGGCTGACATATTGTTGACTTTGACGTTAAGCACCAACGCAAACAAACAAACAAACGTGTGAGGACAGTGCAGTTACCAGGTCTCTAGCCCGAACATGCCCAAGTATAAAAGGATCACCCGAATGATAAGTGACGTATATAACAATCTAGGGTCAATAAAATCATTGTAAACAAACAAAGGTATGTAGACAATGTAGTTACCTGTCTCTAGCTTGAACATGCCCAAGTATAAATGAATTACAGGAATTATAAGTTTCGTATATTACAATGTCTACAACATAAACTAGTGTCGATAAAATCAACGTAAACAAACAAGGGTATGTAGACAATGTAGTTACCTGGTCTCTAGCTCGAACATGCCCAAGTATAAAAGGGTCACAGGAATGATATGTGGCATATATTACAATGCCCACAATACAAACTAGTGTCGATAAAACCAACGTCATAGGTAAACTGAGGTACAATGCCCTGGAAAAATGAACGAGGTTTGCTTCAGGTTAGTATAACAGAATTACACAAATGGATATTTGCCTGAAAAACAAACTATTTATGACATTGATTATTTGCTCATAATAAAAGATTAAAAAAGCGGACACAATTTAATCTCTGCAACACAGCTTTTGTACCCATTATTGAATAACTATATGACAGTGCTATAATAAAAAGAGAAACTTTCTTAACGATGTATCAATAAATTAAATTGGATTGTTGTATTTTGTGTTTTCGTGTTGAATTGAAACATGATTTTTAAGCAATTAATTTTAATAAACTAGGTTTTTTGAAATTAGAAAATGCACATTCTTTCTACTGCATCAATTTTGAAAATAGAAAGAAAGAATCTATAAAATTTAAAAACAAAATACTCGGTTTCATTGAGTCTTTTATGATGAGAATTATTAGAAAGTGCAATAATTCTCATGATCCTAGCACTTGCTAAGGTGCTTTTTCATGGAACTCACACACATTTAGCAGTAAAACTGCTAGGCCAATTCAAACATTTTCATTACAGAAACCATCATGTTTAGGAAATTGCCATCTCCACTTGCCATGTTTCAGAGTAATTTTCTATTCTTTTCATAAAAGAGATATTCTAATGTTAAGTCACAACCTGTAACATAACATTGTACATACTTTTGAGAGTTACCAGGATGCTGGATGGCTAGATAACGTTGTATCATGGTTTGATTGGCTGCGAGGATTGTCAGCTGACCTACATATGAACCAATAAAAAGAGCCCATATAGAGTGACGGGTTGTAGGATTAGTACTCCAGCTGAAAAGTAAAGCTTGCACATAAAAACAAATGTCGCTGCTGCAGATTACGGAAATGCCCTATTCTGCAAAAAATCATACACATACTGTTTACAAATGCATATTGTAAGTAAATGACAAACACCAACTATTCTTGAATAAATATTCTTGCATAAGTATCTATTTCTATAGCTGTCTTAACCCATCGTCAAATAAAAGAAAATCCATGTTCAAATCAGGAGATTCACGTGCTGTTGGACATGGGTTTGAACTTGAAAATACTTGATATGGCCCCGAATTACTTGCATGGCATTATGGAAAGTGTTGTCAACCAGATTGTTTATCTGTTCAATTTGGTGTCAAAGTGCTCTGCTCCTTCTAACTAAGAAAATGATTACACACACTTTATGTGTCTGACCACAAAAACAGAGTTATTGGGAGTTTAGATTGACCAAATCATACCTCAAATCCACCATTGTTAATACTGAGCGTCTTCCGACGTAAATGAACCATACGTGCATCTGCATTGCGCAGTTGATATTTTATATTATTTCCCTTTGTATGTTTTTAATTAGGTAATAAAACAACGATTTCATACCTTGTGTTTGTTCTGAATTGGGTAATAAAGCTAATATTTCATACATTTCTCACACATATACTGAACGAAACTTCTAAACTGCCACTCAATACTTTCTCAAATATATTAACATGTATGATACATAAATCGCTACAATTTACACTCAATATGGAATAATCAATTAAACTGAACCTATCAAAATTTCATATTCATAAATTGAAATTTACATGCTCAATTGATAGACTGTATAAAGGCACCATCGCATTTCATTTTCACACAAACGCTAAAATTTTAACTCATCGCTTAAAATCAAGTATTCCAGTGACCCAAAGTGAAAAACACCAACTTTATGATGTTATAAATGGACATTATTGAACATTTTTGGGTTTCGCTTTTATTAAGTAGGACTTTTCAGGTAATCCAAAATGTTCCTATGGAAGCCCATATGGCATAAAATAACACAAGAATGCTTTATGGAGATGACATGTTTTGTCCACAATATTATTGGAACTTTCTGGTGCTGTAAATGGACATTATTGAACACTATCGTGGTGATTTAGTAATATAAAGTGGCAATTTTCATGCAATTCAGTGCTCCTATGGACACAGTATGTAAACTGAAATAAACATCCTGTACGCGTTCCTCCTAGCTCTCGCCTTATAAACATGAATAACATCACTCGTGCGTAACCAGTAGTCGGAAAAAATGCGTGTATTTAGGTACATGTACACGTTTCGATTTATATTATTAGCGATACTGACAATACACATTCGAACAAGGTAAGTTAAGCCGTTTTATCTATTTAATTCCGTTTAATTCCATGATTTTAACGGTTTCCTCCTTTGCATTTTGCTTTGTTAAAAAACGACTTGCTCACAATCAGAGCCGTTCTGTGTCGAAAACGAGCTTAAATGCCAGTTTGCATGGTTTTAGTGGAATTGGCAATCACATGTATACATGATTTCATGGTTGTACTTGTAACAGTTGCTGAGATCTATGGAAAAAAGAATTTTAATAGGTGGACCCTCGCAATAACAGCTGTACCAACAACTCTCACATCACGATTTCCGACAACTGGTTACGCACGAGTGCTGTAATTCATAATGTATAAGGCGAGAGCTAGGAGGAACGGGTACAGGATGTTTAGTTCAGTTTACATACTGTGATGGAGGCCCATATGGCCTAAAAGAACACAGAAATGTGTTTTTGGTGATGAAATGTTTTTGTCGACAAAATTATTGAAACATCCGTCTCCCATTAAGTGTGTACTGCACATCAATCTCGACACTTCCGACGTTCCAATGCAGCATGTGTGCATCACCGCACCAAAGTATGGTGGACTATACAGGACATTTTATGACATACACAATACTCAGTTTTTGTCGATTTTTCTCGTCATACGAGTGCAAAAATGAAAAATGACCGACAGGATGTGGTGTAAACTGTCGGCTCTATCAAAACATGCCAAACCTTGTGATAAATTATGAATCAGTCTCAGCGAGGCCCCTATTTCGATTGAACCCACAGCCCGACCCCTCTACTTTATACTCATACAGCCAAAACGTTATTGTTTTGTGATACAATAAAGTTGTCCGATAGTTGTCGATAAAAATGCGAGTATACACAAGGCGAAAAGACATTTAGAATCGTGTGCCACGTGCAAAACAGGTATTTAGTACTCTATCGTTACGCATAAATGAATATCCTTATTGAATCAAACTTTGTTATGTTCAATCGACGGATACATGTGCCCAAATATACTGTCTTAAATATCATGTCAAACAGTTTAATAATAAATGAGCTATATTGAAAAAATGTGTTGTGTTAACTGGTGGTTTAGAAGTTTCGTTCAGTATATTTTCTCCTCAAGATAATTAAAGGATCAAGACTTTCAAACGAGGATATAATTAGCTCAAACATTTAAATTCTGCAAACATGGCCCAAATCTTTCCACTGTTTATGCCCGTGACTCCAGAATCAATGTGGCTAATTTCCATGCCTAATATACCCCCCCCCCCCCCCCAAACAAACACACTTTCAAAAGTCCTTGGGTGGGGTGAAGACATTTTCTGCGATCATTTGAGCAGAATGAAAATGACATCAAATTAAACTTTGTTTAAAACATTTCAGCTTACATAGAAAATATTTCTTCAAACATTTCTTAATGTTGAGAAGCAAACATTTAGCTCTGAAAATGGAGTTTTGGTATTGTTTTGTTTTCTGAAAACAATGTTTGTACTGTGCCATCAAGAATCAGATTTTCAATCGTCATTCTATGCTCGTGAGTGCTAGACATATGCCACGCCTAATTGTACAAACATTGTCACAGACAAATGCCAAAGCAAGCTGTCTGAGCCGATAGGCTGGTCATTACTTCACAGTCAAAACAAGCAATTTTCTCTCAGATAAAGTGCTGGGTGTTATCGACGAGATTAAACATCCAAAAACAGAGATATCAGCCTCTGAAAGCATTATTCACCCATTTCCAGCAGTTCTGTGGCCCATGTTCCAGACACAAAACAATGTCATAAAGTTAAGTCAAGTTTTAAAACGACAAAAAAATTATGGCAGTAACATTAGTAGCAGTAGTGCCTTAAAGATGTTATTTTGAGGAGTAGTCTTTTTATGCTCTGAGTTTGGTAATAAAACAACTATTTCATACTTTTCCGTGCAACAGTTTTGGCTTCGGGCAACAGTGCATCGGGTCATCCACAGCACCTTGGGGTGATAGTTTTGACTGGTGCATAGAAAGGTATGAAATAATTTATATTATTACTTTTCTAACACGCAAACAGTTCTATCCCATCCAACATACTTTCATTACAGTAAAACGCAGCTGATATACCACGTCAATAGGAATTAGGAATTCTTTTCTCGTGGTTTGTGACATGCTCACACAAGCTCACACACATACGTGTATCTACCTGCACGATAACACAGCCTAGCTTGAAACTTGAATAAATGGTTTATCAAGTATAATATAGTTAGCTTCAATTTTAGGAAGGTAAATAATTCTGGCGCTGATCTGACTGTATAGATACACGTTCTGATCTTCACCTTTTTGTAAAGGTTCAATAAGAACTAGCTTTCTCATGATGTGGCCTTTCACAAGTAACATGTGACTTCTGCATTGAAATCACTTAACCCTTAATGCGCCAACCGCAACAAAAGTCGTCTGCTTTTCTCATCTGCTGAAAGAAGCCTCTATGGCAAACAGTATGGACCCAGATCAGACTGCTCCTATAGGAGCAGTCTGTTCTGGGCCCACGCTGTTTGCTTCTATACATAATTCGTCAGTAATACTAGGCAATTTTTTGCAGCAGACGACTTCAACAGACAACATTTTCAGATGCATTTTTTTCTTGGCGCTTTAATGGTTAAGGATGTATTCAACTATACTAACCAAACACTGATATTGTATTGATCAACGTGACAGAATCCCTGTCCTTGAGGTTTGCAATATGGCACGAGGTTGAGTCAATAAGTAGCCAACCTGACCTATGTTGAACTAACTGACACAGTCAAAACAGTTTCACAGTGTGTTTGGTCACCATTTTATGACATATGGTCAACATTTAAGCTTTATTGGTTTTTAATAGATGATTTATCGCGTCTTCAAGAATGGCCAGTGAATCAAATGATTTTTTTTCGTCGAATTCGGTTGTTACGTAAACTTTACTATTTTATTTACATCTTAAGTATGAAAATGAAGTGTGCATGTGTTATATATCAACGGATCGTAATATTTGTCTCCCACATTGTGGTATAAAATACAAACTGATTGCATAATGTGGTAAATCACAATACTAACTTAAGTGACCCATGGTAAGAGACACTGGAACATAACTCGTTTTAGACATGGTGGCTATCAGAAAGTAAAACTTTTAACAACTTTTTATGCAATATATTAATTAATCTCTAATATTATAAATACATTTCATCAAAATAGAAAGTAGTAAAATGTCGGAATTCTCATTTTTAAAAAAAGAAGTTTCCATTTGTTCCAAGGACGGCTGTTTATTTTGAGCACTGTGATTTTTATGAGAAGTGAAACGTATTCTCTTTTTTCTGAAAAATGAAAAACTATTCTATTGGCTATAATTATAGCTCAGAAAGTAAAACAACTTGCAATTTGCCCATTGAAATTGATCTTGAACGTAGTAGTGTTGCATATTTCAAAGTCAATCTAGCACACTTTCAATGGTAGCTATTTATGTTAAATCATTATATAAGGGATGTTTTCAAACATAAGATCTAAAAGTATCTTGCTAGAAATATATTTTATAAAAAGCGATCTATCCCGATGGGAAGTAGGGTAGGCTGGTTACTTATTTAAAGACTCTCGTAGGGTTTAATTGATTTGCTCATCTAGAGAGAATAACTAGAATCAGCTAGTAAAGTAAGGGTAAGATTTATTCGGAAAAATCACACTAGTGGTGATATGACTGTGTGTAAGACGAGACTGATCTGCATCTTTGCGGTACCATTCATCAAGAGTCGTGTCAAACAATGCGTATTTGGACTGGCAGCAACCGTTTCAGAATTCGTACCATCAAAAAATACAAAATACTGATAAAGAACATGTGCCTCATCGCGCGAAAACCTGTTGTCATAGTTTTTGGTCTGCTTAAGCTCAAAGCTTTCTAATCCGATACAATGCATTGCTGAAATATTTTCAGTTAGCAAAATATAATCGCAAAGGTCTTAAGAGGTCAGTGAGAGGCAGCATGATTATTGTGCGGATCCAGAGGGGGATAGGCGGTCCGGACCCCCGCCCTGAAAAATCACAAGTGATATGGGTTTCTATAGAAATTAGCATTTGGACCACCTTTCCCCCCCCCCCCCCCCCCCGAAAAAAGTTGGACCCCCCCCCCCTGGAAAATGTTTGAGCCCCTCTGGATCCTTAGAAAAGTATAGTTTTCTCTGTAATTAAACCATTGGACCCCCTCTGTAAAAAAAAGTTGTCCAGACTGTTTTCTGGCCGTCGGGCCTGGACCCTCCTGAAAAAAATCCTGGATCCGCTCATGGGCAGCAGGATCAAATCATTTATTATTTGAATGAAACAAAAACAGGGTTTCGGATATAACGTTGCTTTTTGTCCTTATATCGACACTTTTTTGTTCTGCAATTGTCAAATGCACTTCAGACTAGATTGTGCATCGAACATTGTCAAATGCACTTCAGACTAGATTGTGCATCGAATCAAACAATACGAACCCTGATCAGACTGTTTCGATCTGGTTTCATATTATTTGCAATATAGGCTACCAAGGTACATAAGGACGAAAAAAGTCGTGATTGGCTGGAAAAGGGTAATTACTTACTCAATAAAAAATATCCTGCCACCTTTATCTGCTATTTCCCAGACTTTACCAATCCCTCCAATATCAATGGAACCTCTAACCGTAACGGCGATCAACCCCGCAATTACCACAAACGTCTGGAAGGTATCGGACCATACCACAGCACGTAGGCCGCCCTGAAAATCATAATTGTAGTTTTTCATGATTTTTGTCGTCCGATGACTTTTTATTTCAAAATTAAAGTTTCAAAAAAATTCTTCCAGGAACACTATCAAAGTTGCAAGGGTTAAGATCTAAATCAAGACAGACGTTCTGTTGGTCCTGATCTGGGTCCAAACTGTATGCAAAGTTTATCAGCAGACAACAAAAGTCGGCGCTAACAAAGAATTAATGTGTCATTTGAGCAGCAAACCATTGTACACACATTATCAAATAAACATTTATAAAAGTCGGTAACGTGTCTGATTACAGATGCATGTCTGACTGCAGATCGAGGGGTTGCGCCTGGTCCCATATTTCAGTGGAGATTGATCATGAAACAATTCCTATGGTAATTCTCTTCCCTTCCGCTGATTCATTCAAGAAGGGTTGCTGTCAGTTACAAGCGAAAGTATGTGCACGAAATACTGGTTAACCTCTTATTCAAGCTGTGTGGTTATGAGAAGGCTGACCGTCCCCACATGACCATAGCTGTTTCCTTGGATGTAAAGCAACAAACCAAACCAAAAATTGACATCATACATGTTTTGATATCATACATATTTGTATCCCTGCTGTAAGACAGTAATATTAGGGTGTAGGAGTGATGATGGTGTAGGCCCTGATATTTTGACTATTGATAAAGACCTTACTGTCGTGCCAACTAAGAGTGACAGTGACGTAATACTTTGTTAACAATTGCTAAGTAAAACACTAACGTGTACACTTCACTTGAGCTAACGCGAATCGATAGATCACTTGTGTATTAATCCTATCCTGTGGATAGGATTAATACACAAGTGATCTATCGATTATAAGTCTCTGATAACTTTGTAAACAAAGCATGAAGTCACTGTCACTCTTGGTTTGCAGGACAGTAGTTAGGTTACATTTACTGTGGTATGACTTACCAGGGCCGTATAGAAAGTACAGACAACTCCTATAGCAACAATTGATAGTTCTAGCGACAGACCAGTAACTGAAACAAAGAAAGATAAAATCATTACGACATGAATTTACATAATAATTAGGACAAATAAGTACAGGTGCAATTAATTACAGGTGCTACAAAATTCTGCAGCATAGAGAAGCTCTTTAATGACTTGGGGTGGGAGACTCTTCAAAGTCGCCGCAACAAACGCAAACTTGTTCTACTTTGCAAAGTTCTCCATGGCCTTGCACCAAATGAACTCTTAGAACTTTTACCTCCCCTTCTACAAGAAACTACAACCTATGATCTCCGTAATTCTAACAATATTCAAAATTATAGAGTCCACTCTAACCTCTTTCATAACTCTTTTTTTCCATCATCAGTTCGTGCATGAAATGATCTACCTAATGATATTCAAAACGCACCTTAAGTTGCCTCCTTCAAATACAAATTAAACAGAAACTTAAAGGCACCACCTAAATACTACTATGCTTGCACACGCAAAGGACAAATTCTCCACACAAGGCTAAGACTGGTATGCAGCTCTCTAAACTCTGATTTATACCTGAAACATATTGTCCCCAGTCCCTCGTACCAGTGTGGTGGGTTTGAAAGTGCAGCTCATTTCCGTTTTACCTGTCTAATTTTCATGAATGCGAAGCAAAGCTATTTCACAGCTAAGGAGTTTCTGTTTAGATAAGAAAATGCAACAGAGCAATATAATCAATCACTTTTTCTTACAAGTTCAAGATTTTATTGTCAAGTCAGGCAGAATTATTTAAAATTGCCAAGTGTATAATCCACATATTTTACATACCTATAACGATAGGAGCCCAGTCAATTCTCTATAGTATATGTTTACATACATTTGTATATTTGATTTCAATTGGCCTAGTACTTTCTGATCTAAGTATGCTTTGCAGTCCAATGAGCGACATTAGCTGATAGGTAAATAGCCATATTTTATATATTACAAGCATTGTCTCATTAGTTCAAACATAACTAGCACGTATCAGAAGCCTGGCTGTTTGCATATGAAACATAGTCAGTATAGTTTTAACATAGTGCAAGCTCATGACGTTGGGATTTAAAAGAGTGTATTGATTTTGTCTGGCTTAAATTTATGTAACTAATATAAGTTTAACAAAAGCATTACCTGAATTTAGGGCCAGTGCTGGAGCATATAATACAACACCCATATAGAGTAACTGAAAAAAAAACAAATATACATGCTTATCTCTCAAACACAAATCGCCTCTACCGCATGTACCAGAAGTCTAAATTATTTTACTTTTCATTATTTGACGCTTAAATGTCATTAATATCAGTAATTTCAAAGTTCTCGCTAATTTATACTTTTACACTTCGTTGCATGTTTAATAGGGTAGCCATTTTGCCCTTGATGTAAATTAAATTAATGGTACATTATACAATAAGGGCATTTAACTATAAGGCTTTAATCGTGAGTCATTAAACATTAATGACTTAAAAAAAAACTCCAATACTTTTAAGGATATTCTAATGGCATCGCAGTTAACTGAACGATTTCTTAACCTATATAAGCCTAGCTTAGCGTCTTTTTATGGGGTATTGGCAAACAGTGCAGAGCCAGATTAGACGCCTTGAACTGATAAGGTTCTGTATTACATGTATTTCTAACAGATTGTACTTTTAGAATTGCATAACGATTAGATTAAACAATATCTTATTTCTGAATGTGCAAGCATAATACAATATATATTAATGTATAGTGGTACAGAATTTGACAGTAGGCTTCCTACTACAATGTGGATCGTGCAACAATTATATTAGAAGGGCACTGGCAATCAATGTAAGCTACCATTGTTAACTACTATGTAAACAACCCTTAAATTCGAAACGGATTCATCCAATTGATTGGGGCCAAAAATTCCATTTGGCATGAATTGCATATAGATGTTTTGATTTGAAATATGATACACTGTCCTTAAACAAATCAGACTATATCAACGCTTGGAAAAAGACAAAGTACCACGCCTGATCCAGGACACCATACCACACATAAGAGAGCCAAGAGGTCAACCCTTTCACAGCAGATGACCACGAGTATGCACGGAACAGACAAGACAGTATGACAAAGACAAACATGAAAAACATATAACAAAAGAAACTACAAAAGAAGTACCACCTTGAAACGGTCAGTTAGAAAATTACTGGAGGGCTTAAACATGTTTAACGGTACCAACCTCACCCTTATTTATGATGTGGATCAAGACACATAGATGTTTGGTTCACATGGAAGATCCCTAACTTATTGGTGTATTATTTCCGAGTACATAAAAATAGAGATATAAAAAGGAGACAAAATAAAGATAAGGATATGTAAACCAATTTTAATGCATGGCGTTATTTCACTCTCAGACGTGACGTCATATGAAAATTAATAAAATACAATTTCACTTCTGTAATGCATAGAATTTGGGACAAAAAAATTATACATTATCTTCTGATTCCATATGAGTTTTCCTGCAAACCGTGTGGATCCAGTTCAGCCCAGCTTCTAAAGTTCTAAAGAGGCTAGCTGATCAGAATCCCACTGTTTACCTTTATAAGCTGTCTGATCAGGATACCACTGTTTACCAAGCAGCTTATGTTATGTTTTCATGTTTTAATTAATATGATAATTACTTGTTTTCACATGCTAAAAGTAGCACGTGATGATGATTTCTATTTTTATTTTGGTAGGTTTTAACAAGTTTGCAAGTGCTAAACTCCCAAAGCAAATACCGATGTCTCGCTTACCATGTTTAGTATAAAAATACTGGAAGCACAAACTCTTGTTGCTCTGTTAAATCGTTTTTCAAGATACTGAAAGTAAATAGAGAGAAGAATAGATAAGTATTAACCCTTTGTTTCATTCTGTATAACGGTTAACACGTACTTTGCAAAACAGTATAGACCCAGATGAAATGCTACATAAAGCGGCATTTCATCAGGGTATGCACTGTTTGCTAAATAAAAAAAACAAATCTTTATGGACTGAAATACTCAATTACATAGGATCTTTGACTGGCAACCCCTTAAAATATAAAATAGACTATATCAATATGTATTGGATAATCCATCAGAATGAGAAGATTTAAAATGGATATTCATACAGCATCCGTATGTCGCGTTAAGTATTAAAGCTGCATACTCTGTAACTATGAACATTTTTCGAAAAAAAAAATTCTTTTTAACTCATTTGCAAAAGTAGAATAAAGTTATGTTGTCACAATAAATCTTATTTCTACAGTTGAAAACTGCATGAAAAAATGAATTATCTTATAAAAACAGGTGTATTTTCTCTTGTTTGTAATTATTTGCGTCCCTCCAATAATTCTAGACAGTTAATTTTTAACATAAATGCTGTTGTTTTGGCACTAATTATTTGTTTTTTATTACGAAAAAGGTAAAATGTATACCTGAATTTTAGTATTTTTACTGTGTTCTTGAAATATAGAAACATTATTTTTAAAATGAAAAGATCAAAAGTTACAGATTATACAGCTTAAGTATACTTAACTATGATAACATGAGTGACAGGATCGTGCTTGATCACTCACTTGTGTTGGACAGTACCATTGTTTAGATAATTACCTAATGTTTTGTAATAATTCTTGATGAAAACGAACCTGTTTGGGGTTGTACCTTATCTAGCCATTCAATTATATGGGCCGTTCGGGGTCGTAGCTTACTATATGGACTGTTAGAGATAGTAGATATCTTCAAAGTACGGACTGTTATTGATCGTAGCTTCGCACTGAAAGTTGGCGAGCCTATATTCCCATTTTTCCCATTTATTGATTACCCATGGCGAAAACTTTTTGACCGATTGGGTCGTTATAGTATCTGCCCAGTACAGAAATAATTATCTATTTTAAAGAAGCAAATGAATATTCTCAAATTAAAACAACCACAGCTTAAAGAGTCAAACGTTAGTGCCCTGCAGCATAGTTTAATTATTTGTAACTGTTGAAGAATTCAATGAATTATGCAGATATTTTTTCTGCATATTTAATCGATTTTTATTATATATTTAATCGATTTATAATATTTGTATAATATCTGCATCTATATGACGTTAGCGGAGTATAAAGAGTGGATTTTAGCAACGTTTTGATGAAGTAAGACAATGAAAACTAGAACACATTCGATGGCGCGCCATCGCAAATCCCCACGCTCTCGAAGAAATCGAAAGGTAATTGACACTTTGAACCCATCCCAAGGTCACCAGTTTGATCGTAAGTTAGAATTTTTCAGTGTATCCTGGTCTACTGCTCATCCCCATTAATTTGATATGTCACATGACCATCTTCAGAAAATTAAATTTTTGACCCCTTTCCAAGGCCCCCAGGGGGCAGGGACTCAAAAAATTGTGCGGGTGCATGTGCCATTCATGTGAGTAACTCACAAACGAAATCTGATTAAATTTCGGAAAATTTTTTTTTTTGACCCCCCAGCCCCCCATGGTACCCCTAAGTCCCACCCCTGGGCATGACACAGGCGGCCAAATGGAAATCCCGTCTGATATGTTTTATATCTTTCATTTGTGAGAAGTTACAATAAGTTTGGTTTAAAAATCTTTGAAATTTACTTTTTAATTCAGATCTAATGATATTTGACCTTTTTGCCCCTCTCCAGGGCCCCAGGGGGCGGGGACCCAAAAAATGGCGCTGGTGCATATGCCTTTCATGTAAGAAACTCACACACCAAATCTGGTTGAATTTTGGGAAAAAAAAATTTTTGACCCCCCAACCCCCCACGGTACCCCCAAGTCCGACCCCTAGGGCATGACCCAGGCCGCCAAATGAAAATCCCGTCTGATATGTTTTATATCTTTCATGTGTGAGAAGACACACAAAGTTTGGTTTAAAAATCTTTCAAATTGACTTTGTAATTGAAACTTAATGATATTTAATGATATTTGACCTTTTGGCCCCTCCCCAGGGCCCCAGGGGGCGGGGCCAAAAAAAATGTGCTGTTGCACGCCCCATTCATGTGAGCAACCAACACACCAAATTTGGTTGGATTTCGTCCAATGGTTTAGGAGGAGATAGCGTGACGGACGGAAGGACGGACGGACGGACAGACGGACGGACGGACGGACGGAGGCGATTGCAATATCCCCGACGCTTTTTTAAAAAAGCGTGGGGATAATAATTTAAATTTAGCATTCCACAAAGCCCGCGAGACAATGTAAGCAAAACGGTATGGTATGAAGCCGACTCTTTTTGCTACGACTCAAGTTTAGGGGGTGGGGGTAAAATTAAATTTTACCACTGCCAATCTGTATGTAAAATTTGATCAGGCAAAATATAACATTGTAAATATCGGACACGTTTGAATTGCTTAGCAGATAATGCATGTATCTCGACTTGAAGGTGTGATGCAAAATTCACTATCTCATTCCAAATGATATGGCAGTAATGGACATCTTTGGAGAAGAAAGATATACATGTATAGCTAGATAGATAGCCGGATAGATAGACTTACCTCATACGCACTTGTTAAGCTTAATTTATGGAAATATGGAAGGAAGACATGGTTTGTAGTTATTATCGTTGGTACCATGGCTAGACCAGCTATCCAATAACTTGTGTTGTTATTGTACATCTCTGTCGGCGTACCAAGTACAGTTATAGCTGACATAAAACTGGCCATTAACGACATGGCAATTGGAAATATACCAATGTCCCGACCGCCCATCAGTACATCGTCGGCAGTGGCCTTCTTGCTAGCGAGAAATTCCTTGACGACATAAAAGACACCAATGCCGGCAGATACCACCAAGACTGCGGCAAATAGAACATAATCCGCCACAGCGAACTTGCCAACCAGCTGACCCGGACAGAGCTCACAAACCTTTTTGCACGAGTCGTAATCTGCTTGTTCCAGATCATCCATTTCAACAGTGTTCTATTTCACTGTGCCACAAAACTAACTGTATCTGTCCTGTCAGCCAAGAGCGACAGTGACGTCGTGTTTAGTTTACACATAAAGTTGTACACTTCACTTCAGCGAATACGAATCGATAGATCACTTGTGTATTAATCCTAATACACACAAGTAATCTATCGATTCTAAGTCCCTGATAACTTTGTAAATTAAACAGGACGTCATTGTCACTCTTGGCTGGCAGGACAGTAGATTTCTAATAATGTTTTGCGTACATGTATCCCTCTAAGTACTAGAGTTGTCAAGACACTCCTGTGACACTGATTAACCAATTTATGCCTAATGGAATTTCCAATCATTATCAATGGACCAATCTATTTCTAATTAAAGCGACGTTGGGTAGTATGTTTCAATTACATTCCAATTTTGAAAGTAAATTATATTAGCAAACAGTGGAGACCCTGATCAGATGTCGCGGTTTTGCGGCGTCTGATCTGGGTCTGCACTGTTTGCATATGTCCCACAAAATGACTTTAGGATTAAGTCAGAATACGGGTAGCCTCCTAAGATCAAAACAATACACGTTGATACGGCTGAAACTCCACGACCTGCTTCATGTTTTATAATTATTTACGTCGAAAAAAAACATATTTTCAGTTTTCGCACGCTGGAATTATACATTTTTATTATTAAGAGATGCAAATATGATTTTCTAAACTCTTTCGCAGATACTCAGAGTTGATTGTTAGATACAATAGTTGGTAACTCGTATGCTTCTCTGAGAGTCTCTTTTAGTGTCTGTGATAGCTGATGAAGTTTGTACTATCGATTTAGGCTCCACCATTAGAGTTTACTCTCGCAAAGCGAATAAGCTGCGAAATATGTATACCATTAAGACATCTCCATTTAACTGTTTCAAACTTAAAGTCATCATTTTTTTCCTAAATCTTAAATTAAACTGTTCCATTTGTTATAGACAAGCCCAAATTCAAAAAGGGGCTGCAGTGTCAAAATGATTTGCTTTATTTAACTGAAGTGAGTTAGGATATTATCTGACTTGCCCCGGTGTCTGTGGTTGCTGTCGGTTTTAAAGCAATCATTATGGTGTTATTGGTTCACGGTCGGTCTGGTATTGCTCCCAGTGTGTAGGGGGTGCTGGGTCCTGGTATTGTGATATATTTCTTTGTTTCAATCATGTCGCAGAGAGAGAGAGAGAGTTGTTTGATGTACATTAATTAATGCCTTGCTCTTTATGTGTGCATCTAACGTATCTCTCTCATGGTTCCATGGTTCTATAATCATTTCTATTTCTTGGTCATACTCGCTCGTTTATGTTTTGGTTTGATTGAACTAGTACGCAGTGGCGTCAGAGAGAATTATTTTGTTTTTTATTCTTTTTTTTTCAATTTTGGACATTAAATAATATCATGTGCTTTACCATCATGGTGGCGACCGTATTCGAACTTTTTGCTTCCCAATGACCCACCATATAAAAAAAAACATCGTGCATTAAGAGGCTATGTAGCCAAAAAATGAAAATTGTTTTTCACCAATTTCTTTGATTTGGTTTATAAGAACAAATACCCAAGTGTATATAGCTGGTATTTATTTGACTTGAAACGTTGCTATGATACAAAAATGACCACTAAAATAGTCTAAAAAAAAGAAATTGTTATTTTGGACCAACATGACGCTCCTGCTGACTTTTGTTTTAAAAAAAATAGATATCAGCACAGCTACATATCAAACAAAGTAAGAAAGACGGCAAAGATCAGGAAACGATACAATCACGTACCACACCTAACCCAGGATATCACAAACCTTTTAATATAGTGTGTGTGTCGTAGTAATACTTATCATCTGTTAAAATATCTTGGTTCTATGTACTTGTGATCTATATTAATTACTCTGTCAAGCGTCTCAAATTCGGCATAAAATGACAATTTTCCTATATAAAGCCTATTTCAGTGGCCTTTTTTGTTACTATAGAAACGTAGCAACGATGAAAGCCGACTAAATACAATAAATTTACACTTTGGTGATTGTTCTAATATACCAATTGGAAGATATTAATAAAAAAACAAACATTCTTTTTTTATTTTGGCCTCAATGGGGAAGGGGCCAAAATATCCCCCTTATCATATGGCGTCGCGTCTGGGAGTGATGTAATGCTATGCAATAAAATCGTACAGATCTTCGGGAAACGTTATGACGTCCATAACAACGTTACGTACATAATGGCAAAATTATAACGTTTTTTCGGCAGAAATGAGATTCCAACGCAATCTTAATGTCATATGATATATAAAAAAGAATCTAACATTCGCGCTCTTGTATTATTGAATTTATCAAATTTGTTGCAAAAAAGAGATAAAATGCACGGCAAGCCTCGCATTTAATCTCTTTTCCTCAACTCATTTACTAAATTTAATAAAACATGAGCACTCATGTAAGATCCTCTATTTAGTGCACGTAGCTATTTGATAAAAAATGATCATGGGGCTTCAGAGGAGTAGATGATTGAAAAATGTTACAGGCGGAAGTACAGACAACCTACAGTAAAGTGATCACTATAGCTCATCCAAAGCTTTTGGCTCAAGTGAGTTAAAATGGGTAAAATGGTGCATTTATCAAAAAAACGTTTTATGTAAAAATGTTTATAACTGAATTTTATAAAATGTGTTCATGGTTAACATGTTTTGCTTTAAAACTGATATAAGTCATTTTTTCCCTGATTTAACTGCATATTCATCAAATTATAATTTGATATAGCAATTCCATATATATTGTGTGGACCCTGATCTTTTAACATTACACAATATCCTAATATTATAAAATTATATCCATGTTTGAAACGAAAAAAAAACACATGTTCCTTTTGTTATTTGTTATCAGTACCCATTTATGTTTGTGGGTTGTTCAATAAATAAACGCATGGACTATTTAGAAGGCAAGAGAGCTTTCTACAATACATTCGACCTTCATTAAGCTACCATTTGTCCTTAAGACATTTGTTTTGTCTATTTTGAGTGATCGCTTCAGACAGATTTTATTGTGCCTTATAAAGGAGACCAATAATGGCTTGAGCGAGACTGCGTAGGCCCATCTGAGTTTTCACTTATCGTCTTTGCAATATGCACCTTTTCAAAAGAGGTGTGTAGCATATATGAAACAAAACTGATAAGGGTGATTTGGCTTAAACATATTTAATTTCAATTCAAGTACATGCAATATAATACTTTAGGAAGAGCTGATCGAGTTCTCCTTTAAGGGTGTTTTGCCATTTGATATTTAGTTAAATTGAACACGTGGACACTAACTTGTTATGTTTAAACAATTCGATTTCCTGGACGATGTGTTCAGTGTTTGGTGAGCGCGATCGTGTTAGAAACACATTTATATAATAAGGAGCGCAGTGGCTCAATTGGTAGAGTGCTTGACTTGGGATCGAAGGGTCGCTGGTTCGAGTCTCACTGAAGTCACTGCGTTGTTTTCTTGATCAAGACACTTTATCCTATGCTTAATACAGGTTCAGCCCAAATAAGTTGCGACATTACTGAAAAATCAAAGCACCAACACAAACAAACAAACAAACAAACAAATGACATTGTACTCAAAAATAGACAAAACAAAGATCTTAATGACAACTGGTAGCTTGATAAAGGTCGAAAATATTGCAGACTGCTCCTTTCTGCAATACTTTTGACCTGCATTAAGCGATAATCGGTCTTGAAAACCAATTTTGGTCTTCTTTTTGAGTGGCCGCTTAAGACATTTTTTACTGTGTATATTTCATTATTTACATGAATGTCAACAATTAAACTTCTGCACAGCAAAGGCAATGATCAGCCTCGACAACACCACTGTCAGATCTAAGTCTCTACTGTGCACACTGGTGAGCTTAAGAACTATCTGATTCCTTTGTACACACAGCGAATGTAAATGCACAGGGTTATATGATTCTTTGCTGGGCGAACATATCATTATGTTGGTTCTGTCATGCAGCGGTCCAACGACTCAACACTCTACTTGAACCCTTTGTAGACTGGAAACCCCTAAACGGGTCATTTTTGTAATCAGTGCATAGGCGCAGCTCCCATTACGCAGTTCCGCTCGTGCGTGATAAAAATAGTAGCATTCAAGGGAGTTCACCTATTGTGGAAATGTAGTTAAAGTGATTTTCCATACCATTAGGAACTGCTCTTAAAGGAAAAATGTTGCTCCCTCTGGCAGCAAATTCTTTCCTTTCAGAGAAGTTCCCATTTCAAACAGGGACGCGATTGAAGAGAATCACTGCTTGGTCCAATAGTCTCCCTTTGATGTGCGTAACTTTTTCAGCGTTCTCGCTACGCTATTGATCATTGTAACAATGCATTGTTTGTATTTCGGATTATATAAATACATTTTGTATTGTAATGTGTATTTAAATTGTGCACATCTATCTGAATTAATGTTCGTCTTAAAAACTTTTTGCTTATTTTTGTCCTTATTGTCCACCTGAATAGGCAAAAATAAAGTATTTTCGGAACGGCCCTCGGGGTTTATCACTAAAATAGTCTAATTTAATTAAACTTATTGACCACCTTTTGGTCACATTTCGTAGCCAGGAAACCAGTCTTATCTGAATAGATATAATTGTATCTAGGATGTACACGTGTTTCAAACTATTTCTCCTACAGGGCAACGAATAAGCGGACGTTTGTTTTAAATAAATCTTTCTTATTTCTCAAATAAACATATATTGTGGGTCCTAAAAACCGCAATCCATTTGAGTACCAATGAATATGTTCTTGGTAAGAGATTACGATTACTTTTTAAATTTCTGCTTATTTAGATAAACATGTATGGTCTTTTTATCGGTCGAACAATGGGTATTTTTATCAAATCATCCACATTGACAGAGTTAATTAAAACTTTAGTTATATGTATTATTATACAATCTATAAATAAACATCTTCTGATTGGAACAGAAGGCTATCAATTTGACATGATATAACTATTTACGTGTCGCATAGCCTGGGGTTTTTCCAGATAATATTAGTTACTAAAATTAGTTGTCATAAGAAGTATTTATGCAATGTGTGATATGAGCATGAAACGTGCATGGGTTGCTGTAAATTCAATCAGCGATTGACATCAGCATGAACTTTACAAGATTTGCTGTTTCATCATATGCCGTTGAAGTTGCTATGGTAAAAAAATGAAGCAAAATTGTTTTGTTATGCTCATTTTACTTTAGATAAAATGCATGCGTTTCTTTTTTAACTTATTGAAATCAGTTAGGTACAGGTTATATTATGTTTTGTATTAATGATGAAATATACACTCGAAAGCTCCGCTCTCTCGTATATATTCCATAACCAATACAGAAGTATAGGTTATTCAATGTTTTGTGTTGGTTATGGAATATATACGAGGGAGCGGAGCTCCCGAGTGTATATTTCATAACGAACACAAAACATTGTATAACCTATTTAGCCCTGACCCAGCTGTTTCCTGTTTTGCTGACACACAGGCCTCACATCGTGAAATATACATATTATGTAGTATTTTGCTGCATTTCATTTAGGAGTATGTCATTTCGTTTTTAGCCATGGACGCGTTCAGGTGGGACAAATGGATTTTATTAGCAGCATTTTTTTTAATTTTTGCAAAATAATCTGGGAAATATTTCACTCATCACACGTTACAGATGTATTTGCTGATGAGTCCCCGCTGTTTGTGCTTTCTACTCTGATACACAAACGGTGGAGACCTGCTCAGATCAGCGTATATATCCATGTGCCGTTTGATCATGATGTCTTTATCAAATAGCATTTGGGCGCAAGCAATGTAATAACTGACCAGGCTTCAATGTACAGCCTGGTCAGTTTTTTCTGCAGTTGCAAATATTTCCGTGAAACAGCTAAAATTTGAAATTTACATCGTTTTTGTCGATATCACACTTAGTTTTCTTTTGGGGTTCTAAAAATAAAAACAAATTTGACGAAACTGACATTTTCAGACTGCAATTTCCTCTCATCAAGTTATGGGAGGTGATCTAAAATAGTTTGAGGTATGGAAAATATACCACACTGAATATGGTCTTTCTCTTGCATCTGATTGGCTGAAATTTAAAGGAAGTGGGCGGGTCATGGGCTAACATAGTATAACTTTATAGCCCATGACCCAGCGGTTTCCTACGTTGCTGCATTCAGGTTTCACATCTTGAAATATGTAGTATTTTGGCTTTCGGAGTCTCTCATTTCACATTAGCCATGGATGCGTGCAGATTGGACAAATTGATTTGATAAGCAGCATATATTTTAGATTTGTTTTTGTAAATTTATCTGGGAAATATTTCACTGATCACACGTCACAGATGTATAGGCTAACGCTTACCCACTGTTGTATAGACAAACAATAGAGACTCACTTAGAGCACATAATATATTCGTGTGCCGTTTGATCATGCTGTCTTTATCAAATAGCATTTTGGGACAAGCAGTGTAATTTCTGATCAGGCTTTACTGTTAGTTGTCTTCCTGATGTCTTGTGACTGTTAGTGCTGTATGGCTCTTCAACATGGTGCCATGGGTTGGTCTGCAGTGGGTGATTGTGGTATTTCAAGATAATACTCACATATTTTTCAATGTACAGCCTGGTCAGTTTTTTCTGCAGTCAGCATCTTTTCCCTGGAACAGCTAAAATTTTTGAAATTTACATCATTTTGTATTGATATTCTTATCACAGTTTTCATTTAAGAGTTCTATAAATAAAAACAAATTTGGAAAAATTGACATTTTCAGACTACAATTTCCTCTCATCAAGTTATGGGAGGTGAACTTAAATAGTGTGAGTTATGAAAATTATGCTTGATTGGCTGAAAGCAAAAGGAAGTGGACGGTTCATGGGCTAAGTTATAGCTAGTACATGGTTTGTCCCCATGTACGTGGAGGTAATCCACGAGCTTTAGGAAGTGGATTATCTCCCGTACAGGTGAACAACCATGGTATAACTGTTTTATACCACTTACGTCAGTGTAGACCTTGCACAGCACGAGATATTTCGTGCTAAAGTTGGTATTGTTGGTATGAATGATTTTATCAAAAGGTCTGTAAGTAAAGCAAGAATCTCTAGAATAACTTAACATTGTCATGGCCAAGATTTAGCTGTTGTTTCATTTTTGTTTTGAGAAATTATATAATAAAACAATTGTTGACTATTGAGGCAATTGAGATGCTGCGATGTCGACCTTAGAATACTTATATTGAACTTGGCTTCACTTTGATTAATATTCAATAACAATTATTGTATTATGTTTATGTGTCTGGATATTAACATAAATAGAATGCAAAAACATAACAATCAATTTTTGTTGACGTTGCTTTTTTTCTTTATGCCTATCTCTGCGTTCGCCTGTCGCGCTTTGGTGATTGATACGACTACCCACATTATAATATTTGACCACAAATAAAACAAATGAATGCCCCTTGACATTCAGATTTCTATACATGCACAAATTGTAGGAGGGGTTACTTATTGCATGCCTGCTTTTATGGCTGATTTACTGTTGCTTAATGTTATATATTTGGTTGTTTAGGCCTTGCTTTGATTGACCACTAGCTATTCCTATTGTATGGCTATATATTTTATGTTTATCTCTTATTTCATTGTCCACTGATAATTCTATTGTGTAGTTCTATCTTTTGACTTACATTATTGACTACTGATAATTCTGTTGTATTGACATATATTTGGTTATTTATGTCTTACTTATATTGACCCCTAGATATTTTTGTTGTATGACTGTATATTTTATTGTTAAGGACTTACTTTATTATCCACCGACAATTATATTGTGTGGTTATATATTTTGCTTTTAATCCTTGCATAATCCTGTTGTATGATTATACATATTTTTGTGTAGGCATTACTTAATTGACAATCAATAATTGTGTTGTGTGGTTATACATTTTATTCGTCATGCCTTACTTTCTGATCACCAATAATTATTTTGTGTGGTTATACATTTTACTGTTTAAGCTTTACTTATTGATCACCTATTGTCGTATAGCCAAACATATAATTGTTAAAGACTTACTATATATACCACCAATACTTCTGCTATATAGCTATAAATTTCATGGCTTAGGTTTTACTTTATTATTTACCAACACTCCTGTATTGTTAAGACATAACTTTATTGACCACTGATATTAATGTGTATTGCTTTGCATTTTAATGTTATGCATTTTTTATTACCACTGATAATTATGCTGCATTGCTCTACATTTATTGCTTAGGCACTACTTTATTGACCAACAATGTTGTTTGGTTATACATTGCTTATTCTATTGGATAAACACGTATTTTATTGTTTAAGCCTTGTTTTAGATGAACACTGCTCATTTTGTTGTATTTTAAATACTTTGTTATTTATGCCTGCAATGCAGTAAGTTATGTGTCTATATATCTGTTGCAACAATACCATTATCTAGGACGATGATTTGGCCGGAAGCTAATCAAATAAAAGATACGCTCCTGTAGATTTTAACAGCTTGAGTGCGATGAAGAAAGCACTTTAACTGAAGCTTATTCTTCCTTATATATCCCACTCCTGCCTTTAACTAACGGCCTTCCTGGGTGTCCAAATGTATCATCCTTGAAGAGCCATGTTCTGTTATTGTGTCATTTCCAGGTCATACTCACTTGCTTATTTTGCATACATGCACGGATCCAGAGGGGATGACAGGGGATCACGACCCCCTCCCCCCCTTAAAAAATCACAAAAATATAGCGTTTCTTAGCAATACTGGTCTGGAGCTCCTAAAAATCACAAAGCTACTAATCCAGGATTCAATAATGGGTCATCATGACCCCCTCTAGCAAAACTTTCTGGATCTGTGCATGGTATACGTTTAAGGATATTCATGTGGCCAATGTGACGTGGTGACTAAAATCTGCGGGTGCTTTGACTTTTGAGCTGTAACAAGACCAGTGTGCTCTTTTGCTCTGAATTTCAGAAATAATCATGAGAGTTACATAAAAAAGTTTATATTTTTGTTGCTGAATGAATTAAAAACAAGAAATAAATAAGTCAAATATTACCTTGAAGTTAGCCAATTTTTGCCTACCCGCTCTCCAATTTATCTCCATTGTAAATAAAAGTTTTTTACACGAACATGTAGTGTGATATGCAATCCAGCAAAACGAATTCATAAAATTTCCAAAATTTATTTCACAAGGTCACTAATCCTGCTTATTCGATAGCACCTAACACTCATAAAATAGCCGGCTAGGCGTAATGTACATGTATATCAACACCTGTGAACAGGGCTACCAATCAACTGCTTTCATAGGAAAATACAAAGAATACATTTGTTCTCCAAATAATATTTGCTTAGAGATAATTATGAGCAGAAATTCCTATGATGAACAAGCACAAGCCGATTCGTATAGGTTACATTGGGTTCTGTCTTATTGGAGGAAGTCGTTATAATTCCATGGTCGCGAAAAGCTAGCATGACCTCTGCATGGGGACAAAACTTTTTAGTTGCTGGATGACAATGAAGTAAAACAAAAATCATGGCCACTGGCCCAGTAACGAGCAAACCACCAACATACAGCCAATTCCCATAGTGCAACACACTGAAAAATGTATGAGTAATTACTGCCATACACTGAAAACACTAGAGTAAAAATTGAGCTGATACTAGTAATCCATTAAGTTTAATTAATTTTTACTATGAATAGAACATAAAGATAAAAAATGTATTTAAAAATGAGAGTGATATTTAATAAAAAAAAAAAGTGGCAGCTTAGCTGTCATCTCTTTTGATACCAGCCTGAGGCAATTTTTTTATAGAATATGCACTCCAGATTGGGCTCAGGGGGCAAAGCTCTGGTTTAGAGCATTCACATGGCTTAAACTAGCTCCCAAGACACGCAATTATTTCATTACCTTCTGAGTGTCATCTGCTGATAACCTTTGCAAACAGATTGGACCCAGATCAGGTCAGACAATATGTGGGGCCTAATCTGGATCCAATCTGTTTGACACTCAAATGGTATTCCTAAAAGAATTATTTTGAAAAAGATGATTTTGAAAACAAAAACAAAAAACAACAACAACAGCAAAAGCAGCAGACGACAAAAGAGTATCATAACATTTCCAGGGGGGGGGGGCAAAGAGTTAATACAATATTTCCAGTTTATTCTTCAGAAAATCAAAGTTAGTGGCTTAAGAAACTATACTGGTTGCGCAGAGTGTTACGCGCATGCATTTTTTGCGTACACGTAGGCACTCCCTTGCCAGCTCAAACTACCCATTTACTGTATTGGTGTGCAGGCTGATTTTGGACTAAGAACAAGCAGATTAATAGAAGCACACAAAGCATCGTGACAGTGGTTGAATAGCGGAAATATAATAATACAGAAACATGGTTCACACATATGAAAAGAGAGCTATAATAACAGAACTTTTAATGCCGATGATGCAACCAGCAATGACCCAACGTGTCCAGCCTGATAGAGTCTCTGTCGCCATTTGAAGTAAAATAAGACCTAAGACACAAAATAAGGTCCTTGTTCTGTAATGCACTATACACTTTTGCAATCATCAGAGCTGCTTATCTCTAATTGTGCAATTGCTGTCGTGTGGCAGCTATTGTTTTGTGCCTCTGGTGAATTGGTCTGTGATTGTGGTATTTACTGGTCATCCTCACTTGCATTCTGATAAGACTGTGAGGATGTACAGGTAAGTAAGAATCAAATCAGGTAATGCAGACTCACATTGACCAGGCCTCTAAATAATAATGCAATTCTTGCGGGGATCCAGGGATTATTGCCAGGGGGTCCAGGTCCACTTGCCAGAAAATAGCTCTGACAACGTTGTTTTTTGTTTTTTAGTCCTCAGCTTATTTTACAGTTTTACAGAGGGTGTCCAATGGTTATTTCAAAGAAAACTATTATTTTTTTAAGGTTTCAGAGGGGGTCCAACTTTTTCAGGGGGGGAGGGCAACTTTTTCCATGGAGGGGGGTGGGTGTCCAATGGGTATTTTCTATAGAAACCCATATAACTTGTGATTTTCCAGGGGTGGGGGGCGGACCCCATATCCCCCCTCTGGATCCGCACATGCGATTTCACAACTTATTTTTCTTATTTCAAAAGGAAACATTAGCTGTGGCTTCCCAAAAGATCCCTCTCAAGAAGACGATTCATTTGGCATCAAAACAAATGTTTGGACTTATAGATAAGAAAATATTCACAGTTCTACGCTGAAAAAATGCCTATCTGGACCTATGTTATGTAATGTGACAGGGCCTCAAAACTGAATTTTAACCAGCACTATAAAAACACTGTAAAACTCACAAGCTATATATGAGACAGCACATGAGCTTATGGAACCTATCGCATTATCGAGCAACGAAAGCTCAGCCAAGCCTGCGCATCTCTACCAAATTGCTATGATATAGATAGTGACACGAGAATATGATGATACATGCACGAATCGAGACCCACTTAGCCCTCACACGGTTTTTGTATTTCGCTATGAAGTAGAAAGATAGTAGACGTGTGTGTGTTTGTAAACTTACCTGTATAACTGACATGTATATTATTGCCAATGGCTATCGTATGAGGATTAGGTGCTATTGAATCAGCAAGAATAGTGACATTGTGAAATGAATTTTGGAAATTTTATATCCCGTGTTTGCTAGATCACATATTACACTACATGTTCGTGCAAAAAGCTTAAATTTATGATGAAGACAAATGAGAGAGTGGATAGACAAAAATTGGCTAACTTCAAGGTAATATTTGACTTATTTATTTTTTGCTTTTATTTCATTCAGTAACAAAAATATAACCTATATTATGCAACTCTTATGATTATTTCTGAAATTCGGAGCAAAAGAGCACATTAGTCTTGTTACAGCTCGAAATTCAAAGCACCCGCAGATTTTAGTCACCACGCCATATTGTCCACATGAATATCCTTAAGTAAATAAGTAATCGTAGAAATGTATCTTCAACAAATTTATTCAACAGAAAAATATATACAATTGCCCATGTTTACAAATGTTATTGATCCACACACAATATTTAAAATAATACGTACGGTAGAAAGAACTCCTACAATAAAATAAAGCAACCAATAATATATTTGGCCATGTCAAATACTGGCTTGGCACAATTGAAATTTTTCAGGAGAAACTGGATCAATATTGCTAAGAAACTCTATATTTTTGTGATTTTTCAGGGGGGTCCAGACCCCATGTCCCCCCTCTGGCTCCGTGCATGAAATGCAAAGCGTTCCAGGCCCTACAGGCTATATTTATTACAAATTATGCAGCAGAACATGTATCAAACTAGGTAGTGTTGTATTTTTCAATGTAATCATTTACAGATTTGTCAAAAAGCACAAGTCCAGATAAACAAATCTTTGAGCGTAAAATTATAAATATGTTCTTAACCATGCGCGGATCCAAAGGGGGGCAGGGGGTCTGGACGCCAACCCTGGAAAATCACAAATATATAGGTTTTTTAGCAATACTGGTCTGGATTCCCTTAAAAATCACAAAGCTTCCTGGCCAGCATTTAAATGGATTTTGGCTGGCGGGTCTTTGATTGCCAGCTTATAGTGGTGATCCTTCCTCCCTTAAACAAACTAAAACAAAAACAAACAAAAATTGTTCTCAAAGTTGGACTCCCTCTGACAAATATTTCTGAATCCGCGCATTTTATCCATCAGTTTAAACATTTGTTGTGGGTGTTCAAAAGAACCATCCTCCATCTCAGTGCCCACAACCCATGTTTTAGTTGAGAAAAAGAAAATTAAATTTAATGACACGCTATTATTTATAGACCTGGAAATGGTTAGGTAGAATAGACTTCACTGTGCTAACATATAATTCCAATTGTTTAAGGTGACATAACACACACCATGTACTGCCAGTTTTTAATTCAGGACCTCTCTTCTGTGTATTCATCCATTTATTTCTCAGCCACAAAACATCTGAAAAAACAAAACAAAAATAAATATAGCAAGAAGTGAGTAAAGCTTACATACCACCCGCGGTAGTCAACAAAGGTTGCAACACTTGCCAGGAAAATACAAACTTACGAGAGTGTTTAAGATTTCATAATCCTAAATCAAATAGATGCTGAGAAAACTTTGATGAAAAATGTTCATATGTGTTATTATATAATATAGGAGTGACAGTAGAAAATTTGATTTCTTTTTAAAACAAAGTAGGCAAAATGATGATAAGCATCTTAATTGTCATTTACACAACACACTTTGCCTACTTGAATGTGTACAAAAAAAATATAAACACTGGCTCCAATAGGAGTTCAGAAATCTGCGACAGAAATTTTCATTGGAAAGAAAGGTAAATGAACAAATAAAGGGACTGATAAGCAATATGTGGCTATTATTTTGTTACACAAAACAACTCAACACTATCAAGCCTTGTACCAAATTTCAGAAATACTCAATTAGATATTTTCAAAACAGTTTTCACTAAACTGTAATTTAAACGCGCAAAAATTATGTTTCCATCTGTTACGTTTCATTATTCCTTAAGCATATAATTTTAATGGCTGAGCGCATATTACGCACATTATGAACGTGCGTAATGAAAATTAGTAAACATTCAAGGCAGATAACCTTATGTGATTACCGGGCCGCATAGCGCAGTCGGTAACGTGTCTGGCTACAGAGTCGTGTCTGACTGCATATGCAGGGGTCGCGAGTTCCATCCCGGTCCGGTCCCATACTTTCGTGGAGATTGATCAAGAAATGATTTCTACGGTCATTCTCCTCCCTTCCGCTGATTCATTCAAGAAGGGTTGTTGTCAGTTACAAGCGAAAGTATGTGCACGAATTACTGGTTAAACGCTTGTTCAAGCCTGCCCAGGAAAAAGTGTGGTTAGGTGAACTGACCGTCCCGCAATGACCATAGCTGTTGACTTGGGACGTAAAGCAACAAAATCAACCAACAACCAACCAACTTATGTGGAGACATTGTTTTCCATATTATAAATGACTGCTCTTAAACACAAGAATTGGCTCCCGTCTGGGAGCTAATTCAGTAGTTCACATTTGGAAAGGGAACTTATTGATGATAATTAATACTCGTCCCAGTTCTTCCCGTTTTATGCACGTATATATTTTGGCAATAACTTACAATTTTTTCTTGAGCTTCAGAACAATAATGATGATAACAATGGTAAGCATGATAACACCAGCAACGCTTCCAGCAATTATAGCTATATTTTCATCTCGCAATATTTCTGAAATAATAATGATTTTGATCATAAGTATAGATACTGTCCTGCCAGCCAAGAGTGACAGTGACTTCATGCTATCAGGGACTTATAATCGATAGACCACTTCTGTTTTAATCCTATCAGCAGAGTGATCTATCGATGAACGCGGTAGCTCAGGTGAAGTGTACACGTTAGTGTTTTACTTAGTAATTGTGAACAAAGTATAACGTCACTGTCACTCTTGGTTGGCATGACAGTAGGTTTAGACAGATTTTATAGACAGATTTTAATAATAAAAAATAGCATAAATTGTTAATATTGTTTTAGCCATCAGTTAGAACATATGTTTCAGTATTCAAAAGAACCGTCTCATTAAAACAATTCTTTTGAACATTCACAACATGTTCGTTTTAGTTGAAAAATAAGAAATTTATAAGTTATTATACACATTTAAATAAAAGCCTGGTATTTATTAACCAAATATTAGGCATAGAATTGTTATTATTATCATATCCATCCATCAAATTATATGTTGTTGGTGCTCATCATAAGATCCGTCTCATTTAGAGTGTTCTTTGAGTACCCACAATATATGGTTTGGCAAAGAAATAAGGAAAATGCACATTTATTCGTACTTCTTTGTTCATATAATATATACTGAAAGACTTTAAAAGCGCAACACTTGGATAACAGCTTTTATTAATATCTCAAAAAAAGCAGAACAATCATTTGAATGTATGTTAAAGAGTATTCATTTGTAAGTAACACATGGAAAACTTGTCACATTCAGATGGAATTAACGCATTAAAATGTAAACTTTTTTGAGAAAGGGGTCAACTGTTTCATGTGACAAAATGTTATCAGTGAATGATTTCCTACTTCTTTAAATCAAGAGACACAAGAAGCATCAAATTTGTGTCATGGTCTTCCTAAGTCATCGAGCAATCACTCTCATATTGATTGGCAGGTCTGTGATAAGCTTATTTGCGTATTTGACGTTCATCTGTTTGTACCTTTTGTTTGATGACTTAAAATCTCCTCTACTTAAGCAATATTTCGGTGTCTAAATTCATAACAAGCTAATACCGTCGTCGAGTTTAGTTGACAATTAAAACTAAAGTGTTTGCTGAAGAAGCCAACTCATGATAACATCATCGAAGTAAAGTTATTTTATGTACATTCAACTATCTCTTGAAAGATATAAAGAGAAGTTAGTGCTGCATTTATTAATATGTTCTTAAAAGGTATCCTTTGGAAGCAAAGATTGCACCACAGAACTGAAACTAGAGTGTGCATATTTTCTGGGCCAGACTAGCTAGTTTCGGCCATTTAGGAGTCATCAGTGACCATCTAATAGTTTCAAAATTCCACAATAAAACCCATGATCCCAAAGGACAAGAAAATAAAATCTACAGTATTGTGAAGGGCAGGGATACGTTTTTCCGCCTCTAATAAGTCCCAGTCACCAGTAGTGAAGTCAAATATGGTCTTAAAATGTATCCTTTGGAAGCAAAGAATGCACCACAGAACTGAAGCCAGAGTGTGCATATTTTCTGGGCCAGACTAGCTATTTTGGCCATTTGGGCCTCATCAGTGACCCTCTAATAGTTTCAAAATTCCACTATGATACCCATGATCCCAAAGGACAAGAAAATAAAAAAAGTAAGTGAGTATGATCGGGAAATACCACAATCATAAACCGCAGACAACCCTGTGGCACTGCGAGAAAGAGCCGCCAAACCATCACGAGACACCAGTAAGACAAATTAAGCAAAGCAACCAGCTCTCTCTTCCCCATCAAGATGATTGCAATACTAGAATGGACATAAAGTAACATACAACAAAACATGGACTAATTACAGACTCCCACAATGGGAGTAACAATAAACAAAAAGTCAACAACAACAGAACCACCGCCTTAGAACGGACAGCAGCCTAAGCCAACAGGGGGCTTAAAAGCATTTTACTGGTACCAAATCTTCGCCCTTGATTCTGCTGTTGTTGAGGTACAAGAAATGTTCAGCTCGCATGGAGGCTATCTAACTAATGCAATGTATCATCATGGAGAAACACTCTTATCAAATTAACACATCATGATGAAACAAAGAAAAGGGCTCATGACTCACAGATAGTCAGAGCTAAAGAAAAACTCAAGTTGAGCCACGGTGGGTCCAGCTACAGATAAGCATCAGGCACCACACAACCGATTAAAGCTTTATGTCAGAGCTGTCATAGAGTCTGAGGCCTGACCCACCGTCGTGCAGTTAAAGAGGAAACCATAGTAATAAACCGTGATTGGGTTTAAAACTAGGCATGCAGACTGTCGCATGATATCCAAGTTAAAGTCTACACTATAGTGATGGGCAGGGAGACGTTCTACCGCCGCTACACAGTCCTAGTCACCAGCTGTAGTGAAGTCAAATATGTTCTTAAAAGGTATTCTTTGGAAGCAAAGAATGCACCACAGAACTGAAACTAGAGTGTGCATATTTTCTGGGCCAGAATAGCTAGTTTCAGCCATTAAGGCCTCATTGGTAACCATCTAATTGTACTTTAATTCTGTCAGTTTATATTGAGCAGCGTTACCATGTCAATTACTGAATAATATCGATGATAGCAATCGTAAGAAGGATAAAATTCACTTACTTTTTATACCAAAAACAGTCATTCAAAGGTGAGCGACCAAGTGACAAGGACTTTCTTGTAATTGTTTGTTCATATTCTTTTATCTGTGTCTGTTGGTCACAAATGTTGGTCTTTTGAGTTGTTATTATGGCACTTTCAAGTTATATTCATATATTAACTACTTTTTATCCTGTTAAATTTCTATACTGTAAACACTTATATTTGGGGGGAGGGTATGTTTAGGCACTATGTGTGGTATGAACAAGAACTCACAAATAAGAGACTGCAAAGTAAAGAGCCAAATTAATGTATACAATTAGCAATAAATATAAACTCAACCATAGTGTGTGTGTGTGTGTGTTTTAAATGTGTCTGTATCAGTAAAGTAAGGGTGCAAAGATCGGGAATCGATACAATCAAGTACCACACCTGTCCCAGGATACCAATGGGAAAGTGACAAATTCACAGTTATACACCACAAACGAGAGCCAAGAGGCCAGCCCGTTCCCAGTCAAGTTTAGAACAATATAGTCTGTTCCCAGTACGAAAAAGTCTTAAAATGGCTACTCTTAAAGGAAAGAAATTGCTTCAAATGAAGTATAAAAGAATATGCTTCAAATTAAGTATATTCTTCTTGAGTTGTCATTATGCGAATAGAACATAACTTTTAATATCATTAGATTAAGAAACCTCCAAGATGAAACTACGCTAATGGGCCAGTCTTGTAAAATTGAACTTTTTGTTGCCACGAATGCAAATATTTTGCTGAAATGTAGATTTATCTGACACTACTTCTTTTGTGGATATTTTATTTTTTTCTGTTTTGTGTTTGCTATGTCTTTGTGCGCGTCTGTTTATATGTGCTTTGTGGTCACCTGCTGGGAAAGGGCTGACCTCTTGGCTCTCGTTTGTGGTGTCTAATTGTGAGTTTATCACTTTCCCATTGGTTTCCTGGATCAGATGTGGTACTTGATTGTATCGATTCCTGATCTTTGCACCCTTACTTACTTTTATCTGACACCTTACCAGTACCACAATGTAATTATTATCAAGCTCACTACATACCATTTACACATTCTGATTTACTCCAGACGCCATTCTTCTGACACTCAATTTCCATTCTACCAGTAGGAAAGTAACCAAAGTCACACTCTATTGGCACTTTTGCTTTATAGGCAATGTCTTTCTCAAAGAAGTCCACATACCCATTGTCGAGGTGGTAAATTGTAGGGCACTCTGAAACAGAAGTAGTGAGCTTTTAACCAAAATTTCGTCTGCTGAAATGTTTAAGAAGCCACTGTGGCAAACAGTGTGGACCCAGATCATGCTGTTTGCTTCTATACTTAATTCGTCAGTAATGTAAGCCATTTTTAAGCAGACGACTTCAGCAGACGACATTTTCAGATTTGTTTTTTTCTTGGCGCGTTTCTGGTCTGCTGAAATGTTTAAGAAGCCTCTGTGGCAAACAGTGTGGACCCAGATCACATGCTGTTAGCTTATATACTTAATTTGTCAGTAATATTAGGCATATTTTTTGAAGCAGACGACTTGAGCAGACGACATTTACAGATTCATTTTTTCTTGGTGCTTTTAGGGTTAACTGCTAGCAGCGAATTATGGTGTCTGCTGGTTACATTTGCAAATAGGCTGGGACCAGATCAAGACCTACAGAACATCAGTCCTGATCTGGATCAAAACTGTTTGACATTCTATTATTGTGTTGCTGGAAGAACTTTTCAAAAAAGTTAATTCTTACTGTAAGCAGACAGCAAAAATCTGAAAAATTACCCAGCATGCAATCAGATTAATATAAACCATCCCTGAAATGTTCAGCAGTTAGAGCATATAGCAGCTACAATACAACATACCCTACATCAGGCCTCAAGGTTATAAAATTTCAGGACAGTCCCAAACTCAAAATTAAGCGCATTGATTGGCTGCTTGCGGAAATGTGTCTGCAAGCAGCAAATCATTGCGCTTTATTTTGAGTTTGAGAATGAACTCAAGTTTTATAACCTCGAGGCCAGCATTGTACTAGCTTGATATACACTACAGCCAACATTTGGAGTAGGAACAAGACGACTACATGTAAGTGTTTCATTGTCAGTGATAGGTCTTATTCATATCAATATGCATGCAAAATCATATTATTTAACTCCAAACGGTTTATCACTAATGGACAGTTTCCATAAAACATTTCTTACGAGCTGTCATCAGACAAATTTTGAATTGAATAAAAAAATATACATGAAATTATAAATTGCTAAAATAAAATTGGCGCATCTGTAGCTTAGCCTTTTCAAAGTGAATACGTATGCAAAATCCAATTAACAAATGCTTAATGGTAAACGACTATTGGGCTTTGGGTACAGTATAGAACACACTGAATTAATCCTTAAGATAAATAAGGGTCTTTAAATGCCAACTATAATCAGTAGAAATCATCTGTGATATATTTTATAGGTGTCAAAATATGTGATGATCTCTAAACCAACGTTATTAAATACATCATTTAACAGTTGTCAGGACAAAATACGATATGTATGATTAAAATGCAATGATTTGTACAAAAACAATACATTATTTGTGTGAGAATGGGATAGAAATATCCATTCCTAGGAATCACTGTTTGTCATCGTAATGCCAAAACAGTAATCCTTGAGAGAGCTGGTTGATCTGCTTAATTTGTCTTTCTGGTGTCTCATGATGGTTGAGCGGCTCTTCCTCGCGGTGCTATGGGATTGTCTGTGGTATGCGATTGTGGTATTTCCTGCTCATACTCACTTACTATTTTTGGGAAAGATTTTCTATCGGACGCTCTCACTTATGATAGATTATCATAGAAAACAGAAAACATTCAATAAGGTTTCATACACACAGCGCATCATGGTGAGTGTACAAACTTACTTTCAACGACACAAAAAGACATTGAACTCCATTTGCCATTAGACAGACATGTGATGTACTTTTCACCAAGGACTTTATATCCCTTGTCACATTCTACTGGCAGTTTTGAATTATATGTCGAGGTCCTTCCTTCGAAGTTTATCCAACCATTTTCAATATAATACGATTTACCACAGTCTGCAATAGAAGCATAGGACCAGTTAAGCAAATTTTTTTAAAGTATAAAATTGTGATTATTTTCTTATCCATCAGTTTAAACGTGTGTTTTGGGTGCTCAAAAGACCTGTTTCATCGAGCCGGTTCTTTTGAGTACCCACAACATATGTTTTGGTTGAGAAATAAGAATAATAATTTTCTGTTACGCACTTTTATCTTGGGGCCTATAAATATAGAATTTAACCCTTTGTATACGGGTACTTTTACAAACAGTGAAGACCCAGATGAAATGCCGCATGATGCGGCATTTCATCAGGGTCTACACTGTTTGTAAATGTAAAAAAGATAGTCAGACAAAAGAATACAATGTAAATTAATGTAAAAAATGTAAATCTGACACCCCTAGATATGTACAATGGACTATCCCAAGAATATTGTTACAAACAAGTAGGAAGAATCTATTAGTATACAAAGGGGTCATTTGTGGGCAGGGATGGAGCTATTGTAAGAACCTCGAACAGTCATAATGCAGGATTGTGCATAAAAATGGCCAGATAAAAGCTTAAAAGTAAATAATATTTTTTTTCTGTGGAAAATGCATTTGATTCAGCTCCGAATTATCCACAAAATGCTTTTCATATTGGGCAAGTACTGGTGGAAAGATATGGGTTGAAAACTCAGTTTCTGCTATTCAACATATAGTTGAAATAAAAAAAAAATTTGGGGGATTTCCACCATTGATCAAGCTAATCCTTATCCCTTTCACTTGTAGTTTTACATTACACACATAATATAAAAATGGCAGGGAAGGCTGTCAAAACGCTCACAAATACATTATTATAAAAGTTCATTAGTAACTAATTTTGAACAAATGGCATTTATACAGTATGTAGTTATGATACAACTGACTGATTGATCTATAAACAGAAAAGGTATAATTAATCTACATGTAAGAAATTTACAGGCAATAGTCAAAGGTATGGACAACATCATTATTTACCAAAACATTGGAACATTCTAGAACAGAATTTTATGCTAGAACAACACTTTCATCTCATGTTTTATGCTGCAGACATTACATTATATTTCCATGTACAAAACATTGGCTATCTGCAAAAGAAAACCAGTTACAAAAGTACGACCACTCCCTTCACCTTAAGGTCCTGCAATGTATATGCAAACTTTTCTAAATGTATTTATTTAGTTATGTACACTGAATGTCAGGTTTTAAATGCACAAAAGTACAGTTGTCAATTATACATAATTTCAGCCATATGCTTTTAAAATTTGGGTAGACTGAATAGGAGACTGTTCGAGGTCCTTTAGAAGATATGTAAATGAATCTGGTTGACAAAGACTATTATGCATGACCTAGAGATAGTAAGGTATAAGGTGAGTTGGTGTTCTCAGAACACTATATTTTTGTGATGTCTGAAATACGCATATATCATTAATCAAGATATAAAGCAGAAAGAATACATTTGATTTATGTTATTTTCAAGTGACTTCAGGGAAGGTTTATATGAGAATCTATACCCAATGTTTCTGAATAATTGGGAACTGGGTACTAAACCTTTGTACAAGTAGAAATGGGTACTTTTACAAACAGTAAAGACCCAAATGAAATGATACAGAGTGTGGCATTTTATCATGGTTTGTGCTGTTTATTAAGACAATATCAATGTTTAAATTATATATTAAGATTGTAACCTGTGGTCATTTCAATCTTTACAATTTACTATCCTGTTTTATTATATGCTGTTTTCTGAAAATTGCATTTGTCTTAAAAGAATCAATAAATTACAAAGTACAACTAAATGAATCACACGTAGATGTATGAAAACATCAATACATACAATGCTACTTTTTCTTCAGCGAAATTATTGTAAATAAATCAGTGCAAATAAAAAAGTAAGTAAGGAGGCAAAGATCAGGAAGCGATGCAATCAAGTACCACACCTGACCAAGGTCACCACATGGGAAAGTGACAAAAACACAACAAAACATCACATACAAGAGAGCCAAGAGGCCAGCCCTATTCTAGCATGTGACACAAGGCTGCAATGAACAGACAAGAAAGTATGACAAACATAAACATAAATAACAAAAACGATCCACAAAAGAAGCACCGCCTTTGAAGGGTCAGTAATTTTTTTTTACTGGAGGGCTTAAACTAGTTTCACGCTACCAACCTCATAATACCAAAAGGATACAAAATGAATGTGTGCAAAGCGAAGACTCAGATTAAACTGGGCATCTACCCAGTCTCATTATAGTCTTTCCTCAATCGGAACTGCCTCGGCCAATGCCACAAAATTCCATGGAATCAGACCACAGATGTACATCGAGGATCTACTTTGATAACGCGGGTGATACTGGCACTGACGTTATATAACGTGATGCTGATGTCAGAGAAACCATATTAATACAATAACAAGTGTAATTGCAGCAAAACAAACGGCTTAAATGAAGTTTATGTTTTTTTTTTCAATAAAATATCGCTATAGCGATATTTTATTGAAAAAACATAAACTTCATTTATTCTGCTGATTAAACTTTGGACAATCAGAATAATCGATTTTAATACATACTACAGAACTAATTTTCCATACGCCAGTTCCGGCTAACAAAATGGAGCTTTTTTGTACATAGTAATACGGGTAATGCTTCTTACATACACTCGAGCCATGATTTGATTCTGGAATTGTGGCAGACTTTACGGAATGAGTCTTTCATGTGCTTTATATTACCCTTTTTACGGCATCTAGTCTTGCTCCATGTACCATCTTCCTGGCATACAGCAAAGTTGTTGCCATCAATTTGGTACCCTTTGTCACAGTATATAGGTACCACCGTACCATAATGGAACTGTGTTCTCTCTGTAAAATTAGCTTGGCTATGAGCAACGGTGTGGTTGGTGCCACATTCTGTAAAACATGTAAAACCAATGCATCACATTAGGGTTCTTCAACAGAAAAAGGGAGCGCAATGGCTCAGTGGTAGAGTGCTTGACTCGAGACCGAAGGGCCGCGGGTTCGAGCCTCACCGGCGTCACTGCGTTGTGTCCTTGATTAAGAACATTAATCCTAGCTTAGTACTGGTTCAACCCAGGAAGACCCGTCCCTTTATAACTGAAAGATTGTTGATGGGACGTAAAGAATCAAATCAAACAAACAAAAAATCAACAGAAAAAATGTATAATACATAAAATTTTGAGCAGTATAACTTGACTTTTCGCTTTCTGTAAAGGCGGCAACTTTAATATTCATATCTGGGCGTGATTGGGCTATTTCATCTGCTAAGGAATGGAAATCAGGTTTTATTTATAATTTTTTAAAGAGTTAATAAGTTTTTTGAGCCCGTAAACGTGCGTGCATTTCATGAAAATCCTAACCGTATACACACTGAACTCACATTTATTAACCCTTAAAGCGTATAATCACAAACTGTATGTTTTATCGTAGATAAACAGTATGAATCCAGATCAGACTGCTCCCAGGAGCAGTCTGATATCTGGGACCACAATGTTTGCCTCTATGCCTAGTATGTTAATTAGACATTTCCAGGTGCAGTTATTTTGCAGGCGTTTTAAGGACTAAATAATGCCTAAGGTAATGGCGCAAGATGATACAGTTACTTTTGAATAAAGCCACGCCTCATTTTCAGCTTTTACCTATGCCTAAGGTTGACTAGTCCTTATTACGCATTCATGAGGCGCCGCCTTTACAGTAAGCGAAAAGTCAAAGAATATTGTATTTTGTGGCCATGAACTCGATCTGTGTTGCAGTTTTTAAAAAGATAACTTGTAGAGCAATTTCTATCATTTGTGTAATAGACGAATGGCTGAGAATGGGTTTGCTCCCCCCCCCCCCCCCCTAGGGAATTTTGCAGACATATCCTTTTTTGTAGAGAATTGAAAGCCGAGTCTTTTAGGACTTGTTTGCACTCTGTGCTCCGGGGCGTTAGTCTGTCAGAGCCTGTAACATACGTTACTTTATCAAATTAAGAAAAAGTAAATTGAAAGTTTGGGCTACAAAATGAAGACATTAAAATATTTATTTTTAAAAAACATTCATATAGTCTGCATACGGGATATCTTAACTACGTATGACAGCCATTTGAACAAAAATGCGGCTTCCTAAGGTGTCATATGCGTTACATAAATCAGATATCCCATTGAAATTTGCAAGTGGGGCTAACATCATTTACATTCACAATCTCTCTGTGTGTTTTACAAAATGTTTTAACCATGCCTGACTAGCTTATGCAATTGGCTAACAGAAAAATTAAAGTTTGTTTCCCTAGCTTAAATACTTTTTCTCGAAAAAGCAATTAAACACCCCTACCCCTACCCAGTTTTAAGGTGAAATGTTTGGTATTAAAACTAAAGTAAAAATAGTTAAAAAATATTTGCAGTTGATGAATATGTTTCATTGTTTGGGATTTATTTGCTTATATGAAAAGACTCATAAATCTGCAAGTTTGTTGCAAAATTTTTAATATCAGAGGCTGTAACATATGTTACCTGATGTAATAAATGGGCATGCTCATTGTCTTTAAGTAAGATATGCCTAAAAATGTTTTAATCTCCTCGAGGGAATTCTGCAGACATATTCCTTCTTATAGTACAACTCAAACTGCATCAAATAAGGGATGTTTGCACTCTCTATTATGGGGCGTTAGTCTAAAACAGCATGTTACATGCGTTACTATATCAAATAAAGAAAATGTAGTTTGAAAGTTTGGGCTAAAATTGTGAAAAAACTCGCAGCTGCTGGATATCTTACATTGTTTAGGGATTTTAAGCTGGCTCGTATGATAAAGACCTATAGATCTGCTAGTTGTCACCAAGTTTTAAAGATCAGAGAGTGTTACATATGTTAGCGTGATAAGTAAAATCATGAAACAGTATTTTGACATCAAGCTGAGCAAGGGCCTGCTCCATCCTAATCCCCTTTGGAATTCTGCAGACATATAACATCTTATGTAACCATTCAAGGTGCATTTAATAAGAACTGTTTGCACTCTGTAAGTCGGGGCGTTAGCCTGTAACAGCTTGTTACATATGTTACTATATCAATTTGAGACTAAGAAATTTGAATGTTTGAGCTACAGAAAGAAGAAATTAAAATTATCTAATAAATTGACATTCTTATAGTCTGCATACTGGATGTCTTTACTACATATGGAAGCTGTTTAACATTAATACGGCTAACTGTGGTGTTATGTGCGTTACATGAACTTAATTATAATCTAAAAGCTATAATTGTGGCAATCGTCATTTAGTTAAACAACTACTATGACTTGGTTTCAAACTGTTTTATTAGATTTTACAAACATATACTCAATTGATGAATAGCAAAAACCATGTTTGCTTCTCTATCTTAAATATATTGTCTTATAGGAGCTAATACACAGCCCTACTCCCAGTTTTACAGAGAAGCAAATTTTGTTATTACTGTTAAAGTAAAACCTATGAAAGCGATTGCAGCGTGTAGATATTTACTTTTTCTTAGTCTGTCTTGCTCATATATCTGCAAGATGTCATTAAGTTTAAGATCAGGACACTTAATGTGTACTTATAAGTCTTTGGTGCCAAAACACTAGAAATTGTATTCATTTCTGATTATCAAGCCCATGGACTGTTGTTACAGATGTTATCAATGACCTTTTGGACACATTTCCTAATACTGTGCATATAATGCTAAATATAGGGCCACAAATAGAAAAGATAGTTTTACATTTGTACAAGACAATACAATAAATGAAATGGTCCAAACTAATTCTCACCGATTTAACACTCATGTTAAACGTTTGTCGTTGTCTGCTTCTGTGGTAATCATTATTATCACACGCCTCCTTGCAACTAGTAGAATCATCACACAATATTTCAATCATTTACTGTTATACAATTTTACCACCAGTCCACTCAAAATTGATGAGCCATTATCAACTTTCCAATTTTGCCATTCATGGCTTGGAAGATTCGGAAACTGATATGAATTCCTAATAGTTGGCTCTTTGAGTATGTGTTTCAAGTGATACTCAGCAAGTAGGAAAAAGACTAAAGCTTTACAAGGAGGAAAACTATGCCATTAAAAGCAATTAGTACCTGGACTGATGTTCCTAATGATATATCTGTGATAAAGAATCATATCTTAGCTGGTTAACTTTTATAAATGTAGCCTTTTCATACATGCAACAAACATATTTTCATCTAATAATGTCTCTGCACTTATTATCTTTCCCCAAGCATTCAAAAACTTATTTGAAGTCTTAGTACTTCTGAAGTTCTAAAACCGGGGTAACTCTTTCCCTTCAGATAAACAAACTAGATGTATCACAGCAGGTAAAGCAATGAAATGCAGGATGAACAGAGCGCAAATTAGACCCTTTCAATTCAATGATTCACTAAGTTTCTAAGATAAGAGCACTTATTGAAGGATGTAACATATATAACTTGTCATAATAAATGAGCAAGGGCATTGTCGTGAAATCATTTTTGATTGCACAGTCAGAGGCAAATGTTTTCAATTTCAGTGTTTTTAATGGATCATGAAATGAGGCACCTTATCAACTTGTTTACTCTGTATAAATCTTCCATAGAGCATAATATAGAACTACTCGATATCCTATTCTACCCATAGTCCCCTTTCCTTCTTTGAATGCAACAGCTAATGATATGGCTGCAAAAACTGAGAAATCATAGGTTTTACATTATTTTAAGGCTTGCTTCAATGTACTGACATAAAAAACCAACCAGCTGCTAACATAATCGATGGCAATGTCGAACTTCATATCATTTCTCTTATACAAGATAACTTTCAACGTGTAACAGAAATTGTTTCATACAGTCTGCCAAAACTTTCAAGAGTCAACATTGTAACTAAAGAAAACTTATAAAGTTCTTTGGGCGCAGCGAAATACTATTGATATGTGACCTGAGGACTTAAACACCAAAGGACTGGATAGGTTCCATGGCAAATGATGCAAAAAAGCAGCCTATCAAATTTTTGTTTGACCAATGTCAGAAATCTTAAAGTATTCTTAGAGGTATAGCTTTTGCAAAATCAGAGCAAAGCTATCATTTGACTAGCACGGATGCAGAGGCAGCTGCAGTAAGATTGCTCTTGCCACTTCACAGGAAGGGGCATATACCAGAGTCATACTCCATTGTATGCATATATTATGTGAAATGGCATTAAACCCATACTTAATCAGGTGTTTGATCCCATGAAACTGACATGCTGTTTCTGCTTTTGAAGATAGCTAAGGATTCAAGATATAGCTGACAATTTGTTTGACCCTGGCACTGCTCTCACATACAAAGAAAATTAAGTCTTTTGATGGCAAAAGAGGAGGATCACACAAAATGCTTCTAAGTGATGTTTGTCACAATTACCAATTTTAAAAAGTAATCTTAATTAATGTAACATATAACACCATAGGAAGCTGTATATTTGTTAAAAACACTTTCTTATGTATCAAAGGTATTCAGCATGCAAACTACATGAATAATTCTCATAAAAAGATAGTTTTATGTCTTCTTTCTGATTCTCAGACTTTCAATTTATTTATTCTTAAATTGATATAGTAACATATGTATCATACCATTACAGGCTAACCCCCTAGTTAGTAGAGTGCAAACATCTCTTATTTGATGCAGCTTGAATTGTTCTTTAAGGTATGATATGCCTGCGCAATTTCCAAAGGGGAGGAGAGGAACAGGATTGTCCTTGATCAGTTTGCAGTCCTAATACTATGCCATGATTCTACTGGTTGTCATGAAATGGGTGATTCTTTTGCCATAGAAGCAGACACAATGATAGACATTGTGAGGGTGACTTGAATAAAGATTGTTTTTGAATAATAATATTTAATAGGAATATTTATTAAATTGTGTCATTTAAATGAGAACTATTATTTTCTATCTATATGTCTATATATTTTAATATTATTGGCATTAAGAAATATGTGATAAAAAAGATTATATATAACATCTGTAACACAATTCCATTGGCTTGTTATCAGCAATGACTTATTACTAAGACTAAGGCACCAGAGGCTAGAGATTATCGGAAACATGTGAAAAATAGTATTTTTCTGAAATATCATCTCTTACTTCCAAGATAATTTCCTTGCTCATTCATTATGCCATGTAACATATGTTACATACTTTCATAAGTGCTCTGATCCTGATGTCAAACTTGCAAATGTATGATTCTTTATTGCACTAGCAAGACAGTTCCAAAAATGTAAGATATCCACGAGCATCAAATATTTTCATATATTTTTCTTCAATAATAGATACCAAAATTTGACACTTAAAATTGTGGGGGTAGGGTTGTTTAATAGCTCATATAAAACAATTTAATTGAGATAGAAAAGCAAACTTTGTTTTTTTTCATTAGTCGAATGAGTATTTTAGTAAACTAAGATTAAGAACACTTGTAGAAATGCACAATTCGTCTGTAAAATTAAATGATGTTAGTAACGGTTTCACATTTCAAAGGGAAATTTAATCTATGTAACGCATATAACACCATTGAAGGCTGTAATTTTATTAAAATGCTGCTTTTATGTAGCTTTGACAGCCAGCTTGCAAACTACATGAGAAATTTGAATAATTAGATGGTTTAATGTCTTCTTTCTGTAGCTCAAACTTTCATTTTGATTTTTCCTTAGTTTGTTACAGTAACATATGTAACAGGCTGTCAGAGACTAACGCCCCGGAGCACAGAGTGCAAACATCTCTTAAAAGATGCGGCTTGAAATTTTCTTCAAGATAGGATATGTCTGCAAAATTCCCTAGGGAGTGGGGGAGCAGGACCTTTTTTAGCTCAAAGTCTATAAAAAGAGAATCTGGGTACTGCAGTATACAATGGGAAAAACGAGTTTATCATATGACGTCGCGTCTGAGAATAAAATAACGCCATGCAATAAAATCGATAAACCACTAGTGGTTTATAGATTTTCAGGATACGTTATGACGTCCATAACAAAGTTGTGTACATAATAACAAAATTATTACGTTTTTACGCCAGAAATGAGACTTCAAAATAATCTTAATTTCATATGATAAATAGAATATAACATTCGTGCTCTTGTATAATTGAATTTATTAAACTCGTTGCAAAAAAGAGATAAAATGTTCGGCAAGCCTCACAATTTATCTCTTTTCACCAACTCGTTAATAAATTTAATAAAATATGATCACTCATGTAAGATCCCCTATGAAAAAAGCATCCGGGTACTGCAGTATGCAATGGGTAAAACAAGTTTAAGCTAATATATCACTTACGCACAATGTGACACTGTGTGTCATTACTCCAAGTTCCGTTTTCTGTACATCTTAGAAAGTCATTGCCTTCACGAAAGTAACCTTTTCTGCAGTAGACGGGAATCCTTGAATCATAAGTTGTGTTTTGCCCACTGAAATTGGCATAGCCATGTTCAAGCTCGTGGATAGTTCCACAATCTAAAGAAACGATAGCAAGACAAAACTAATGATGATTTGTTTGTTTGTTTGTTGCTTTACGTCCCAAGTCAACAGCTATGGTCATGGCGGGACGGTCAGTTCACCTAACCACACTTTTTCCTGTGCACGCTTGAACAAGCAGTTAACCAGTACTTCGTGCACATACTTTCGCTTGTAACTGACAACAACCCTTCTTGAATGATTCGGCGAACTAATGATGATGATAATAATAATAACAATAATACTAATAACAAGTATACACGAAGTATTGGTTTTAAACACTTAGAACAAAGTTTGGACCTTTAGTATCGATGGTTACGTCAGCATGGGCGTTTAAATGACCTTAATGTGATAAGCACCAAATGTCATGCACCTGCCCAAATATGGACTTGTTTGGAGATTTATATTCATCCAGCGTTTGCGTATAAACGTTTCTTGTATTTAATTTTTATAAAGAGGCTTTTATAATCACTTTATAAACAACACCAGCATACTGGTCAGTAAAACATATTTATTGATAAAAAATGTACGAAATTCTTACAAAGTAAGCTCCCTGACTGAAATACAGTGTACCCCAATTCACTTGAACTTAACATTTAATCGGAAAATCCTAATATCAGTGATCGTGTAAATCGATTTACTGTTGGAACATACTGGCCCTGATTTTTAGGTGTAGTGCTGTTGGCATGTTTGCCAACTTGCCACTCTGGTAAATAGGTATACTCTCAACCATAAATGTTATATGCTAGTAAAATGCTGGTTTGTAAAACTTGAAGACTATTGTTCGACTTGTGTGACTTGTGTGACTTATGTCAAAGACCAAGCACGGATTGTAATGCGCAAAATCATGCAGTATATGTATAAGAATTATGCGGTACTAACTGGCTGAAAAGATTTTAAAAAGTTAATAAGCCAAATAAAACTATTTTCAGAAAACTAGAACTTATCTATTGGTTTGCAGGCAGTGCCCGTACTCCATGTGCCATCGGCCTGACAGGTTGTGTTTCGGTCACCAACTGGTATGTAGCCAGGTCGACAGGAGACAGGAAATTCTTTTAGGTACGTTGTCTCGTAGCCCTGGAAATTCACGTAGCCATCTTTGACTGTGTAGTTTTGTTTACAGTCTGGAATGAAGGTTTTGTAATGGTCATATTGTCGCATATACTTACTGTACTGCCAGCCAAGAGTAACTGTGACGTCATGTTTTGTTTATAAAGTTAACAGGGACTTAGAATCGATAGATCCTTGTGTATTAATCCTATCCGCAGGATAGGATTAATACACAAGTTATCTATCGATTCGCATTAGCTCAAGTGAGTGTACAAGTTAATGTTTTACTTAATAATTGTAAACAAATCACGACGTCACTGTCACTCTTGGCTGGCAGGATAGTAAAACACAGCATAATCTTTTAACTGAGCTGTGACATGTGATTTCCAACAATGTGGCATATTGACAAGTGTAGACTCAGTCGAGCCTGTGAAGACTCATTTTAAGCTTAGAAACTCCAAATGGTGTTCAGTCAGTAGCTTATCAGTCATATAATATTCAAGTGACTAGCAAGGCTCTGATCAGGCTGCACGTATGCGCAGGCTGGTCTAAGCCTTTGGTGGTCGCACATACCACATTGTTGGATATCTCATGTCGCGGCTAAACTAATATAAAACAAACGTTCCATGTGAAACAGACTTCTTTTAAGATAAGCAATATTATAAGCAATATACTAGGTTGCCAAATGCCGATTTTCAAATCCATTTCAGTGTTTTCAACAACAAAGGTTGCACAAGAAAACGCCACTATAGCAAAGCTGGTGATTGGCAATACGCATGCGCAGATGAATGTCTTTATGATGTTCCATGACATAATCCGATACATTAGCAGCGTAGCTTGTAAACTTATTATTAGACGCCTTTGAAATTCAACATGGGATATGTAACATTATTTTTTTTTAATTAAGCAAAACACCATGCTTTTGCAGAGCGTTATTTTATATACGATATATTGCTTTGCTTTCATTGACATATAGACTGATCGAAATTCAACACTAACTGTATGCCAAGAAAACAATGGGCGAAAAATCACGTTTGGTTTTTACAATATTTGTATCGTCAAAGAAAAACTTTGACATGTTGACTACCAATCGGAACTGCCTCGTCTAATTCCGTGGAATTCCGCTGAATCAGACTTCGGATGTACATCGAGGTTCTACTTTAGTAACGTGACACTGACGTTACATAACAAGACGCTGACGTCACAGAAACCATGCGGACACAATAACAAGTGTGATTGCAGCAAAGGAAACGGTTATAAATGAGGTTATGATTTTTCAATAAAATACATAAACTTATTTATTCTGCTGATTAAACTTTTCGGGTAATCAGAAAAAATGGATTTTAATAGAGCTGAGCCCACATGCTACAGAACTTATTTTCCTGACGTCAGTTCTGGCTAACAAAATGACGCTTTTTCGTACATAGTACTGCGCCTAATGCATCATACGTACACCCGAGGCTTGATTCGATTCTCGAATTGTGCCGGGCTTTCCCAATTGGTTGAGTGCATGATTAAAATTTTACCATGCTGCCTCCATAGTCTAGGTATCCGTCAATCATTGGCCAACTGTAGACTTTCAGCCAAGTCAAACCACTATACTATTTATAGTGTGTACTATACTATCTATTGTGTGTACTATACTAATAATAGTGTTTACTAGTGCTCATCTTACCGATTTTCTCACAGGTTAAGTTTGTATTCCACCTTCCAGTAGCCAAGCATATCAGATACTTATGTCCTTTGATTTCGTATCCCAAGTTGCACGTGACTGTTGCTATCTCGTTGTATGTTGTATTCACGTAGTTGACCGTCCCTTTTTTAACTGTATATGTCTTTTTACAGTCTGAAAAATAGAAGTGATATTACTTGACTTTTTTGTTACTGTAAAGGCGGCACCCCATGAATGCGTAATTAGAACTGGCCAACCTTAGACATAGGTAAAAGTTGAAAATGAGGCGTGGTTTTTATTCAAAATTTACTTATCATCTTGCGCCATTACCTCAGAAAAGACTCAAAACACATTATTTAGTCCTTAAAAACACCAGCAAAATAACTCCATCTGAAAATTTCATTTTAACATAAGCATAGAGCCAAACATTTCGTACCAAGATCAGAGTGCTCCTGTAGGAGCAGTCTGATATGGGTCCACACTGTTTGTCTATGAGGCTTCCAATATTTAAGTAGACGACAAAAAAACATACATTTTGTGATTATGCGCTTTAAGGGTTAATACTGATCAGTAAATATAAATTCCGTGTGTATACTGTTAGGATTTATATGAAATGCACGCACGTTTGCGCGGACCAAACATCTTATTACTTCTTCACCAAATAATGAATAGAACCTGATTTCCCTTGTTTAGCAGATGAAATAGCCGAACCACACCCAGATATGAATATTAAAGTTGCCGCCTTTACAGTAAGCAAAAAGTCAAGTAATATTCTAAATAAGACATTGTACAACTTACAAATGCCCAGTAAATCTTGAAATGCCTATATTTGTATTAACCCAGATCAATATCCAGTATAGGCTAGAAATCAGTTACATGTAGCATATAAAAATATTTATCAGTTACCTCTCATATTAACTGCATTGTTACACGTTGCCTGATAAACGTTGTCTATCTCACGGCATGTATATTTATCAAGTCGACATGTCGTTGCAGTTTTTGAGTGACGTTGATGACGTTAAATTGACGCGAAAATCTATAATTACGTCATAATCGTCATTTTGAAGAGTACTTAATGGGCAAACTGATAAAAAGTAAACCAGGTTTGCGTCTTTTGATATCAAGTTTACCATGCTCGGCTTTGAGAACGCATGTTGAATCGCTCGGCAAACTTCGTGATTCAACAAGCGTTATCAAAGCCTTGCCTGGTTAACTTTATATCAAAAGACACTCACCTAGTATTCTCTATAAATGCGGGCCACTACGGTCGCGCCGGCGAAGCGCAATTGCCCGATTGTGGCTCGTGACTGTTTCTTGGCTGGGTCTTTTGTCGTTTATCACATGACTTCGCGAGTGAGTCTTGCATATACATCAGCCACAACTGGTTTACATATTTTTTTTTATTAATTTAGTAATGTTATGTAATGACGTCCATAACAACGTTCGTAAATAATGATAAAATATTAGCGTTTCCACGCCGAAAATGATATTCCGAAATAATCATGATAAAAAGAATCTAACATTCGTGCATTGCTCAATTTCTTGATTTTCCCCAAGATATTAGGGCTTTGCCAGAAGCTTGCACAGACACGGATCCTGCTAGCGAAATTAGGGGACGTCTATACGAGTAACTAACTCTCAGTAATGTAGGACCTTAAATTACAGTCGTATAAAAGCAGTGAATGACATATAACCTTCAATCAGTGGTAGGATGAGAATTATTATTATTATTATTATTATTATTATTATTATTATTATTATTATTATTATTATTATTATTCAAACTTTTTAAGCATAAAATTGACTTATTGACTTATCCAATACGTTGACAGGCATAAATTCGAGAGTGGTGATGCGGACGTGAGGTTGGGGGCCGTTAATCTTACCTTTAGGTTCGCAGGTCTCGTTCGCCCAAGTATCTTCAGCCTGGACATGCATAAGTTCGGGTGTGGGGACTGGGGACGTGAGGGTGGGGCCGATAATCTTACCTTTAGGTTTGCAGGTCTCGTTTGCCCAAGAACCTTCAGCATGAACAGGCATAAGCTCGGGTGTGGGGACTGGGGACGTGAGGGTGGGCCGTTAATCTTACCTTTAGGTTTGCAGGTCTCGTTCGTCCAAGTACCATCAGCCCTGAGAGACATAAGTTCGGGTGTGGGGGCTAGGGAATTGAGGTTGGGGCCGTTAATCTTACCTGTAGGTTTGCAGGTCTCGTTCGTCCAAGTACCATCAGGGGTACTGGTCAACTCGTACCTTTGTCAACTCGTACCTTAGTCAACTCGTACCCATGTTTGGTCAACTCGTACCTTAGTCAACTCGTACCTAAGTCAACTCGTACCTTAGTCTATTTATAATAGAATATGAAAAAGTTTTATGCCGTTTTCTAAGTACATTAATCATGACAAAAGCAAAATGATAAGTTTTGTTTCGACTTAGGCGAATTCTGCACTCAAAAGGAGCTCGGACCCAGTATATTGCGTCCGAGAAAGGAGCGTTCAATTACAAATGGGTAAACACAGTATACTGCCCAAGTGATGCTCGCTCTTACAAATTACAGTAGATGAAGAAATAGCTAGGCTCTACATTGTAAAAGAAATAAATGTAACTTAACACCCATTTTGGTGGCAGCCGGACTGCCGCTGGTCTTGACGTATTTAACGTATGAGCTGTTTTGTAATAACAGGGATAACTGTTAAACAACTATCACTGGTTAAATGTTAGCCTCTGGTAGCGTCATCTTAGTATGAAAGTGTAGCTAAATGAACATCCAAAATGGGTGGCAACTACGCAGCCACATCTTTTAGTGTTAACTTACAAGTCAAGGATAGCACATTGCAAACTTATCATCGCAAATAGCACTGGTCACATCGAAAATCCTAAAATCTGGTTTTGTGGTAAGCAAACAATAAAGGTACAGACTCGATGAGATAGACGGATCAGAGCATCAAGCAGTCTGATCAGCGCATTTGTTATTCGATCTCAAAAACTTTACGAGTTGCTGAACTTGCTATGCGCATTATTCAAATTGAAACCTAGTCTTTGGAACTGGGCATGCTGGATGTGTCCTTATAGGGTAGCTAACCCCTGAAGATATGTTTTCTCATGGCGCAGCTTTTGTGTACATAAAGACGCCTTACAGCCACGTGCTGGTGATTGGTAGGGTGTGAAAAACAGTATCTAATCAATTATGATTATGTGATTGTATTAATTAAGCTGTAGTTATGGTAATAAGAAGTTAACATTGTCTGACAGTGCAAAACTTGAATAATTAAAAGCAATAGTACAACCTTATTAAAGAAAATTCGGAATTGCAATGTAAAACTGAAATCCTTCTGGTTTATAACTGATTAAAACATTTTAAAAATGAACCCATCTCACGTTAGAGGGTATGGTTCTTTACTTTAGAAAGTCCAGATGATTCTCTCATCATACAGTCTCATCTGAGCCTTCGCTACTTGATACTTAAATTACTCCAAATTTGCATTTTGTTTTGTCGTCTGCTGACTTATTTTGAAATGAGTAGTTCAAAATACCTTCTAATGTTTAAGTGCTAGTTGAAAAAAAAACACTGCATGCTATCATATTACAGACCTATGTCCGAAATTCAAAACTTTGTGTATACGAGCAGCGAAGATCCTGCGGAGCCGTCCTTATATAAAGTTCTAGGATATTGGAACAGGCAGATCCGAAACTCCCCAAGGCCAAACCTCACAGGTCGTAATATATTTGAGAAGGCTGGCCTGAATCTTTCCTTATTACAGATAGCAAAACTGTGTTGATTTGGTCGTTTAAGCAGGCTATTCCGAACATCGACCCATAGAGAAAAGGTAAGGGAACTTGCCACAGATAGCCTGAACCTCATCGGATCGCAAATACTAAATTGTGATGATTATGTATGATTGAACAAGCTCTCAGAACGCCGCCCCCATAGGCATAAGAGTTTGGATCTTTGAACAGGCTGGCCCGAACCTAACCAAAGCACAGATAGCAAATTGTGATGTTTTAATGTTTGAAAAGGCTTGTTAGGACCTAGACTTACCAACTCTCCGTCTATCATGCTCTACCCTGCCACGTTGTTTGACTCAGGTACGAGTTGACTTGGAATAGGTACGAGTTGACCAAAGGTCAGGTACTAGTTGACCAAAAATGGGTACGAGTTGACTAAGGTACGAGTTGACTTAGGTACGAGTTGACTAGAAACCACCATCAGCCCTGAGAGACATAAGTTCGGGTGTGGGGGCTAGGGAATTGAGGTTGGGGGCCGTTAATCTTACCTTTAGGTTTGCAGGTCTCGTTCGTCCAGGTACCATCAGCCTGACAGAATATTTTCCCATGAGTTGCCTTCTTGTACCCGGTTTTGCAGATCACAGGAGCCTCCAGACTCGTATCAGCACCGGTGAAATCAACATACCCATTCTCAATGTGTTTCTTTCTTCCACAATCTGCAGATGAGTGGTTTTGTCGTGCCAATCAAAGGTGACAGTGACGTAACATTTTGTTTACAATTGTTAGTAAAGCATTCACTTGCACACTCCGCTTGAGCTAACGTGAATCGATTGATCACTTGCTTATTAATCCTATCCGCAGGATAGGATTAATACACACGTGATCTATCGATTCTAAGTCTATGATAACTTTGTAAACAAAACATGATGTCACTGTCACCTTTGGCTGGCAAGACAGTAATGTTCCAATTAATTCTTTTCATATCACTAACACATTTTGTCAACTGCTCTTTTGTCTGCGCAGTCTGATCAGCGCCAAGAAAAAAATGCATATGAAAATGTTGTCTGCTGAAGTCGTCTGCTGCCAATAACTTTAAAACATAACTGACGAATTTAGGTATAAAGGCAAACAGTGTTGACCCAGAACAGACTGCTCCTACAGGAGCTGTCTGATCTGGGTCCACACTGTTTGTCATATAGGCCTCTTAAACATTTCAGCAGACGAGAAAACCAGATGACTTTTTGTTGCGATTGGCGCTTTATGTGTCGATGCTTTACGCCCAAGTCAACACTTTTTCAGTCATGTTGGGACGATTTCCTGCCTACCTGGGTTGAACCAGTATTAAGCATATAATAAAGTTTTTTGTAGGAGGACACTTTTCGACCATTAACAATTAAATGTCTGTCGTCTGCATTCTTGATTGAGAGCTGATTGTCTCCTTGATGCATTGTGACTGTTATTGTTCCTGTGTGATTGTGATAGTTCCTGACCATGATAACTTAGTTTTAATATGTATTTGTTATGATTTACAGTAGAACCTGTGTAAAAAGACCACTCTTAAAAAGACCGAAATTTGTTTTTTAAGACCAATTATTGCTTAATGCAGGCCAAATGTATTGCAGAATGCTCCAAGGGGAGCATTCTGCAATACTTTCGACCTTCATTAAGCTACGATTTGTCGTTAAAGTCTTTGTTTTTTTTCTATTTTTGAATGGTCGTTTTACACAGCTTAATGCATACTGTAGTTTGATTCAAATATAAAAATTTAGTACCTCTTCTTGTTAGAATATCTGATTCAGCAATACCAAGAAGAACTATACATGTCTGAAATAAAATGAAAATGTGAACAATCAAAATTACAAACAATAACTATTGCATGACCCTAAGCTTTTTAAGTTACAGTTATCGAACGGATTGAAAGTGGTATTATAGCTATACGTTGTGGGTATAGTTTCGAGTTGCATATGTGACAGGAAACAGACCCCAACGAACCTAAAATACCACTTTAAGCCTGTCCAATAACTGCCAATCTAAACATCACGGGACCAGTCGCACACTTTTCCCCGCTTCTAACTTTTCCGACTGTCTGCTCATGGCCTCGCCTACCAAGACATCAGGCGGTCATGTTCACAGGCTTTCTGTGCTGCGTAGTGGCCCTAAAAAGTCTGATCGCAATTTCATTTAATGCTCTTATTATTCCAATCCTCAGGATTGTGTGTGCAATCTCCTTCAATTGCTAGATTTGTATCGATTCCTGATCTTTGCCCCTTTTCTTACTTTGATTATCAGAGTTGTTTTGTCTTTGCTGCGTGGCGGCCCTAAAAAGTCTCCCCGCACTTTCATATAATGCTCTTATTATTCCAATCCTCAGAATTGTGTGTGCAATCTCCTTCAATTGCTTGATTGTATCGATTCCTGATCTTTGCCCCTTTTCATACTTTGATTATCAGAGTTGTTTTGTCTGAGCTGCGTGGCGGCCCTAAAAAGTCTCCCCGCACTTTCATATAACGCTCTTATTATTCCAATCCTCAGGATTGTGGTTGCAATCTCATTCCATTGCTTGACTGTCTCGATTCCTGATATTTGCCCTTTTTCTTACTTTTATCCCTTTGGCGATTTCTTTCTTCATTTTCGGAGGGTCATTTGATCACAATAGATGTACAGTTCGATGCACGGCTGATAATCTGTCGAATGCGAAACCGGCGGTTCAGCAAAGACATCCAGGCGATTAATTTCGGTTTCGCAAAGAGGATCCGCAAAGGTAGACAAATTGTACCTGTTCCAACTTTAATGATGGATATTTACTTATACCGAAAGTAAATCAAAAATCTTAGAATGCTATTTTGTCAGTTAATAATTAGTGTTTTGACACGCCAAAGTAATTTACTTGATTTCGGCAAGGCTTTCAAGGAATTTATTCCCTCCTCCGAAACTCCTGTTTCAACACGGTCAAGGTCGCCAAAAATACAAAGGAAAATAAAGCATTTTGCCATTATCAGTGAGTCTCGATGAAAAAATTCACTGTCTAATTGTTTGAATTATATCTATGTAAGTCGGCGATTGCGCCCCAACTAACACAGCGTTTAGCATATTTTAGAATATTGATTGAAAGGGAAGATTGTTCCTGGTTCGGCATGTAATCATTAAAATATGAAGGAATTATTTCAACCCTTATGGAACATTTACATGCGAAACTAAAAACTTGAGACCGAACTAGCCTGCAAATCTGCAAAATGTTTTACCCTACGCCAATGTGGAGTTATTACAGACCCCCCGCAATATATACACACTCAGCATGGCGTCTTTTTTGTAGCCCACACGGCAATAATTGTCAGAACTAGCAAAATAGCGTCGTGTTTATCCCAGATTTTCCTCATCTTAACAGGTGTTTCACGGGACGGAAGAAAAATCACAACAACGAGGAAACACCTAACCATATCCTTTGGTGCACGAAGAAACCGATATAAAACTGACAAAATAGCATTCTTTAATTTCAAAAATATTCATTTAAGTTCAAATTAACGGCTTTCAAACGCGAGCACTCGTTGTTTGTTTACCTTTTGCGGATCCTCTTTGCGAAACCGGAAATTAATCGCCCGGATGTCTTTGCTGAACCGCCGGTTTCGCATTCGACAGATTGTCAGCCGTGTCGATGGTGACTTATTTTAAATCGGACAAAGTCGCTCACAATACTTTTTAGTGGATTTGGATTTTTTGGAGGCTGTAGTTGTGGATGATATATCATATAAGGCGTGTGAGTGTATTTAAACTGATTACAAAATGTCACTTTAACAATCGGTGTTGACCCTGACCAGACACCACATTCTGTGTACTGGTTGTCAAAACCCCATTTATTAAGTAAATTTATAAGGAGATTCCAGTTTCTTAAACAATCAGCGTAGCCACGTTATACAACTTTCATCGCGAACACAGTTTGCCAGAATCAAAAGTAAAAAAAGTAATTATCGAAAATCAATGTGAAGTCGGGTAACTTCGGACATCAGGTAAATTCGGACATACCTTTGCAAACAGTGGAAATCCAGATGAGACGGCTCCTTATGAGCCGTCTCATCAAGATTTTCATTGTTTGCTTAGTTGATTTATTTTTTCATTCCAGTAATTAAAATATGAAGCAAACAAGGTCGCTGCCCGAATTCACCTGATGTCCGAAGTTACCTGACTTTATCCTACTGGAAATCGATTGTTTAGATCTCAGTACATTTCAATGAGCATTGTCACACTCAATTATAACTCAAAATACTTACCAATAACAATAAAAGCAACTTTGGAAATGGCGTCATTGTTTCCGGACTATTTCTTGGTCTAGTCTGAAATGTTGAAGCAATAGAATACAATAACAGCAACTTTGGAAATGGCGTCATTGTTTCCAGACTATTTCTTGGTCTAGTCTGAAATGTTGAAGCAATAGAATACAATAACAGCAACTTTGGAAATGGCGTCATTGTTTCTGAACTTTTTCTTGGTCTAGTCTGAAATGTTGAAGCAATAGAATACAATAACAGCAACTTTGGAAATGGCGTCATTGTTTCTGGACTATTTCTTGGTCTAGTCTGAAATGTTGAAGCAATAGAATACAATAACAACAACTTTGGAAAAAGCGTCATTGTTTCCAGACTATTTCTTGGTCTAGTCTGAAATGTTGTAGCAATAGAATTTGTAAATACTGAGGCGCTTTTCCTCAGTCCACAAGTTGGATAAGGGTAATTGGTTTTATATTTCTGATTTGTCTAATATATTTGAAAATATGTTTATAAATGACCCTACTTACACACTAAACAGGCTGAATATAAGTGACCATAAGTGTGTGTGGTATACATGCCTATCAGTTACCTCTTATATTAACTGCATTGTTGCACGTTGCCTGATAAAAGTTGTTGATTTCGCGGCAAGCCTGGCGATGTCAACAAGCGTTCTCGAAGTCGTGTCTGGTAAACTTATTATCAAAAGACACTCACCTAGTAATCTCTATATATGAGACCTGTTTCATGTTTATTTGAACAAACATGATTTCATTTTAATTAAAACAATTACAATTTGTTTTCGTATCAATAATTGACAGGTCCCAAAGGCCTGGTATGACCAGATAGACAATGTGACACTTTAAAGAATAACCACCAGCTCCGAAGTGCCTGCACTTTTGCTTGACAAACTCGGATCTATAAGTTATACCATGCAAGTGCCCAAAAGGATATTCCACGTATGAAAAGTTTTGCGGAAAGAAAATTAAAATAAAAAGACACGGAGCTCTGATTCAAGTTCTTATGTTCAATATACATCGCCGATAAAAACTAGTCACTAAATATTTATACATGGATTTTACCCTATTTGAGGATTTAGGTGCTTCCAGACTGAAATGATTTGATATCATATAGAACACACTAAAATCAAAATAAATTATGTACAAGTTAATAATACTTATAAGAAGTTGTGAGAAAACTACAGCATTTTAAACGCTTAAAATTTGACCACTCGTATTTGGGGACTGTTATGAACCAGCAAATAATGATAAAAACTAATCCTGGAGATCAGGTTAACATAAGTAAATTAAATATTACAAAATATAAATGAGAAAAAAATATGTTACAGCAATTCCGAATTTGTTCAAATAAACATGCAACACCTCTAACAAGTAGCAAGTTTTTGCATCAATCCTGTGAAATAAATCTGGCTATACGCGTGTCTTGATCCACATCTGAACTAAGGGTGAGATTGGCCCGTGAAACCGGTTTAAGCCCTCCAGTAAAATATTTTACTGACCATTCCAAGGCGGTACTTCTTTTGTGGATCATTTATGTTATTTATGTCTTGTGTTTGTTATGCTTTCGTGCACGTCTGTTTATTGATGCCTTATGGTCTCCTGCTGGAAAAGAACTGATCTACTGGCTCTCGTTTATTATGTCTGATTGTGAGTTTTGTATTTTCTCTTTGGTATCCTGGGTAAGGTTTGGTGCTTGATTGTATCGATTTAAGTTATTTGCCCTTCTTCGTACTTTAATGATGGATGCAATCAACCGAGTTCCCCTTCATCTTAACTGGGTGATCTTATCATCTAATAATTATCAGTCAGTAACATATGAGCCGCGACATGTGATTTCCTACAATGTGGCATTTTGACAAGTGAAGACTCAGACGAGCCAGTGCAACCTCCTTTTTAGCTTAGAAACTCCAAATGATGTTCAGTCAGTAGCTTAACACTCATAGAATATTCAAGCGACTAGCAAAGGCTCTGATCAGATAGCGCGTATATTCGCAGGCTCATCTGAAGTTTTTCTGGTCGCACATACCACATTGTTGGAAATCTCATATCGCGACTCATTATGTAGATATCATGCGACAGTCTGCCGAGGGACTCAACTTTAGGTTTTCTTTTGACCTGACTATCCCTGACTATCTGTGAATCGTAAGCTCTTTTCTTTGTTTCACCATAGTGTGTTAATTTGATAAGATTGTTTCTCTCTGACGATACAATGCATTAACTAGGAATTGTGCTTAAACAGCAACAGAAAAGATTTGGTACCAGTCAAATGCATTTAAACCTCCTCACCCAGTGGTTCTGTTGCTATTGATTCATTGTTTATTGATGCTCTCATTGTTTGTGGGGGTTGTTTTTGATCCTTGTTTTGTTATGTAGTACTTAGTGTCCTTTCTAGTGTTGCAATCATTTGATGAGGAGAAGATAGTTTTAATTGTCTTCCAGGTGTCTTGTGACTGTTAGTGTTGTGGGGCTCTTCCTCATGTAGCCTTGGGTTGGTCTGCAGTGTGTGATTTAGATATTTCCTTGTCATACTCACTTACTTTATTTACTGCAGTAACCAATTACTGATCTTAGATCAAGCAAAAATAAATTAATGAATTTTAAAGGTCACTGTTTTAAATTGCCTCTATAGATTCAATCCTATGTGAAACTGTAAGCAAAGCGTAGCTATACATAAAAAAATAAAACCTTTAAATGATATCGCATGCATACAAAACATGATTCGATTATTTCAAATCGTTACACCAGAAAGGGGTGGTGACGGATATCAAATGCCGTTTTTAAGATCTTGGACAATCTTTAGAAAGTAATATCTTCACAAAACACAAACTACAGACCATAATACATATAAGTCAGGACAATTTTACATTTCAAATGGTGGGGAAAATATATTCGTAAGTTCGATATTCATATCCCTTCCTAAGAGTATCATAATGCAGTGCCCCACGGCCGTTGAAGCAACAGTATGCCAGCCAGTGTCTGTATTTAGTTTCACCCCTTTGTCAAACTAATCCGTGCACTCGTATTTGTACAGGTATGTTAGTGAGAAGCTTGATCAAGGTGCTTCAGAAAGCCATGCCAAGCCATGGCTTGGTCTGTGGTATGTTCTTATGGTCATACTCACTTTTTAGGCTCACTTGAACATGAGACACTCTTTTTAATATAGCGAGTATTGTCATGTACAAAACATATACAAGCAGTGAATCGAGCTTGGTCGGGGAATTTTGGCGGTCAAAAACATACGAAGTGTAAACGATAGCGGATTATTGGATATAGCCATCGAACAAACATCTTGGGCTTCGATGTAGCATTTTAAAACGCACATACAATAAATTAACAGATCAAAAATACTCACGGTAGATAAGCATCGATAATCTACACCGAAAAATTATTGAAAATACACGTCACCCTCTAAAAATACAAACCTATTTTGTTTGTGATTTGTTTATGTCTAGTCATTGTCTCAAAATAACATACAGTACGTGAAAACGTCCCGTCTTGCACATGCAAGCACATATATTCCTGTTTACATTGCAATTCAACTGATCTTAATTTAAGAAAATCAAATAAAATATACTTAAACGCAAAAGTTTCGCAACTCTCACTAAAATGCTATTTCCTTCTTTTTGAGCCAAATATTTTACTCCACGATAGTGTGATAAACAAGTCCATTGATTTGCCGTCCAAACAACATGAACATCAGACCAGTGAGACTTATGATTGCCGATCTTCAACAAGAAATGTGAGGCAACCCAAATTTGAAAAGTCACAGAGTTACAATACCATACATTTTATCGAGTCACAGTGTTACACCACCTTACATTTTATTCGGAAAAGGTGTCTAACCACTATCTGTTTTCAAAAGCAGAAGGTCGGAAAAATCAAATCAGTTTTTTATGCATTTGTTAACGTTCATTACGTCAACGTAACGCCTTCAATATTTGACGAAATTGGCCGTTTAAGCACAACTGAATATCAGTAATCGAGTTTTTTGAATGTCACAAGTGAAAGCCTTCAACAAATTGCATAGAAGACAGAAGTATCGCGCGACATAACGGAATAAACTGAACAATTTTGATAAATTGGTTGACGTTAACAAAGAAACGCAGCGATTTTGAGCGTTGATAAACGTTAATTGTTAAACCTTAAAATGTTTACCGTCAGATACGACATCTGGCTATCACATTGCACCGTTTGTTTTCAAATCGAGATAACACTTTATGCTAGACGTAAATTGTTGAAAACCACTGACGTCATTATAACGTCGGAATGAAGAGTATGATCAAAACCGATTAATGGTAAATCATTCCACATTGTGCAGGAGCATAAAATATGATTATATGAATATTCTAACATGGACCATACGGAAGAACACACAGATATTAAACGGTTGCGAAACTTTTGCGTTTAAGTATATTACCTACCAATAAGTATTTGAATGTTTGAATACAGAATGAATGCCTTATTTAACATTTTTATTTGGTTCTTGATAGCTGTAATACAATTTAGTTGATACAAAGGAACACTTTCTCTAATACAGCTCAAAGATGGAATTACATAGATGCGATTAGATTTTAGATCATGGTTAACAGGTTTATAGGGGATATTCTATCATATTACATTTGCGTCACGGCAAACGGATAAGGTTTCCTGTATGGCCTAAGATCTGCATACATGTACTGAAATAATATCCCTGAATAGTGAAAAAGATGCATATAGTATGAATCAAGAGAGAGAGAGAGAGAGAGAGAGAGAGAGAGAGAGAGAGAGAGACTGTCACCTTGTTATCCTGGAATAAATTGGCGTGTCCCCCTGTTCTCCGATTTTTTTAAATGTTTTCTCATGACCCCCAATATTGACTTTGTCCCCTTGTTCCTCTCAAAATTAGGCCTTTGTTCGCTTGTTCCTTAAAGCGCCTGGAAATGTTACAATTGTGAAATTACTTGACGCAATCTCAGCCCATGACTCAACTGTGCCTCGTCAACTCGGTCTGTTAAAGTCCAACTCGGCCTGTTAAACGTAATAAGAGAGTGGTCTGTAGCATGGATATCATGCTTAGTTGCAAGCTATGGTTTCTTCTTTATTTGCACGACCGTGGGTCAGACCTCAGACTCAATGACGGTCCTGACATAAAACATTCATCAGTGGACTGGTGCCTGGTGCTTGTCTTTGTCTGGGCATACAGTTTCTGTAATGATGCATTGCGGACTAAGTTAGCACACGAGCGAAACATTTTTTATGTTTTAATAACAGCAGAATCTAGGGCGAAAATATGGCGCCAGTAAAATGTAATTACCCCGCCCCAATCCCCAGTGGCTTCAGATGCTGTCCATTCTAAGGTGGTGGCTCTGTTGTTGTTGTTGATTCATTATTTATCGTTGCTCCCATTGTTTTTGGTGGTTTTATATTTGTTCCTTCTTTTGTTATGCGATACTTTGTGTCCATTTAAGTTTCGCAATCAGCTTGCTGGGGACGAGAAAGCAGGTTGCCATAGGCTAAGATAAACACAACTTTTGAGCGTAAAATTTTAGATATTTTCTAATCCATAAGTTTGAACGTATGCTTTGGGTGCTAAAAGAACCGTCTCAATTAGACGGTTCTTTTCATTTAGACGGTTCTTTTGAGTACCCACAACATATGTTTTGGTTGAGAAATAAAACATTCAATTTTTCGGTACGCAGTCTTAACTAAAGTAAGTAAGGGTGCAAAGATCAGGAATCGATACAATGAAGTACCACACCTGACCCAGGATACCAATGGGAAAGTGACAAACTCACAGTAGAGACCACAAACGAGAGCAAAGAGGCCAGCACTTTCCCAGCAGGTGACCACAAAGCACATATAAACAGACGCGCACAAAGACATAGCAAACACAAGACAGAACAAAAACATAAAAGATCCACATAAGAAGTACCGCCTTGGAACGGTCAGTAAAATATTTAACTGGAGGGCTTAAACCGGTTTAACGGCGCCAACCTCAACCTTAATTTAGATGTGGATCAAGACACATAGATATTTGGTTTGCATGAAAGACCCCTAACTTATCAATGCATCATCTCCTAAAACATATAAATCAAGATATAACAAGGAGATAAAGCAAGGATAAGGACTCAACAGTAAATTAAATTGAATACCGGAGCAAAAGAAATCCAACAGGTAAACCCCGGTAGGCCCGACTAACAGCCAAAGCACCAAAGCCCCTACCATCTCATCAATAGATAAGTCTTTAGGTCGGAACCATCATAGAGTCTGAAGTCCGACCCACTGGTGTTCAATTAAAGAGGAAAGCAAAGTTGCCAACCGTGATTGGGTTGACTACCAAGCATGAAGTCTGTTGCAATACATTAATGTTATAGCCAATCTTTTTATGATGGGAAATTATTTTAATGAACTGTGCTGAAACATTATTAGAGCCAACAATCCTCTTCAATTTATACACCAAGTCCTCATAGAAATCAGGTTCCGAAAGTCCTTGGTGCAAGAGAGATTTAAGTCAAACTTGGAATTCAGAAATCAAATCATAGTATCGTCTATCAAATTTTGAAAATGTTTTTAGGAAGTTTATGATACCGATAGCCTTGTTTAAGAAGTTTCTGAGTTAACAATTTATTGCGAGTGTTGAAGTCAGCAACGTAGCTAGATGCTCTAGCAAACGAATGAGTTGAGAGATATAGACCCCATAGGATGTAGAACGAGGAACATCACCATCTAAAAATGGGAAATTGACAATTTCAAAATCAAAGTCGTCACGTTTATCATAAATTTTGGTAGAAACACTATCATTAGAAATTGACAAATGCAAGTCTAAAAATGTGGCTTCGGGAATCAGAGGCATTGGGTTTATTCAGTTGGAGCTCTGAAGGGTATATTTGACTAGCCATATTATCAAAATAACATTATTAATATTTAAAATATCGTCCAAATATCTGGAAGTAGTGTTAAACGCATCAATAACATCAGCCTGCTTTTCATCAGAAAGGGACATCATAAAGTCCTTCGCATAACGAAACAGGAATAAATCTGCAACCAGGGGAGCACAATTAGTGCCCATAGGAATCCCAACTACTTGTCTAAAGAGCTTGGTGCCAAATCGAATAAAAATGTTGTCCAACAAAAAGGTCAGCGCATCACATACATTTTGACACGACCATGCATGATATTTTTTAGGTTTTTCTGAAGTAAAAAATGCATTTCTATCATAACATGCAAGGTAAGGAGAGCCTTCTCTCTGGAAGGTTCTTTCAATAAGATCAATAAGTTTATCTTTAATTAGATTATGAGGTAAAGTAGTGTAAAGAGTAGAAAAATCATAAGTAGACAAACTGGTCGCATTGAAATCTCTTGCTTTAAGTTTATCTAAAATTTCACCTGAATTTTCAATAGACCAAAATAGGCTTTTTAACGGGTCTCTCATATACCTTTTCACAATGCGAGCTGAACATTTTTTGTACTTCAACAACAGCAGAATCTAGGGCGAAGATTTGGTACCAGTAAAATGCATTTAAGCCCCCCCCCCCCAGTGGCTTAGGCTGCTGTCCGTTCTAAGGCGGTGGTTCTGTTGTTGTTGACTTTCTGTTTATTGTTACTCCCATTGTGGGAGTCTGTAATTGTTCTATGTTTTGTTGTACGTTACTTTATGTCCATTTTAGCATTGCAATCATCTTGATGGGGAAGAGAGAGCTGATTGCTTTGCTTTATTTGTCTTCCTGGTGTCTCGTGTGGTTGAGCGGCTCTTCCTCACGGTGCCACAGGGTTTTCTGCAGTTTGTGATTGTGGTATTTCCTGATCATACTCATTTACTATTTTTGATAACATGTTTTTTAACAGCTGTAAGACACGAGGTTAACAATTTAGAAAGTTTTGTTGTCGTACAAGAACTAGAATTAGCAATAAATCTTGCTTTATAGGTTTTTTTTATGGAGTTTAGGTAACCAGTACAACGTAGGAACCCTGTCCTGATTTTCTTTAGCTTTGACACCAAAATGTAGGGCTGTATGACAACCATGCCCATCAACAATCACCCTTTCACTTAAAGAAGGCTGCAGTTTATAGGCATTAGTGTCAACAAGCTCACGCTTAAGAGTATTAATATAATACAATCGTCAAACAACTACAACATTGATGGCAGCTTTATCTGCTGGAACCAAAACATAGTTCATATGAAAATCCTGGATACCTCGTTTAAGATGACGAAAAGAAGATTTAGGTTTTGGGGGCAAAAGATGTGTAAAGGCGTGTCCAGGTTGCTTTATTGTTATTGTCTGCCTGCTGTTTTATGCCAGTTAGAGTTCTGTGGCTCTCCCTCCCGGTGCAGTAGATTGGTCTGCAGTGTGTGATTGTGGTATTTTCTGGCCCTACTCCATATTTATCTTTATAAAGAAAAACATTATGATGCGCTTGCTCCTTACTTTTTATAGATAATGATCTATATAACTGGCACAATTTGGATCTAATTAAAATACCCTTTATAAAATGCAAGAACTGAGGGCTCACTTACTTATATGAATGCTGCAGGGACGTTTTAAGCATTTTCCTCGTGAATAGACAATAACTAGGTTTGGACATGTAAAATACCAGAAAACAGTTATATATGTTTGATTGTTCTGGTTGCAATAAAAGTGGGTTCACACAGAATATCAGAATAAAAGCACCAAAAATGAACCTACTAAAGTGGTAGTTAAATATTTGATATTCAAATTAAAATCCAAATCAAACTAGAATAGGGAAGTCAATGTGCCGCTAGGCTAGAGCTGCAACATATATGAGCCGCGACGTGAGATTTCCATCAATGTGGTATGTGCGACAAGCAAAGCCTCAGATCAGCCTGCGCATACGCGAAGTCTGATCAGAGCCTTTGCTAGTCACTTGAATATTTTATGACTGTTAATCTACTGACCGAACATCATTTGGAGTTTCTATGCTTAAAAGGAGGCTGCACAGGCTCTTCTGAGTCTATTCTAGCCAAAATACTTCATTGTTGGAATCACGTGTTAAGGCTCACATGTTATCTTGCACGCCCCACTTGTGTAAGCAAGTCACTCAAAAAATGAGCCGTGACATGTGATTTCCATTTTGACAAGTATAGACTCAGACGAGCCTGTGTAGCCTCCTTTTAAGCTTAGAGGCTCCAAACGATGTTCGGTCAGTAGCTCAATATTCATATAATAATCAAGCGACTAGCAAAGGCTCTGATCAGACTGCGCGTATGCGCAGGCTGGTCTGAGCCTGTGCTGGTCGCACATACCATATTGTTGGAAATTCTATGTCACGGCTCAAATCAGGATGGATTATGTCCAGTGGTTTCGGAGGAGATAGCATACGAGATACTGGCCGGACATACTTTTTGACCCCCTCTTTAAGGGAGCAAAATAAATGTGCTTTTGTGCACCCGATCTGTGTAAACAAGTCACTGAACAAGTTTGGTTGGATTCCATCCAGCGGTTTCGGAGGAGATGGCATAAAAGTTGTTGTATTGACTATACCGAGGCTTTCAATCATTTCCCAGGCCCCTGGGTGGATGGCAAAAAAGAAATATGCTTTTGCACGCAGAACTCGTGAAAGAAAGTCGTTCAACAGATGGGTTCTTAAAATGTTTGGAAATCTTATGATATTATGCCTAATTATTGCCTGGATTTTGACTTCTTTTGAGGTTGGTGCCGTAAAACAGTTTGTTTTAAGCCCTGGAGTATTTTACTGGCCGTTCTAATGGGGTGCTTCTTTTGTGGATCCATTTTGTTATTTATGTTTCGTGTGTTTGTCTTCGTTATGCTGTCTTCACTGTTCGTTGCAGCCTCGTGATTGCCTGCTTTGAAATAACTGACCTCTATGCTCGTTTGTGATTTACCTTTTCTTGTTTGTTTTTTTGTTGTTTTTTTTATTTTTTTGTCACTTTCCCATATAGTGTCCTGGGTCAGGTGTGGTACTTAATTGTATCGATTCCTTTTTGCCTACCATTTTACTTCTATAATTATAGCGTTTTGATTTTTATGGAATTCCATTGCCAATTTATGTATGATATAACTGCCAAATTGGAGGGTATCCTGTTATTAATATTTCTACAGTAATCGGCATATCATGTAACTAACGCTGAAATATGTTATGAATTAACGCCATTATGGATAAGATCGTTTGTTCTATGAATGGTTTTGTTTTTATTTAGGTAGTGAAAGGGCAATCTTTTTATGTCACTCTAGCCCAATATTTCAACTGTATATTTTGTAGTCCGTCAAAATTTGATTTCAAATATTCCATGTTCTGATCTTTGTCAACGATACAAATTCGACATAAAAACTGTCCACATATGTTGACCAAAATTCATCAAAATCGAGGACTGGTAACCTGTTTTATCGCGTTGCATACACAAGGCACTGGTTTCAGCTTTAATGACTATACTAGTATGTTTTATGTATACTAAGTTGTTTATATCATAAATATACTTTTCATTAAAATCGAGTTTACAAAACTTGCCCACTTAAAATCAAGATCAAGATAGTTTACTGATGAAATGCCAAAACGGTAAAATCATTCACCATGACCCGTAATTGGAGAAATCAGTACCTAGCTCTCATCTGAGAAGTACACTTGGCAACACAATCATCCGCAATTTCACCAGAGGAAATGAGATATTCTGGGTGTTCCACACCTAAATAGTCCATGAAAGGATGCTGTCTTTGTAAATATCTGTTCCAGCTGTAAGAGTCTGAAATGTCATTGAGTGGTGATTTCTTCCACTCAAGGTTAAGGACATGAGGTCATCTGTTGGTGAACTGGCATTACCTCTTTACGTTTTATAATCGTATAAGCATATTCATTCTGTATTTCCTCCTTTTCTGTTTGAGGGATTCCCATTTTAATTGTCCAAGAATGCCAGTCATACTCCCAGTTTCATAGATGTAGTTCCACAATTGCAGCGACACACTTTCATATTCTTTCTAAAGCAGCACTTTGAGAATCCCTAACAAAACTACATTAATCATACTCCAGGACTGGGCACACCAATCAGTAGTAAGTAGCAACCTTTTCTTCTTCAGTACAGGGATATAAATTTCACCTAGGGAAACAAGGGTTCTGTTAGCTTTAGTGCATATAATGCTCACACATGTGGATATTATTACAGATTCGTTGTAATTGTTGCTCCAAGATATTCAATATTGTCAACATTTTGAAGTACTGTACCCTCTAAATTGTATCCAGCATTGATACATTTGGCCTTTTTCCTTGTCAGCTAACATCATATTGCATTTGGCTGGTTGGAATCACATGCCCAATTCCCTTGCCCTGCCGTAAAGCTTTAATCCGTTGCTATGTGCCTGATGTTTGTCATTGGCTGGGCCAACTGTAGCTCAACTTGATGTTTTTTTAGCTCTGACTATCTTTTAGTCATGAGCCCTTTTCTTTGCATCATCAAAGTGTGTTTATTTGATCTGATTATTTCTCTGTGATGATACATTGCACTAGTTAGGAAGCCTCCATGCGAGCTAAACAATTTTGGGAAGATTTGGTGCCAGTGTGATAATCTTATGTTTCTGTGCAGTTGGCTGATTGGCTGGATGTGCTCTTGTTGTGGCGAGTGTATTTGTTGTACTTTTGTGTCCTGATTTATCAACAACGGAATCTTGGGTGAAGGTTTGGTGCCTGTAAAATGTATTAAGCCCATCCCCACCCCCTGCTGCTGTTTGTTCTAAGATGGTGGTTCTGCTGTTGTTAATCTATCGTTTAATGTACTTACCATTGTTTGTGGGAGTTCTGTCTTTGTCTTTGTTTTGTTATGCATTTCTTTGTGTACATTCTCGTTTTGCAATAATCTTGAAGAGGGAAGAAAGCTGGTTGCTTAGCTATTATTATCTTACAGATGTATTGTTACTATAAATGTTCTGTGGCTCTTCCTCACGGTGCTGTGGGTTGGTCTGCAGTGTGTGATTGTGGTATTTCCAGACCATACTCACTTACTTTTATATCAGTTGAGATACAATGAGAGCAGCAAATGACCAAAACTACTGCACAGTTGCACACACGATGACACCCGACGAGACTGGAGCCAAATCTGACTTACACTATTTACAACAACTCGCTATGGCATCCTGGGTTAGGTGTGGTACTTGATTGTATAGATTCCTGATTTGTGCCGCCTTTCTTAATTTGAAACCAGTACTGCCATTTAGACTTAGGCCTGGCCCTTCGTTTTGCAATTCAAGAAGAAACCATAGCCATAAACCGTGATAGATATATAACCAGGCATACAGACTGTTGCATTATATTAATGCTGCATCTCACTTTTTGACTTATGATTATCTGTTTGGTATTTGCCAGGGAAAGAAGGTTTATCAACTATTCTTTTGGTATTTATAAACTAAATCACCAAAAAATATGCTGGTTCTAATATGTCTTGCTCCATGAAAGCTTACAAACGAACATTGTACTTGACAAGTCAAAAAAGTAAGTGAGTATGATCAGGAAATACCACAATCACAAACCGTAGAAAAACCCATGGCACCGCGAGGAAGAGCCTCACAACCATTACAAGACACCAGGAAGACAAGCTAAGCAAAGCAACAGGCTCTCTCTTAACCATCAAGATGATTGCAAAACTAGAATGGACATAAAGTGACGTACAACAAAACATAGAACAGTTACAGACTCCCACAATGGGAGAAATAATAAACAAAAGTCATCAACAACAGAACCACCGCCTAAGAACAGACAGCAGCCTAAGCCACCAAAGGGGCTTATATGCATTTAACTGGTTACAAATCTTTGCCCTAGATTCTGCTGTTGTTAAAGTACAAAAAATGTTCAGCTCGCATGGAAGCCTTCTAACTAATGCAATGTATCATCATTGTGAAACACTCTAATCAAATTAACACACTATGATGAAACAAAGTGAAAAGGTGCCTTACAAAGTATTTGATATTGATAACATTGTTTAGTTAGTAACTTAGCAGTCAAAAATTTGTTCGTTTTGTTTACTTTTGCAAAATAGCTACGCCATAAAAAGGGGCGAGTAACATCTTCAAAATTAGTTATTTTAAAGTCAAAAAGTAAGTGAGTATGATCAGGAAATACCTCGATCACTCACTGCAGACCAACCCATGGCATCGCGATGAAGAGCAACAGAGCACTAACAGTCAAAAGACACCAGGAAGCAATTAAAGTAAAAGTAAAGTAATGTAAAATAATCTCGTTCATCGTTATGATTTTATAAAACTATGCCACTTGTTATATACAAGTCCATGGCCAAAACGGGGGCTTCAGTATAAAAGAATTTGCTTTATTTAGCTGCAGTTATGTGGGAATATCTGGCTTACCATTTGCTCAAAATAAGGATTATCAATATTTAGCAGGTAATCTAGATATCTTGAAGTAGAATGAATGATTCAATAAATTAAGTGAGTATGATAAGGAAATACATTTTGTACCACAATCACCACTGCAGACCAACCCACTTCACTGTAAGGAAAAGCCATAGAAGACTAACAGTCACTAGGCACCAGAAAGACAATTAAAGATTTCAGCTCTCTCTCTCTCTCTCTCTCTCTCTCTCTCTCTCTCTCTCTCTCTCTCTCTCTCTTCCCCATTAAGAAGAATGCAAAACTAGAAGCACACAAATTGCTAATTAACAAAACAAATATCAAATAAAGAACCCACACAATCGATGGGAGCAACAATAAACAATGATTCCAGAACAACAGAACAATCCCCCTAGAACGAACAGCACCTTAAGCCACTGGGGGACTTGAATGCATATTACTGGTTTCAAAATCTTCGTCCTAGATTCCATTGTAAAAAAATATGTTAGCTTGCATGGAGGCTTCCTACTGATTGCAATGTATCATCACAGAGAAAATTTCTAATTAAATTAACCCACTATGATAAAATATTTACATCTTCGTTGTAGTTGCCTTAATCTAGATGTTCGCAAATCTCAATGCAAAATATTAAAAAATCGCATGACTTGGCATGCGGCTATAGGCAGACTAACGTTAACGTCAGACAAAGATAGTCTGATATTCGGTGTTTGTGTGACGTATTCATCTTATCACCATGACGTAATTAATGTATCGTCATGGCGTCGTGTACAAGAGTTTTGCTAGCTGGCTGTTCCAACGACCCCGTTACAAATAAACTAAACCGTTTTAAAAGGGTAACAAGCTGGGCAAGGTAAGATTTTAAGGCATATTTGATTGATAATATAAAATGCCAATGTAAATTTTTAGCTTGCACTGGATGATGCAGCCGATTAAAGCTTTACGTCAGGGTCCTGACTCACCGTCGTACAATTAAAGAGAAAACCATAGCTATAAAACGTGATTGGATTTACAACCAGACATGCAGACAGTCACATGATATCCGTGCTATGACATCAGCTTGATTATTGACAGAAAGATGCAACATGAAGTCTCTCGCATAACAAAACAAATAACAAATCTGAAATAAGAGGAGCACAAATAATAACAATTGGAACACCTAAAATTTGTCTGTACAATAAATTATTCAAAGTAAAATCTTATAAATTCATAGTCAAAAAGATAACGGAACGCGTCATAAATATATATTTTGGGTTGTGCAGAAAAACGCATTATCCATTTCAAGCCAAATAATTTTATGAACCCTCTCTATTATTTGGTTCGATTTTCTTTGATTAGATTATAAGTCAATGGAGTATAGAAAAACTTATAGAAGTCACATGTAGACGAATAGATGCTAGAGAGCCTTCAGATTTTAATTATTTAATAATCTGACCTGATTTTTTGATAAACCATAACAATTTTTGAGCATTTTTCTCATAATCTTTTTTATAATTCTGTATTTAATTACATGTACCTGGTTTTTGATCGTAGTAGGGAAAGAAGTTCAATATATATAAACAACGCATTAGAAGCCTGGTACTACTACTGAGTTATCTGTACTTTTGACTTCTTGCATCACTGCGATTAAAAGCCATGTTATAGAATATTGAGAAACAGTTTATGAAAGGAATGCCTTATTTTGATCTATTAAAAATATGACTAGAATGCAACATATGTGAAATATGAAAAGTCCAAAAACGAGGTAAATAACACTCATGTCCACAATTTAAAAAATCTAAACTACATCATTAAAAGCTTTCAATTTATTAGAAAAAACTATCTGCTATAGTAAATGCAGCGGTTATGTATACTGACGGACTTAAAAACGCAACATTAACTTCCCTTTATATCTTTCAAAAAAACAGTTGTATGTAAAATTATCTTGCTTTGATGATGTCATCCTGAGTGGGCTTCTTCAGCAAACACTTTAGTTTTAAATGTGCAACTAAATTGGACGACGTTATTTGCTCCCGATGAATTTAGCCATTTAAGCATTTCTTAAGTAGACGACATTTTAAGCTATTGCATCAAAGGGTACACCCAGATAAACGTCATATACGCAAAAAAGCAGTATCGCAGACCTGCCAATCAATATGAGGGTGATTTCTCGATGAGTAACAAAGTCCATGATACAAGTTTGATGTTTCTAGTGTTTCTTGATTTAAAGAAATGGGGAATCTTTCATTTATAATATTTGGTCACATGAAACAGTTGACCCCTTTCTCAAAAAGTTTACATTTTAATGCATTTAGTTCATCTTAGTGGTTCAAGTTTTCCATGTTTTACTTACAAATGAATGCTCTTTAAAATATATTCCAATTTGTTGTTCTGCCTTCTTTTCCGAGACATAAATTAAAGCTGTTATCCACGTGTTTCGTTTTTAAAGTCCGTCAGTATATATTAACCATTTTTTCTGATGGATCTTCCCATATATATTGAGATAATAAGCATGTATTTGTCCATTTTGTACTTTAAAGGGTCACAGGTCGAAATTTTTCTTTTTTTAATATGCGTATTTCTGTCCCTGATGATTGTTATTATCTTAATAAACAGTCACTGTGCAGATCCTGGTGAAATGTCGCGGGATGGCTCCAGAATAAAAAGGTTAAAGTTTTATTGATCAGACAAAGTTTATGTCCTAGAAATCAATGAAAGTGAAATATGAAAGAAATCAGGAGTACTAACTATGCTGACAATAGGGAAACGACTTTCTTCCCTTCGTAAACCGCACGACACAGTCCTGATAAAAAATCAATTATGAAATTAAAAGAATCCACCGAATAATGGTCGTAGAACCCATTTTATCATATGATGTCGCGTCTGGGAGTGATATAACACCGTGCAATAAAATCGATAAACCACTAGTGGTTTACCATTATGCAATGATGCTTTTAACGTCACGCATATGGCAAAATCCTAACGTTTTCACGCCAAAAATACGGTTTCAAAATAAGTTTTATGTCATTCATGTAAGAATAATAGAATCTAACACTCATGCTCATGTTTTATTGAATTTATTAAACTCGTTGCGAAAAAGGAATAAACTGTGAGGCTTGCCTCACATTTTATTTCTTTTTCTCAACTCGTTTAATAAATGAGCCCTGACACGTGATTTCCAACAATGTGGCATTTTGACAAGTGTAGACTCAGACGAGCATTTGTAGCCTCCTTTTAAGCTTAGAAACTCCATAGAATATTCAAGCGACTAGCAAAGGCTCTGATCAGACTGCACGTATGCACTGGCTGATCTGAGCCTTTGCTTGTCGCACATACCACATTGTTAGAAATCTGTTGCACTGGCCCAAATTCAATTAAACATGAGCACTCATGTAAGATCCTCTATGAACAGGTGCATTTTACAATACGCTGCCGGCCAACGTCATATTGCAGACGCATAAAAATGGCCAATAAAGTTACGCTAATTGACCCTTTTTTGTACTACTAAATAGTGACTCTTAAATTCGTACAATGGTAAACAGTGAAGACACAGATGAAATGCCGCACCATGCGGCATTTCATCAGGGACTACACTATTTGCTTAGGCACAAACGATCTTCAGAGAATGAATAATTTTTATTTGGATATTATTACCTGTGATCCCTTGATATATATAATGTACCATCCTAAGTTTATTGTATTAAACCAGAAGGAAGAACCCATAAGTGCATAACGTGTTATTAGCAAGTGTATTCGCATACTCTGAGACAGACCCTTCTTGCTCTTTATTAAAGCATATGATAAAAAGCACGCACGGATCCAGACCGTTTTGTCAGACAGAGGGTCAACTTTGACAACGTTTTTTTTTTCTTATTTTGTTTTTTTGTTTTTAGTTGATGAGGGAAGGAAGGATCCAGATACCATAATGAGCGGCCCATCATCGATCCGCCAGTGAAATGCCATTTAAATGGCGTTTCGCTGGCGTGTAGATGATTGTCTATCATCGAATGCTGGCTTGGTTGCTTTATGATTTTTCAGGGAATCTGGACCAATATTGCTAAGAAACCCTTCATTTTTGTGATTTTTCAGAGGGCCCAGACCCCACCCCCTCTTTATGGATTCGCGCATTAAAAACATTGTGTTTTCACAGTCAATATTTCATATTTTCCAGGATATGTGTTTGCTTGAATGTTGTGTTCTGAACCCAAGTGCATCAAGTGTGACTGTTAATAATATAGTACTATAGTCACAGTATGTAAACTGAAATAAACATCCTGTACCCGTTCCTCCTAGCTCACGCCTTATACATTATGAATTACAGCACTCGTGCGTAACCAGTTGTCGGAAATCGTGATGTGAGAGTTGTTGGTACAGCTGTAATTGCGAGGGCCCACCTATTAAAATTCATTTTTCTATAGATCTAAGTAACTGTTACAGTTACAACCATGTCATCATGTATACATGTGATTGCCAATTCCACTAAAACCTTGCAATCTGGTATTTAAGCTCGTTTTCGACACAGAACGGCTCTGATTGTGAGCAAGTCGTTTTTTAACAAAGCAAAATGCAAAGGAGGAAACCGCTAAAATAATGGAATAATACGAAATAAAATAGATAAATGGCTTTTCTTACCTTGTTCGAATGTGTATTGTCTGTATCGCTAACAATATAAATCGAAACGTGTACATGTACCTAAATACACGCATTTTCCGACTACTGGTTACGCACGAGTGCTGTTATTCATGTTTAGAAGGCGTGAGCTAGCGGAGGAACGGTACAGGATGCTTATTTCGGTTTACTTACTGTGATAGTATATTAAACTATGGGCTGAAATATTTGTGACGCTTAGTAACCTGCAATTTGCAGTGTTACAGGTATCACTGACATTTCACACAAGATTTGATGATTCATTTGTAATATTAACATTGTAACATATCCAATTACAGCGTTCCCTCTGTGCACTAAGGCCATGGTTTTCTATAAGTTGATTTATGGGAATTTCTTTTTTCAGATTATGGGTCGGTGGGACGAACAAAAATAAATAAAAGCTCTGAAAATGGCCAGTTAACTGGTCATTTTCAGAGCTTTTTTTATTGATTTTTTAATATCTCCAGTAAAAAAGTAAAACTAGTAAGATAAACCATCAGTCTATATTAAATCTTTAAATATTTCACCATTTATCTAAAAATCTGGACAGGACAACCACTTTTAACAGTGTCACTCTCAAAAATTCACAGACACAGCCTCAAAAAATTTTTTTCAATGAAACAAATAACATTTAGAGTCGGTGGATAAAATTAAAAAATAATTTTAGAAATTAATTTTATTTTTTCTCTACTTTCGGGCAAATTACAGTAAGATGGTTTGTAAATCAGCTGATTAAAACATTCTGGCCAAAGACATATACTATAACACCTGCCTGGCGAAAGTTAAACCATTAATCGCAAATTCAAAGTACGTTACACCACATATAGTCAGCGTAAACAGTCACTAGTCCGTTTCAGGTTGTATGTACAATGTATACTGGAAGCCTTTAGAAACACAACATTATCTTCCTTTTATATCTTTCAAAGGCAATTGAATACAAACTTCATTTGCTTTGATGATGTCATCATGAGTTGGCTTCTTAAACCAACATTCTAGTTTGATCTGTACCAATAAACTAAGCGACGTTACTGCTTCAAACGAATTTAGTCACTGAAACTTTTCTTAAGTCATCTAGTCATCAAACGAAATGGTACCAACAGTCTCAAACAAGCTGTATATAAGACGTGCCAATCAATATGAGAGTGATTTAAGGATGACTAACAAAAGCGATGCCTGTCATGTTTCTTGATTTAAAGAAGTAGGGAATCTTTCACTGATAACGTTTTGCCGCATGGCACAGTTGACACCTACCTAAATAAAATACATTTTAGTGCTTTAAATTCATTTCAATTGGACAAACATTCCTAAGTAACTTACAACTAAACACTGCTAAACATACATGTAATAGCCGCTATATTTAAGTGAGTTACCCAACACGTACATGTTATACGGGATGGTGTGCCGTCTCAGATACTTTACCTGTATTCTGGTTATAAAGGGTGTGAGCTACCTGTGAACAAAGCCTTTGTCGCCTATGGCATGATCTTTTGAGCTAAAATACATGCTTTACTAATATGAACCACTGCACTTGCCATAAAGACCTTGAACAGATAAGTTCTATACTTTCTGAGGAGCTCATATTTAATATTTGATAGCGACAGTAAAATAGATTGTCTCCTTAAACGTAAAAAAACTGACAAAATATTACAACATGATGAATGGAGATAAAACAGGCCTATGGAGTATGGACTGGTCTATAGGATAGGCTATAGGAAACATAAAAATTATACTACAAATGATTCCAATTAAAACAGTACAACAATGACTTAATTAAAACTCTGTAAAATTTTCTGTATCACGTATCAGGTTGGGATTTTTCTGCACCATAAGACATTTGTTGGCCAGTGCGTGGGGTCCATGGCTTGTGTTTCGGGCATCAGGATGGAATGTCCCAGAATAACAGCGTGCCTCTAAGCAGATTTAGGGACGAATCTATATTAAAGCAGGAAAATATGTTGTAGGGATAGGTATATATAACACACTTCTACTGCCTTGCGGTAGAAGCAGACTTTTACAGCGATGTGGTAGAGTGCTTGGCTTTAGTTCCTGCGGCCCAGGTTCGATTCCCACCTCGAGCGATTGGGATTTTTCTGCACCCTGTGACATACAAACAAAATTATAGTTTTGCATTCTTTATGGAGATATAAATTCAAGTTTATATCTAAGTGTTGCGTTTTTAAAGTCCATCAGCATATTTCAATATATGTGGCATTTAAGTGTGTTGGTGTTTTGTGCATCTTCCATTGTGTACATATGTAGAATATGATCTGTTATTGCAGCTTTTTGTGTCTTGTGTACATGCTTTTACAGAATTTGGTATAACGCTACGTTCTATGTTTATGCTTTCTTTTGTATGATCTTTGCGGTGGCAGAGAAGGCAATTCCAGACAAATGTCAATAACAACTCCACTGTATTTTTAAGTGAATCTATGTTCAATGAGTACCAAACCTTCACAATTGAATTAGCTAATATTTGTTATTGTGCTGATAATCAAAGAAGCTCTGTCAATACTAGCCTTACAATGAAACCGATGTAAAACGACCATTTTCAAAAAGACCTCAAATTGGTTTTCAAGACATAGTATCGCTCAATGTAGGTTAAAAGTATTGCAGAATGCTCTAAGGGGAGCATTCTGCAAGACTTTCGACCTTCATTAAGCTTAAATTTGTCATTAAGATCTTTGTTTTGTCTTTTTTTGAATGGCCGTTTTACACAGGTTTTACTGTACTTTCAAAATGGTGTCTATCTTACAATTTACAAACCAACACACGGGTATAATCTAGATGATATATAATAGACCAGCACACGAGCTTTTGGTACTTTTTGCATCGGTGAGGAGTGAAGGCTCAGATGAACCTGGGCATATGTAGAGCCTCGCCAGAGGCTTTACTTCTTGCATACACAAAGTATGGAAGTAGGGAAAGGATCGGGCTAGGTATAAGACATCTAGCCCTACTGTTTGGCGCATATGCGATCAGTTCAATGTACCAAAACGCTGGAGGTATACGCTCGGCCATATCTTATAGCTCAAGTGGCTCAGATAATGGCGCAGGTTATCTCAAGATCTCTTCGTTAGCCTTCATTTTTTATGGTCTTTGAAGTCTTTTATTGAATATAATTATGTTATTTATCATATGACGTCGTGTCTGGGAGTGAAATAACGCTATACATTAAAATCGATAAACCACTATTGTTTTACAGATTTTGGTAACGTTATGAAATGACGTCCATAACAACGTTGCGTATACAATGACAAATATTTTTTTACACCAGAAATGAGTATAAATAATTTCCATGTATTAGTTATTTATAATAAAATGTGAATATAAGTAATTAATTCAATTTTTGTTTATGGAATCATTAATACTTTGGGTCTCTTGAAAAGTTAAAGTGAAGCCACTTACTTTACAAGAGACCGGAAGTATTCACGCGGGCTTCGCTTACTTTGCAAGAGATCCGAAGTATTCATGCAGGCTTTGCTTACTTTGCAAGAGACCCGAAGTATTCATGGGGGCTTCACTTACTTTGCAAGAGACCCGAAGTATTCATGATTACATGGACATTCCAAAAATCGAATTTATTTCTTAAATGTAACAGTGATAAACTGATCAGCTGGCGTAAAATGTAGTGAGTGCATATAAGGTACCAAGTCTGTGCATTAACAGCACGTAAACTGCCTTGTTAATACATGGGTTTGCGCTGGTTGAAACAGGTCTGTCAAAAGCGTGTGTACTACTATATTTTGTTGCATATTTGCTCCAATGATCCTACAAGCCTTCAACTTGTTCTTATATATTACTTTGTTTGCATAGGTAGACCATACTATTAACTTTTCAAGCCGCGGACTGCGATTCCTCAAAAACCATTTTTGCAATTTTTCTAACATAGAAATACAATGTTAAAATTGTTCAATCACTGTTATCTATTGTGCGGGTCGTTTATCGTTCTTTATACCACCCTTACCAACTTTAGCACGAACTATCTTGTGCTGTGCAAGATCTACACTAATGTAGGTGGTATAAAATAGCTATAATACTATGTTTGTCTACCTGTGCGTAAGATAATAATCTCTATGTATAGGCGGAAAACCCATGGTATAACTATTACATAAAATTATGCAGTAGGAATACAGACATTTACAATAATTAGCGGATGCCATTTAATAAATAAACCACTTCAAACGCACCTTATTGTTATATTTTGCTGTTAATAGAATGTTGATAGACAGAAGTGTACAGCACTTAGAACCTGTGCAAAACTGTCTAGGTTTAATAGTTTTCTTTTATCTAAATGCTTCAAGGCGGCTTTTATCCAAATACAGGGATAAAAAATACAATAATTCATGCTTCCATTAATATTGCTGTATGTTTTGTAGATGTGACACATATAATAAGCATGTATAACGACACCTACTTTTCAAGTATTCAATATATAAAATGAATGCAATTTTCCAACAAACTCAATGGTAAAATATGTGTGATGAACCCATTTATACACATGTAATTCCTGGCCCAATCTATAAGTTGAAGCCATTTCAAATTTAAGGGTTGTTAAGTAGTAATTTACAATGTTATTTGAAAAAGTACATTCTGTGAACAAAAAGTACATAACCTGATCAGACATCGCATTCTGTGTCGTCTGATCTGGTTCTGAACTGTTTACCTATGCCCCATAAAATGAGACAAGGCTTATATGGGTTAACTAGACATATATTAAATTAACCCTTAAAGCGCCAAGACAAAAATGCATCTGAAAATGCCTTTCTGCTGAAGTCTTCCGCTGCAAATAATTGCTTAACATTACTGACGAATTAAATATAAAAGCAAACAGCGTTGACCCAGAACAGACTGCTCCTATAGGAGCAGTCTGATCTGGGTCCACACTGTTTCCATAGAGGCTTCTTAAACATTTCAGCAGACGAGAAAAGCAGACGACTTTAAAGGTTAAAGTCTTTCATCAACAAGCTTTGCAGTATACATAAGTTGCATTTTAATTGTCTACAAACAGTCAGTCTAAACATCACGTCTTATTGTTTTCTCTTGCACGAAGATGAAACTGTTACATCAACATCCTCTCTTGCTTGCAATCTTCTTTAGATAGACCGGGATCATTTTCTAAAACATCTGCAACAGAAAGATATTCAGGGTGTACCTGTAATCCAACCACCTTACAAGAAAATGTCTTTTTAACTTTGCATATGTGTAATTATGTTAATTGCCATTCATACTGAAAGTGCGAGTCAGGCAACTACAACAGTTGTACATTGTCTAGTATGGCATAATACAGCGTGGCATTACTATTATATCATGTCCACTGTCACTGTACTGTCATGTCAACTAAGAGTGCCAGTGATGTAATATTTTGTTTATAACTGTTAAGTAAATTTAACTTGAACACTCCACTTGAGCTGACGCTAATCGATAGATCACTTGTGTATTAATCCTATCCTGCGGATAGGTTTAATACACAAGTGATCTATCGATAAGAATTCCATGACAACTTTGTTAACAAAACATGACGCCTCTGTCACTCTTGGCTGGCAGGGCAGTACCACTTATTACTTTTACAATAGCTTATGTGTGATTTATGAGTGTTACATTCCTGCTCATTTATTTATGGAAAATATTGCGTATTTTATTCTCTTCCAGTCACTGTTAGAATTTCCAATAATGACTACACGTGCGTAAAGCGACGACCAGTCCACACACTGATTATGACACTGATTAACCCATTTAGGAGAAAGATATTAGCCACTCTTATCGTTTTGTTTTAAGGCTTGTTGGGTGGTATTTTTCATTTTTAATCAAATTCTAATTGACATTTTGTAAGCGAACAGTTGAGACACTGATCAAACGTGGCGTTTTGCAGCGTCTGATCCAGTTTGGCCACCTTAAAAAGGCCGCTAGATCAGACGCCCGTTTTGCAGCGTCTGATCCAGTTTGCTCCCTCAAAAAGGCAGCTAGGCATATATGGGTTATTGCGTATTTTGTTCCCTGAATTTCCAATAATGACTTCATATGCGTTAAGCGATGGCCAGTCCACGCACTGATTATGACGCTAATTAAGACAAATAGCAGTTGTGATCGGCAGTGATATGCAAGTAATACTTAAACGTTATTGATAATAAGGTATGCACTGCAACTTTACCAACAACAATTTACTTTTATTACTCAATTATTAAACAAGTGAGTATGACATTACACTCCACAAGTACAGACTATAGACCAATCAATGGTACCACGAGGAAGAGACACAGACACCAACATAACAGCTAGAACACAATTAAAGTAAAGCAAGCAGATCTCTTTTCCTCAGCTAGATGAATGCAAAACAAGAAAGTGGCTTAATATTAATAGGAAACTGCCTAAGCCAATTCCGTAATATTCCGTGGAATCAGACCTCTGATGTACATTTGGGATCTACTTTGATAACGTGACGCTGACGTTACATAATGTAGAGCTGACGTCACAGAAACAATACCAACACAATAACAAGTGTAATTGCAGCAAAAAAATCAGTTATAAATGAAGTATGTTTTTTTTCAATAAAATATCACTAGCGTACCACACCAGACCCAGGCAACCAAATGGGAAAGTAACAAAATCAAAATAAACATCACAAACAAGGGCCAAGAGGTCAGCCTTTTCCCAGCAGGTGACCACAATGCAGCAATTAACAGACGCGAAAGCATGACAAATACAATCCATAATAACACAAGCTTCATTTATTCTGCTGATTAAACTTTTCGGGTTATCAGAAAATGGATTTCAATAGGCTACAGAACTTATGCTACAGAACTCATTTTCCTTACGCCAGTTCCAGCTAACAAAATGGAGCTTTATTGTAAATAGTACTACACGCAATGCGCCTTACATACACCCAAGGCTTGATTTGATTCCTGAATTGTGCCAGACTTTCCTGATTTGGTTGGTAGTGAATATGACATTTCCAATATAATACATATTATATTCACTTGGTTTATCAGGTATCAATACTATAATTAGTTATTATGTACAGTTTGTTATATACAGATGCACTGTAATATGATTTTAGTGTAAGCTATTGTATGGTTTGTGCATATGTACAGGAAGATAATCCACGAGCTTTAGCGAGTGGATTATCTCCCTTACATAAGCGCAATCATACAATAATTTTCTTTGTGCACCAGCATGCATGTGTACATTGTGAGATATTTGATGTAAAATATTGGAATATCATTCAAAGATGCAATAAGTTGGAAATAGTTACTTACAATACTCCTTTGCACTTCATAAACACACCGACAGTTACAGCCAAAATCAAGAACAATCCCACTCCAACTCCAACAAAGATTTCAATGGTATACTCTCCAAAAATACCTACAAAAGACATTATAAACATCTTGTTTAAGTCTTATAAAACACATGTTGTACATTTTTTATTCCTGGAATTAGTTCCGCAAACTAATTTGGGTTGGTCTGCAGTATGTGGTTGTGGTATTTCCTGATCATACTCACTTACTTTTTAATAAGGTTTGCTGTGCTAATTCCAGAAATGAACATTTTAGTAACTATTCTATAAACATAATGATATTAACCCTTTGTACTACTAATGGATTCTTCCTTCTGGTTTGATACAATAAACTTGGTATAGTCGATTGTATAGGTACATATTTAGGGGTGTCAGAATAGCGATCTTTTTTTTACCTTTGCAAACAGTGTAGACCCTGATGAAATGCAGCATGATGCTGCATTTCATCTGAGTCTTCACTGTTTGCAAAAGTACTTGTTGAGGGGTTTCCAGAATACAAAAGGTTAATGTTTATATATTTGTTTTGTTATTCAAATTATATGCTTAACTTCAATTTTAGTTAATTGTAACTGTTAATATCATAGAATACAAAAACCAGTATATAGCATTTTACACAGCCATAATCAAGCACAAACGGTGAAGGAAGTATTTTTATCTAAGTAAGTAAGGATGGAAAGATCAGGAATCGATACAATCAAGTACCACACCTGGCCCAGGATACCAAAGGGAAAGTGACAAATTCAAAGATAGACACCACAAACGAGAAACCAGAGGTCAGCCCTATCCCAGCAGGTGACCACAAAGCACATACAAACAAACACGCACAAAGGCATAGCAAACACAAGACAGAAAAAAAAACATAAAAGATCCACAAAAGAAGTACCGCCTTGGAACGGTTACTAAAATATTTTACTGGAGGGCTTAAACCGGTTTCACGGCGCCAACCTCACCCTTTATTCAAGACAACAAGATATTTGGTTTGCATGAAAGACCCCTAACGTCAATAGTAAAATTAGTTATTATGTACAGCTTGCTATATACTATATAGTTTAAATAGTTTAAGTTTAAATGATGTTCTTAATTTGTAGATTTGCATGCAAAATTTGTATATATAAGCCATTTGCCTTAAACAGTTATAGAAAGTATGCAGTGTTTTACCTTTAGAACAACTCGTTTTCTTGGTCCAGCCATTTTCTTTACATTCAATTTCTGAGTCGCCCTTGACACTATATCCAGAGTCACATTCCGCAGGAATTTTAGACTTGTAGGTTGTTTTCTGCTTAGCAAAGTTGATATATCCATTTTCCAGAGGGTATACAGTGCCACAATCTGATAACCAAGAACACATTTGGTATGTATAAAAGTTATGTTACATGTATTATTGAATATTCATTATTTTGGAGAAAACTGTATGAGAAATACAGATGCATATGTTGTATGGATTGCTGACCTTAGTATAATATTCAAACGCAAAATATGTGGCTTAAATAACAAACAAAGATTGCGACAAAATGGACCTACTTATGGGTTATATTAATGTACACACTGATACTGCTCTTTACTTTCCCTTAGTCTGCTTATTTTAGCAAATATTTATTTATGTAACTATAGCTTTATAACAGACAAAATCGTATGTAAATGAATTAATTAGGAAAAACACAAAAGAATAATCAGTGAAAGCGGATCCTTTAGAAATACAGAGAACCTTTATGATTTGAGCCAGTGTATGAGATTTCCAACAATGTAGTATGTGCGACCAGCAAAGCCACAGATCAGCCTGCGCTTACGTGCAGTCTGATCAGAGCCTTTGCTACTCGCTTGAGTATTTGATGATTGTTAAGATATTGAATGAACATCATTTGAAGTTTCTGAGCGTAAAAGGAGGCTGCAGAGGCTCGTCCGAGTCAACACATGTCAAAATGCCACATTGTTGGAAATCTCACGCATTGGCTCATTTGGGAAAAACTGCGATAAAAAGAAAAAAATATTACTTACAGATAATTTAAACTTTAAGAAAGCTTTTACTGAATGCTTCAATCTTCCAAATGCAACCAGTTTTTAAGATGTTATTAACCCATATAAGCCTAGCGTCCTTTTTGTGGGATAAAGGCAAACAGTGCAAAACCAGATCAGACGCCGCAAATTGTGGCTTCTTATTAGTTACTCCTCTGTTTGCTCGCAGAAGTTTCTTTTAAAATTTGAATAAAAATTAAAAATTTCCATCAAACAACCCTAAAAATTAGAAATGGATGAGGTTGGGAAAATCAATTAGACATAAAAGGGTTAATGATGGTAAGCCATCAGATCTCTCTTCCTTATCGACAAACTAGATAGTACACAAAGGTTTACAGCACAAAACAAGAACCAAACACAAACTAACCCCTCCCATACAATGGGGGCAACAATAAACAATGCATTAACACCTATATAGAAATACTAGGCGAGTGTCGTTTCCAGGAAAGGCTTCGAGAAAGATTGTCTTATCGCACGGCTTGGCGAGCAATTTAACATACATTTTCTAAGCCAAGCCTGGTAAACTTGATATGAAAATACGAGAACCTGGTATTCTATTTATCAGTTTACCCATTGTTTCACTCTTCAGACTAGCGATTATGACGTTATTATTGACGTTTGTGTCAATTCAGCGCCATTGGCGACGTCATTTAAAAATGGCAAAGACAACATGACCTGATAAAGGTACATGCGTGAGATAGACAACGTTTATCAGACAACGTGCACCAATACAGTTAATATGAAAGGTTGCTGATAAACATGTTTACAGACAATCAACTGAAATACACTTTGTGTGCAACTTAATGCATAAAGCATTTCGCAAAAAAACAATTAAGTAGTTCCTAAAAAGATATTTACGATAGTGAGCAATGATCCCTTTAGATGGAACAAGTAGATGTTTATTCTTCAAACTACCTAACTTATTTCAAAAGCACTATATGAAGTATCCTCATTTAATCACAGTTGTCCATATGTAAGAGAGACAATGAAATGAATATATTTAAGATAACCACTGTAACAAATAGTGTATTTACCAAGAAGACGACACATGGTACGTTCACTCCATCTACCATTCTTTTGACACGTGATTTCCTTCTCCCCAAGTAAAGCATATCCTTTGTTACATTTCACAGGGATTTTGGATTTGTATTTAGTGTTTTTCCTTTCAAAATCTACTTTGCCATTCTCTATAATATATTTCTTGCCACAATCTGTAACCAAATAAAAAAGAACTAGTGTCACAATTTGCTGGTGTTTTTATTAACTTGGGATTTAACATAAATTCAAATAAAACTTATCAGCTTTTTAAAGTTATTCTATACCACTGTGCCTGGACAAGCTTCTACTTGCAGTTAATATAAAAATATATCATAAGTGTGAGGATGGAATAAAAAAAAATCTGTCTGGAGGATCACTGTTTTGCATCCCGAGGCTTGCAGAGTGGTGACAAAGGGATGGAAAACAGACTTGAAAAACTAAAAATAGATTCTATACAACAATGCATTATTCTGTGATATCATGTGAGGTTTGAAATTTTTATGTGAATTTAAATATTTTCAAATGCAAAAAAATTGTCAAACTTTAGTATGCTTTCCTGCGAAGCAGCGGAAATGGATCTCGCATAAATGGTTTTCTGTATGTTAAATTTTATTTAATTAAAATTTTATGCTTAAATATCAAATTTAAAAAAAAATTAAATTTACTTTTACCATGCATTTCTTATTCTAAATGATACAAAAATAAGTCAGTCCAATTTTTATGTTAACTTATTTTGAAACATTAAAAAGATAATCCAAAAACATGTTATCTGAAAGGAAAAAATAAATCATAAAATTTCAAAACAAAGATTCAAAATTCAATTCCTCGCTTATCTACACAAATTTACAAAAAAATCATTTAATTGGACAAAATGTAATTTAGACAATTAAAATATTGGCATTTTCAAACTGAAGATGTACTTTTCAAAAACACAGATTGAGGTATTTGAAGTTAAACCACCTTTTTAAATCCTCATATGACATCATAGAATGGTGCATTATTTGATATAATCTGTTTTTAGTTTTCAAAGTCTGTTTTGGTAAACCAAAACCAAGTCTGAAATTCAAATAGGCATAACTTTTTTAATAATTGGAATTTTTTATGCGGTTTTCAACATTTTGTTATATGATATAAGTTCTCTCATTTCAATTTATTTCTGAATTCTTTTCATATTATCTTTAACACAACAATGGCGTCACTTGTCTATTGAATTGCAGATGTCCTTAGTGTTATATTGATAAAAAAACAGAGGAACCCCTGCTCAAGTGTGCAAGAATCTTAATATTAATTACATGACGTCGCGTCCTGACAGTTAAACATCATTTTTATATCAAAATAAAAAGTAATGAAATACATTAAAATAGTGATTACATCCCAGGAGGAGGGGTACTCTAATATTTTTTAAATTATATATATGTAGGATTTGCCGATATTTTTGTTTAAGAAAATATTCATAATTTTACGCTTTATGTTCATAAAGAGATATGCAGTGAGTCTGAGTGAGTGTTGTGATTGATATACCTTTGAGAAGGCACCTAGTGCTGCTTCACTTATCAGTGGCTAGGCATTCACTTAACAGGTTTCCTGACACTGCATATTAGCCTACATCGGAGATCACCCCGGCCTTTAGATAAGGTGTGTAATTAAAACTTATTCTTCTTGTTTATCATCCAAAACATATGTTGTGGGTACTCAAAGTAACCGTCTAAAAGAGATGGTTCATTTGGACACAAAGTAAGTAAGGGTGCAAAGATCAGGAATTGATACAATCAAGTACCACACCTGACCCAGGATACCAATGGGAAAGTGACAAACTAACAGCTAGACACCACAAACGAGAGCCAAGAGGTCAGCCCTTTCCCAGCAGGTGACCTCAAAGCACATATAAACAGACGCACACAAAGACATGGCAAACACAAGGCAAAACAAATGTTTAAACTAATGAATAAGAAAATATTTACAATTTTTCACTCAACGATTAGGTTTATCTAAAATTATAAGACTATACCTTTGAGGAGGCACCTTGTATTGCTCCATTTACCGGTAGCTAGGCATTCAGTATATGGGTTTCCTGATACTGCATAACCTTCATCACAGATTACTGGAACTATAGTCCCATAATGTGAAGACCGTCCTGTGAAGTTAGCCTTGCTGTGTGAAATCGTGTGGTTAGTACCACACTCTGCAAAATAAAACAAGCCGTGGCATGTGATTTTCAACAATGTGGCATTTTGACAAGTGTAGACTCAGACGAGCTTGTGTAGCCTCCTTTTAAGCTAAGAAACTATTAATGGTGTTTAGTCAGTAGTTTACCAATCATAGAATACTCAAGCGACTGGCAAAGGCTCTGATCAGACTGCGCATATGCGCAGGCTGATCTGAGGCTTTGCTAGTCGCACATACCATATTGTTGGAAATCTCATGCACTGGCTCATTAACAGTGTTGAATAAGATACCTAATTTCAATTGAGAAATAAATTCGATTTGTCGAATGTTTGTGGAAAAATGAATACTTCGGGTCTCTTGCAAACTTTACGTGAAACCTACAAGGCTTCACGTTAACTTTGCTTCTGGCGTCACGTTAACTTTGCAATAAACCTAAAGTATATATATAATTCATGTCTCTTGCAAAAGTTAATGTTTTACGTTAATATTGCAAGGGACCTGAAGTATTCATGATTCATAATTTAGGAGCAAAATAAGTTTTGTATTTAGTATGTAATCGTATTAACGGCTTTCTTGTAAGCGAAACAGCTAGTGTGAACAAGGACATCCAATGGAGATGACAAGAGGCTTCTTTGCAAGTGTGGCTCAGGTGTGACTCGCTGTCGATCAAAACACCAATGTCACTTCTGTCGAATGAATTTGATATTCGAAGTGTATTGCACAGGCAAGTTAGCTTGGCAGCTGTCAACCAATTGTATGTCTTTTATGAGGCTATGAACGGTTGCAAAAGTCTAATGATTCATTAAATACTTGCTTTGAAAATGTTAATATTAAGGCATGACAGAGTAATATTTTACAAGAACTAGTACTACACTGTAGTGCTCTTATATCGATAATAAGAGTATAGAGAATACTAGGTGAGTGTTTTTGGATATCAAGTTTATCAGGCAAAGCTTCGAGAACAATTGTTGAATCGCTGGGCTTGCCGAGCAATTCAGCATTCGTTCTGGAAGCCAAGCCTGGTAATCTTGATGTCAAAATACATGAACCTGGTATTCTATTTATCAGTTAACCCATTGCTTCACTCTTCAAACTAGTGATAATGAAGTATTTTTTATTTTTGTGTTGATTCAACGTCATTAGCGACGTCATTTAAAAAGTGCAACGTTATCATGACCTGATAAAGGTAAATGCCGTGAGATAGACACCGTTTATCAGGCAACGTACAACCATGCAGTTAATATGCGAGTTAGCTTTGTATACGATAAACCCCGAAACGTGTACTTTTACAACTAGTGAAGACCCAGCAGAACTCCAGCTAACCCTAAAATGGCTACTTTTACAACTAGTGAAGACCCAGTTGAAATGCAGCTAACCCCAATACAGATACTTTCACAACTAATGAAGACCCAGCTGAAATGCAGCCTACCCCAAAACGGGTACTTTTACAAATTGTGAAGACCCAGCTGAAATGCAGATAACCGCAAAACGAATACTTTTACAACTAGTGAAGACCCAGCTAAACTCCAGCTAACCCTAAAATGGGTACTTTAAAAACTAGTGAAGACCGAGTTGAAATGCAGCAAACCCCAAAATGGATACTTTTACAATTAATGAAGACCCAGTTGAAATGCAACTTACCCCAAAACGGATAATTTTTTAACTAGTGAAGACCCAGTTGAAATGCAGCTAACCCCAAAACGGATACTTTTACAACTAGTGAAGACCTAGCTGAAATGCAGCTTACCCAAAACGCGTACTTTTACAACTTGTGAAGACCCAGCTGAAATGCAGATAACCCCAAAACGGATATTTTTACAACTAGTGTAGGCCCAGCTGAAATGCAGCTAACCCCAAAACGGATATTTTAACAACTAGTGAGGATGAAGCTGAATTGCAGCTAACCCCAAAACGGATACTTTTACAACTAGTGAAGACCCAGCTGAATTGCAGCTAACCCCAAAACAGGTACTTTTACAACTAGTGAAGACCCAGCTGAATTGCAGCAAACCCCTAAACAGGTACTTTTACAACTAGTGAAGGCCAAGCTGAATTGCAGCTAGCCCCAAAATGGATACTTCTACAACAAGAGAAGACACAGTTGAAATGCAGCTAACACGAAAATGGATACTTCTACAACTAGTGAAGACACAGTTGAAATGCAGCTAACCCCAAAATGGATACTTCTACAACTAGTGAAGTCCCAGCTGAAATGCAGCTAACCCAAAAACGGATACTTTTACAACTAGTGAAGACCGAGATGAAACGCAGCAAACCCCTTAATGGATACTTTTACAACTAGTGAAGACCCAGTTGAAATGCAGCTAACCACAAAACGTATACCTTTACATCTAGTGAAGACCGAAGTGAAATGCATTTAACCCAAAAACTGATACTTTTACAACCCAGCTGAAATGCTCCTTACGCCAAAACGGGTACTTTTACAACCAAGTTGAAATGCAGCTAAGTTAAACCTCAAAACAGATATTTTTTAAAACTAGTGAAGACTGAGTTGAAATGCAGCTAACCCCAAAATGGATACTTTTAGAACTAGTGAAGACCCAGTTAAAATGCAGCTAACCTCAAAACGGATACTTTTACAACTAGTGAAGACCCAGTTGAATTGAAGCTAACCCCAAAACGGATACTTTGACAACAAGTGAAGACCCAGTTGAAATGCAGCAAACCCCAAAACAGATACTTTTACAACAAGTGAAGGCCAAGCTAAAAAGCAGCCACTCCTAAAACAGGAACTTTTACAACTAGTGAAGACCAAGCTGAAATGCAGCTAACCCCAAAATGGGTACCTTTACAACAAGTGAAGACCAAGTTGAAATGCAGCTAACCCCAAAATGGGTACTTTTCAACTAGAGAAGACCCAATACAGCTAACCCCAAAATGGGTACTTTTCAACTAGTGAAGACCCAGCTGAAATGCAACTTACCCCAAAATGGCTACTTTTCAACTAGTGAAGACCCAGCTGAAATGCAGCTAACCCCAGAATGGGTATTTTTCCAGCAAGTGAAGCCCCAGTTGAAATGTGGCTAACCCCAAAACAGATACTTTTACGACTAGTGAAAACCCAGCTGAAATGCAGCTAACCCCAAAACGATTAATTTTACAACTAGTCAAGACCCAGCTGAATACAGCTAACCCCAAAACCTGTAGTTTTACACTTAGTGAAGACCTAGCTGAAATGCAGCTAACCCCAAAACCAGTACTTTAACAACTGGCGAAGACCCAGCTGAATTGCAGGTAGCCCCGAATTGGGTACTTTTACAACTAGTAAAGACCCGGCTGAAATGCAACTAACCTCAAAATGGGTACCTTTTTAACTAGTGAAGACCAAGTTGAAACGCAACTAACCCCAAATGGATACTTTTACAACTAGTGAAGACCCAGCTGAAGTGTGGGATGCATCTTGACGAATATTTTGGTATCAAAATTATTTGGGTTTGCTAAAAATTTTCGATTTTGCATTTTCAGCACTTCTTTTTTTTTGGTGAGACATTGCATGTAATCTATAAAAAGTAAAAAATAAAAAGAAAATTTACCTTTTTCAGTAAATACCAAATATATTTCATTGAGTGAGTTGAAAACATCATAATTTTCACTCGTGCTACGCACTCCTGAAAATTCTGATGAATTCAACACACTCAATGAAATATATTTGGTATTCAACTAAAAAGTAAATATCTTCTATTTATCAGGTTATCGCCAGGTTTACAGTCTGGGGCCACTTTGGGCCCACCATCGAAACCCCATTTGAATGGGTGGGGAGTGCTTTCACTTACCAACAGGATAGCACTCTGTATCGTTAGACCAAGTACCATTAATTCCACATGTGATATAGTCGTTTCCTCTCATGTTAAAGCCAGGTCTGCAGTAGACTTGGACCCTGCTCTTGTATATAGTGTCCTTCTTGTGGAAGTCAGCATAGCCGTTCTCAAGTGTAAAATTAGTTCCGCAATCTGTAATTTCAAAAAAGTCAATGTTACGGTCAAGCCAAATTCAAACTGGTAAATGTATACGTCGATTTGGTGGTATGTGCATGCCTAATACTTAAAAATGATCTAATTCTATAGTCCTTTAGGAATATGGCATGTTTTCCTATATAGTATTAACACCAATATCTACCACTTCCGGTCTATGAAGTACCGGCAATACGCGTAAATACCAGCAAATCGACGTATACATTTACCAGTGTGAAATTGAACCACGCTTTTTGTTTTGAGACACTTGACAATGCTAGCTCTAACTGTTGATTTCTCTATACTGCAACAGCATTAAAATCCATCATATTACTTACTTTACCATTCTTAAATACTCTTTGGCATTTGCGATAAACAATGCTGGCTGAATTATTCATATCTCTATAATTATATTGAAAGAAACACTCAAAAGAGAGAACTCACGTTTTACAAGTATAACTGCAACATCTGTATAATTATCAGTCTTGCTTACTAAATCATTCTACTTCATTCTTTGGTGTTTCACGACAAATCAAAAGTCCTTCAAAGTAATGGTGCTATAATTGTTATTCGTATCTTACATAGGGGCTGAATAACACCACGTGACTAAATTGGAACACTGTTAATTATCTCCTATAAATAGTAGAATGATAATCGCCATGTTTTACAGAATTTAATTGTTTTGAGCTAACTATACCATCGTTCGTAAGTCTTGGTCCTTCAATTATCCATATTGCCCTACCAAGGATTGCAATTCACTATCTTAACCCTTAAAAGGTAATGATCATTCCGATTGAGTGCGTCATTAGACATATGTTGATTCACGAGACCAGGCCTCCAGTTAGAGTGTGTAATTGATTTACATTAAATTTTCTTATTTTACAATTAAAGCACATATTTAGGTGCTAAATACGTCACATTTAGATGGGGTTTCTTTGAGAACCCAAGATATATTTTTGAACTGAAGGATAGAAGAAAAGGAACTATTTCTATCATTAAAATCTGCCTATCTGGACTTACGGAGACTTAACAGTCAGTGTATCCAAGATGCCGATAATTTGCTACGATAAATCTGATTGGCAGGAAGGAATTTTGCAAAAAGTCTTCCTGGCGTTTTATTGGTCATTTAATGTATGCTAATAATAGAGATGATGTCAATTATTTTGAGAAGTATAATTCATGATAGATAGAAAACTACAAACCTATAAGTTAACAACGTGTGGCATTTGTCCAAATAGCATTGGCTTGACAAACAGTATGATTTTTATTTTGAAGAGAATATAAATTTTCATGGTAAACAGCAAACAACAAGCCTACAGGTTGACAACGTGTAGCATTCGTCCCAACAGCATTGGCTTGACAAACAGTATTATTATTATTTTGAAAAGAAATTTCATGGTAAACAGAAAACTACAAACCTACAAGTTGACATCGTGTAGCATTCGTCCAAACAGCATTGGCTTGACAAACAGTATGATTGTTATTTGAAGAGTATATTTCATGGCAAACAAAAAACTACAAACCTAAATGTTTACAACGTGTAGCATAAGTCAAAACAACATTGGTTTGACAAACAGTAGAGTTATTATTTTGAAGAGTATATTTAATAGTCAACAGAAACTACAAACCTACAAGTTGACATCGTGTAGCATTCGTTCAAACAGCATTGGCCTGACAAACAGTATTATTATTATTTTGAAGAGTATATTTCATGGTAAACAAAAAACTACAAACCTATAGGTTGACAATGTGTAGCGCTCGTCCAAACAGCATTGGCTTGACAAATAGTATTGATATTATTTTGAAAAGTATATTTCATGGTAAACAGAAAACTACAAACCTATAGGTTGACATCGTGTAGCATTCGTCCCAACAGCATTGGCTTGACAAACAGTATTAATATATTTTGAAAAGTATATTTCATGGTAAACAGAAAACTACAAACCTATAGGTTGACATCGTGTAGCATTCGTCCCAACAGCATTGGCTTGACAAACAGTATGATTGTTATTTTGAAGAGTATATTTCATGGTAAACAAAAAGCTACAAATCTACAAGTTGAAAACGTGTAGCATTCGTCCAAACAGCATTGGCTTGACAAACAGTATTAATATTATTTTGAAAAGTATATTTCATGGTAAACAGAAAACTACAGACCTATAGGTTGACATCGTGTAGCATAAGTCCAAACAGCATTGGCTTGACAAACAGTATTAATATTATTTTGAAGAGTATATTTTATGGTAAACAGAAAACTACAAATCTACAAGTTGACAACGTGTAGCATTCGTCCAAACAGCATTGGCTTGACAAACAGTATGATTGTTATTTTGAAAAGTATATTTCATGGTAAACAGAAAACTACAAACCTATAGGTTGGCATCGTGTAGCATTCGTCCAAACAGCATTGGCTTGACAAATAGTATGATTATTATTTTGAAGAGTATATTTCATTGTAAACAGAATGCTACAAACCTACAGGACGACATCATGTAGCATTCGACCAAACAGCATTGGCTTGACAAACAGTACTATTATTATTTTGAAGTGTATATTTCATGGTAAACAGAAAACTGCAAACCTCTAAGTTGACATCGTGTAGCATTCGACCAAACAGCATTGGCTTGACAAACAGTACTATTATTATTTTGAAGAGTATATTTCATGGTAAACAGAATGCTACAAACCTACAGGACGACATCGTGTAGCATTCGACCAAACAGCATTGGCTTGACAAACAGTACTACTATTATTTTGAAGTGTATATTTCATGGTAAACAGAAAACTGCAAACCTCTAAGTTGACATTGTGTATCATTCGTCTAAACAGCATTGGCTTGACAAACAGAATTATTATTATTATTATTATTATTTTGAAGTGTATATTTCATGGTAAACAGAAAACTGCAAACCTCTAAGTTGACATCGTTTAGCATTCGTCTAAACAGCATTGGCTTGACAAACATTATTTTCATTATTTTGAAGAGTATATTTCAAGGTTAACAGAATGCTACAAACCTACAGGTTGACATCGTGTAGCATTCGACCAAACAGCATTGGCTTGACAAACAGTTTGATTATTATTTTGGAGAGTAACTTTCATGGTAAAACAAAAAACTACAAACCTACAATTTGACAACGTGTAGCATTTGTCCAAACAGCATTGGCTTGACAAATAGTATGATTATTGTTTGAATAGTATATTTCATGGTAAACAGAATGCTACAAACCTACAGGTTGACAACGTGTAGCATTCGTCCAAACAGCATTGGCTTGACAAACAGTATAATTATCACCTATTGACTGGTAGCCTTCGTGACATTGTATACGAAATTTAGAGCCATATATCGTTGGCTTTCCTTTAAATTCTACAAAACCATGAGGAATCGTGAAGTTCGCTATACATTCTGAAACATAAGATACATGAATAACAATGAATAAAAGAACGTCACACCTTTGAATTTAACACCAGTTACATACCTTCTAAAGTCTGTACAGTAAGCCCTGTGTAAAACGCCGCTCAAAAATAGACAAAATAAATATCTTATTGACAAATGGAAGCGTAATGAAGGTTGGAAGTATTGCAAAATGCTTCCGTTGGAGCATTCTGCAATACGTTTGACCTGCATTAAGCGATATTTGGTCTTGAAAACCAATTTTCTGTCTTTCTGAGAGTGGCCGTTTTACACAGATTTTATTGTACAATAAAACTACCCTTAGCATCAGGTATTATTTCTATCTTATTAACCCTTCACCTGCTACGGAAAATGCATTTCAAGAAAATGGCGTATGCTGTAGTCGTCTGCTACATGTAAATGCTTACGTCAGGGACTAATTTCTGCATACAGACAAACAGTGTTAAACCATATCAAACTGTTCCAAGGGAGTAGTCAGATTTGGTCGATACAGCAGACGGAATTCAGTCACTTATAGCAGCCGAAGTGGTGATGCCATATTCCATATGATACAATTTTTTGGCCCTGTCGTTCTCTGCAACTGAATCAGTTCCTTCTGTGAGTCAAAAAATGGCGACAGAAATGATTTACTCTTTGATTGGATTATATATTTATAAAATGATTCTGGGCTGACCATTCCCCCTGGACACAAACAAAAGATAAATTAAATTATCCCAAAGACAACATGGTTGGCTGCAAAGAAAGTTGCAAAACAACTGACGATTTGACATATTCCTGGTTTTGAAGAGGAATGGGGACACATTTTCAGGAAATTAGGTAAAATGGTCCGCAAGTAAGGTGATCTGGGGACAAATCGGGGAGCATCAAAAATTAATAGTTTACATTTTGGAACTGGGAATATCTCTGTATAAATGAAGTATAATAACGTAAAAATACATAGTACTTACTCGCCTGCTCGCATGTCGTGTTGGAGGTCCATTGTTCATTCGCCTGACAAGTGATGTGCTGTTGACCCTTCAGTTTGTATCCTAGGTTACATGTCACTGTATTCATAGACAGATAGGTCGTATTTATATAGTTTATTTTGCCCTTACTGATCTTGTAAATATTCTTGCAGTCTGAAATATGAAATAGGGGATAATTATATAGGGGATCTTACATAAGTGCTCATGTTTCATTGAAATTATTAAACGCTTTGAGGAAAAGAGATAAAATGCGAGGCAAGCCTCGCATTTTATCTCTTTTTCGCAACGAGTTTAATGAATTCATTTATACAGGAGCACGATTGTTAGATTCACTTTATCATATGACTTTAAGAAATCGCATTTCTGGCGAAAAAAAGTTATAATTGCGTCATTGTGTACGCAACGTTTTTATGGACGTCATAACGTTTCCGATAAATCTATAAACATCAATTTTATTGCATGGCGTTATTTTACTCCCAGTCGCAACGTCATATGATAAATTAGCATAATATTTATTAACTCTGCAAGCTGGAAAATCATTCTTTTTTCGTCCGTTCCTTTTTTTAAATTAAGTTTTCAAACAATTTGTACAGGAGCACCATCATAGAAGTGCCATTTAGTCCGGGGCGATCGGGACTCCCGTGCGAATTTGATGCCGATTTATGGTGACCTATACCAAATCAACCTTTAGGGGATAACAAATGAAAATCACCTGGTCACCCATCTGGGTTTCACGTCTGGACGTCATTATGACGTCATCAAAATAACGTATATTTTATCGGTGCAATTTAAACGGTATGTCCAATGTAGTCTATGGCGATCAGGACTTTCTTGCATTTTGTTTGCCATTTCAGTCGAAATGCACCAAATTTAATCTTAGGAGGTTAATAATTAAAATTAACATGTCGCCCATAGTGTTTTCCCATCAGAACAAAAAGATGACGTCATTGAAATGACGCCTAATATGTAAATACCACATAAAATTATATATGCGTTTTGTCTATTTCGAACACATGGAAATATTCCTTTAATAAACTGGCAGCCTTATCATGACTGAATACAAACTCTTTTAAATCGTAACATACAAAATATATTCAGATAGTGTGAAGTCAGTTCGAGGGTGGGACGTAAATGCCGTCACGATGAACGATTAAAAAGACAGTGGAGTGAATGAAAAAAAAAACAGTGTTTTTGATAATGAACGGTGTAAATATAATCTCTTATGCGCATGAGATTTCCAACAATGTGGTATGTGCAACCAGCAAAGCCTCAGATCAGCCTGCGTATACGCGCAGTCTGATCAGAGCCTTTGCTTGTCGCTTGAATATTCTATGACTGTTAAGCTACTGACTGAACATCATTTGGAGTTTCTAAGCTTAAAAGGAGACTGCACATGCTTGCACGAGTCTACACTTGTCAAAAAGCCACATTATTGTAAATCACATGACGCGGCTCATATATAGATGTACCACGACCTCTGACCAATGACCTTTGGGTCTTTCTATTTCAAACGATTGATGCAGAATACGTAAAATGAGCCAGTCCGGGTAGAGCATATGTGTATGTCAAAGCTTTTATAGTAAATGTAAAAAAATGCCCGAAAACCTTTTTTTCTAGTACAACATATCAATATTGTAAATAGAGTCACGCTCAAAAGCTTTTGGCTTATCTGTAGCTGCTTATCCTAGATAGTAGTAATAATCATTTGCAAACACTATCAACCAAACTCATTATAGTCCGATTTTGACCCCTGAAGGATCAAACGTTAGAAGAGTCTACTTAGTAGTAAGTTCACGATATGGAAATAAGGATAAACCCTCTACAAGTGACCCATTGTACTTCGATAGCACGGCCAATAGAAAACTGTTACAATCTGATTTATCTTTCGCATGCTTATAGGTAGAATCGTCTTCAGAGGTCAAAATTGGACAATAAGTCATTCTTGTTGATACGGCTTAAAAAACATCCGATTCCACATGAAAATGAAAATAGTTGTTCAAAAGTCATAAGCATATTGACCACTGGCAACATTTTACATGATTCCTCTTCTGCTCCACGGCAACACAAATCAGTACAATATAAATGGTAGTCCTCAGCTTATTTTACACTTTACAGAGGGGGTCCAATGTTTTTTTTTTGCTGAGGAAACTATACTTATACTTTACCAAGGATCCAGAGGGAGTCCATTATTTTCCAGGGGGGTGTCAAACTTTTTCCAGGGAGGGGGGGGGGTTCCACTTGCTAATTTCTTTAGAAACCCATGTACGTAATTGCTATTTTCCAGGGGGGGGTGTTCGGACCCCTACCCCCCTCTGGATCCGCACATGGGCAATGTCATCATAACGGGACAATATTTATGACAGTCCCGCTTCTAACCATAATTGTCAGGCATTGATTTGTCAGGATCAATGACAGTTGAGGTTTTCCAATGATGCACTGGTACTGCGCACGTTTGAGACCTTCGAGAAACACAGCTCTTGGAAGTGGTATTTTTTGGAATTCAGCTTTTTTTTCTCCCAAATATCCACTACGTCAACGCAGTGAGTCGAACAATATCGGTGACTGGCTAATACAAAGTAAGAAAGACGGCAAAGGTCAGGAATCGATACAATCAAGTACCACACCTGACCCATGATACCAATGGGAAAGTAACAAACTCACAGTTAGACACCACAGACGAGAGCTAAGAAGTCAGGACAATTTACAAATATATTACTCTAGTGCATCCGCCACAGTGCTTTCTATGGGCACTGAGCCGAGGTGAAAGAATGCTTCGTGGATAGAGTCTCTAGCATAGCTAAATGCCTGCCAATATGATTTCTTGCTCTTTCCTGGCATTGAACTAGTTAATATCAGCACCTGAAAGTGCATGGAATTCGAGCAGAGCCCTGGTTGTGAGATCACCAATGCCACATTGACATCTTTAATAAGTGTTCTGATCTTAGAAACTTGATGATATATGAGCAAGACTGTTTGAGAAAATGTAAAATATCAACACTCTGCAATTGTTTTATATGTGTTTTATTTAAGCGGCGAGAACAAAATTTGCTCCTATGCAAAACTGGGAGTAGGGTTGTGCATTAGCTCATATAAGACAAAATACTTAAGACAGAAAAGCAAACTTTGGTTTTTGTATTCGTCAATTGAGTATAGGTTTGTTAAACCTAATCTAAAACGATATGCATTTATATTCCATAGGAAACAATGTTATACAATATGATAATTTTACTCTTAATTCAATATTTCGGCCAAAGGCCTTTATCAAGAAAAACATGCACTTCAATGTCAACGACATAGTCTCTGTTTCACCATCTTGTAGTTGACATTGAAGTGCATGTTTTCTTGATAATGGCTTTGGCCGAAATATTGAATTAAGAGTAAAATTATAATGATAATCTAAAACGGTTTGAAACCGACTCAGAGCAGTCGTTAAACTAAATGACGATAGCCAAAATTACCACTTTTAAATTATAATTAAGTTCATGTAACGCACATAATACAACCTGTAGCCGTAAACAGCTGTCATATATAGTAAAGTCATCCAGTAATTTGCAGACTATTAGAATGTTCATTGATTAGCTAGTTTTAAAACCTTTTTTCTGTAGCTCAAACTTTCAATTTTCTTATTCTCAAATTGATAAAGTAACATATGTAACAAGCTGTTACAGGCTAACACCCATGCTTACAGTGTGCAAACATCTCCTATTCGATGCACCTTGAATTGGTACATACGATAGAATATATCTAAAAGAGTTTGGGATGGAGCAGGTAATTACTCAGCTTGCAGTCAAAATATTGTTTGTTGATTATTCTGGTTTTTAATGAGATGAGGAGGACAATTATTTTACCAGAGAATCAGAAATTATTATCGATATTGTATATGACTTGGATAAGGATTGGTTTAGAATATTTACATTAGAAAGGGACATTTACTAAATTGTACTGTTTAAATGTAAAACGATTATTTTCTATGTTCCTCTAGGATGTATCTTTATTTTAGAATTATTCATATTAGGAAATATTGACAACAAATATTCATGACATCTGTAACAAAGATACATGGGCTTAATTTAATAATCATCAATACCTAAGACTTAGGCACCAGAGGCTGGAGACATTAGCTAGGAAAACATGCGAAATATATTCATTTTATCCTGAAATATCATCTCTTATATCAAGTCAATGTCCTTGCTCATTTATTATGTCATGTAACATATGTTACAACCTTTAACAAGTGCTTCAATCTTGTTGTTAAACCTGCAAATTCTATAATTTTATGAATATGAGCAAGACAATCCCAAATATGCAAGATATCCAACAGCAGCAAATGTTTTCATATATTTTTACTTAAATGATGCCTACCAAATTCGGCTCCTTAAAATTGGGTATAGCCTTTGGGTTGTTTAATTGCACGTATAAGACACTATATTAAAGTATAAAAGCAAACTTTGGATTTTCTCTAACCAAAATGAGTTTGTTAGGTCAAAATAATCAAAACATTTTGGAAAATGCACTTATCAGCTAAAAAGTAAACGATATTGGTCACAATTTTCATGTTTAAAGGGTAATCTAATTAAAGTAACGTACATAACACCAGAGGAAGCTGTAATTTTGCTCCAAAAGAATTTATATGTAGCTAAAGTAGTCAATATGCAGACCATATGAGTAATTTAAATAATTAGCCTTCTTTCTGTAGCTCAAACTTTTAATTTTCAATTTTTTTCTAAATTTAATATGGTAACTTATGTAACAGGCTGTCAGAGACTAACGCCCCAAAGAACATAGTGCAAACATATATTAAAAGACGCAGCTTGAAATCCTCTTTTTGATAGGATAAGCTTGCAAAATTCCCCAAGGGAGCAATAACATTCTCAGCCATCAGTCTAAAGGTGGCCCGATAAGCTGGGTATTTATAGGAAATCTACGGTATTTTGCATGCAAAATATAGTTATAGATAAATAATTCATTGTCAAAGTCAGGTAAAGCACTGATGTAACCATCATATGACTAAAATAATTGATATTATGTTTAAAGAAGCGTTCGTGTTGGATAAATATGACCATACCAGCACAAACTATAGCTTTTATTAACGGGCAGTTTCTTATTATGGTCGCCATATTTATGACGTCATAACTAGCTTCAGACGCGGATTTGAGATGGGTGACCACCTTTAAATTAAAGGTAAGACTCCACTGAAGATTTTGATATAGGTCACCATAAATCGGCACACAATTCGCACGGGACCTATTTTTTGTCTCTAAGGGCCCTGACTAATTCGTTGGTCCACAAATAGTTAAAGAGCAATCTATAACTCACTGTAAAATATGTTGTAGTCTTATAAAATTACAGTAAACCTATGTTAAACGGCCACTCTCAAAATGACCAAGACATGTTTTTCAAAAATAGTAAGTGATTATGATCAGTAAATACCACAATCACAAACTGCAGACAAACCCATGGCACCGCGACGAAAAGCCACACAACAATCACGAGACACCAGGAAGACAAACTAAGCAAAGCAACCAGCTCTCTCTTATCCATCAAGATGATTGCAAAACTAGATCGGACATAAAGTCACGTATAACAAAACAAAGAACAATTACAGACTCCAAACATTGGAGTTACAATAAACAACAAGTCAACAACAACAGAACCACTGCCTTAGAACGGACAGCAGCCTAGTAAGCCACCGGGGGTGGGGCTTAAATGCATTTTACTGGTACCAAATCTTCGCCCTAGATTCTGCTGTTGTTGAAGTACAAGAAATGTTCAGCTGGCATGGAAGCCATCTAACTAATACAATGTATTATCATGGAGAAACACTCTAATCAAATCAACTCATTATGATGAAACAAAGAAAAAGGCTCACGACTCACAGATAGTCAGAGCTAAAGAAAACCTCAAATTGAGCCACGGTGGGTCCAGCTACAGATGAGCATCAGGCACCAACCCACCGATTAAAGCTTTACGTCAGAGCCGTCATAGAGCCTGAAACCTTTGTTTTGTCTATTTTTGTGTGACCGTTTTACACAGATTTTACTGTATGTCTATTGTTAAAAGTAAAGAGGACTGCGAAGATCAGAAACCAAAGTATGCTTTGTCAAACAGTAAGCCTTCCGCTAAAATTGTTGTTGACGTCATCGCCCATTTTTTCTCTTTAATGCAAATTGAATTGAATTTTTGTGAAAACTACGAGTCCGGTCAGACTGCGTCCACACTGTTTGCTAAAGATATTTTCCGAAATACATTAGCAGACAGCAAAGCATATATACTTAGTATAAATATCTAATTATGTGCAAGGTCTACACTGATGTAGGCGGTATAAAATAGTTAAACCATGTTTGTCCACCTGTACGTGAGATAATTCACTCGCTAAAGCTCGTGGATTATCTCCACGTATAGGCGGACAACCCATGGTATATAGAATTCTATACACAATAGAAGAGGGTGAATTTGATGGTGGGTTTAGACATAATGGATTCACATTCTAGTATAATACTCGTATATTGCATTGGCATGCAGATAGCTGAATAATATTGTCCTTTTGTCCATGATAACATGTCAGTTTAAGCCATTTAATATTATTATGCCAGGCATCCTGTTTGATATAGATAAACAGTGCAGATCCCGATCAGACGCCGCAGAACGTGACGTCTGATCAGGTTCTGCACTGTTTGCTCACTGTTAAACTTTAAAAATGAATAAAAAGTGGAGTTTACCACCAAGAAGCCTTAAACCTGATATGACTGGTCCAACATTCATAATAATAGAGCCAGTGCATGAGATTTCCAACAATGTGGTATGTGTGACCAGCAAAGCCTCAGATCAGCCTGCGCAAACGCGCAGTCTGATTAGAGCCTTTGCTAGTCGCTTGAGTATTCTATGGTTTTTAACCTACTGACTAAACACCATTTGGAGTGTCTAAGCTTAAAAGGAGACTGCAGAGGCTCATCTGAGGGCTGCACATGTCAAAATGCCACATTGTTGGAAATCTCATGCACTGGCTCTATTATGTAAGTCTGTTAAATTCCAATAGGCATAAATGGGTTGATGAAAAAAGAGCACCAACCTCTTGGAGCACATCTGGCCCCACTCCATGTTCCGTCTGCACGGCAGATCATTGTCTTGTGTGGTTTCGCTTTATAGCCTGTATGACAGACCACTGGAACCTCTCCTCTCGCTTCATCCATCTGATCAAAGTCTACGTAGCCATGTTCTACCTGAAACTTCTTCTTGCAGTCTGTAATTATTTAAGACACTAATTCGATGTTTGGAATTTTCATGGAATCATGAATAATTCGGGTCTCTTGCAAAGTAAGTGAAGCGCTTCACGTTAACTTTGCAAAAGACCCGAAATATTCATGACTCCATGAACATTTCAAAAATTGAATTTATTACTTATAAACATTTTATTATAAATATCTAACATATAGAAATTATTTATAATTAAGAAACAAAACAGTTTTGTGTTCAATGTGTAAACATATTAACGGTTTTGTTGAGTGTCAAACGGAAAAGCGGAACAGTCAACAAATTTATGTCTTTCATGAGGTTATGAAAGGTTGCAAAAATCTCGAGATGCATTAAAGACTTGCTTCGAAAATGTAAATATAGTAAAATGTATCCTGAAAAAATCCTTCAATTTGCAAAGGGACGATATCGAACAGTAATATGGACAAACAGGCATTTCTTCTACTTTTGATTATTTCCCCTAGGTCGCTGTGACTGCGCAAGGGTATACAGAAAATTCATGCTCAACTCCCGACACATGAAATTTATACTGATCATAAACAATTGTTGGCATTTTAACATTCATTAGCAGGATAAATATAGCATTGGAGCGTTTTGATTAGGGTAATTGATAGTTGTCGTATGACTGAAAGATTGATGAAAGCGCCATTACACCCCTAACAATAAACAATAAATAACTGATGGATTATCGAAAGATCTTTTTTTTTTCGAAAATCTGCCAGACTGATAGTTTGAATATACTCATGCTAATAAAAAGAAGGCCACCCCAATTTAGCTGCTTTGTTGAAAGGAAGTATAGACATGAACATGTTATGACTACAATTTTTAATATTGTAAGTTATATACCTTTTATGACCACCATCTTTATCAATGTATTCTATGAGCCTTTTGCGCATGCTTAGAAGAAGCTTGTCTATACATTTGTACTCCACCCCTGTAGAAAATGTTGCCAATGTTCAACCAGCTGGCGTTCCTCTTTGGGTAATGTGGCAGCTGGGAAAGGATACAAGTCATGAACCCGAGGGTTCGAATATCCCAATGGTGGTCGATTGGAAATGGATGGGGATTCGGGAGGTCAGTCAAGAGGGTATGACATAACCAGCTTGCAAATAGTTCCTTGTCATATTGTGAGTAATGAGGCATTCTCTTGCTTGAAGAGAAACTGATTGTTGCCAGCAGTCTGATCGATTGGCAGGACATGTGGGTGCGGAATCCACATAGCATTGGCCTGTAAATGAGCCCCGAATGACTATGTAAACTAATATGACCATTACATAAACGTATTATTCAAAGCTCAGGGTGGCCTTCTTTTTTCTAGCATGAGTATATTATAATGCTAGTTTATGATGCACGATAAGATTTATAATGTAGAATCCATAATGCATGATAACTTACTGTAACCGTCACTGTTCTGTACAACGACGACAAATATCTGAAACAAGAAATATTGTTATTTAGATATAGGTACATTTACTGTCCTGCCAGCCAAGAGTGACAGTGATGTCATGTTTTGTTTACAAAGTTATCAGGGACTTATAATCTATAGATCACTTGTGTAATAATCCTATCCGCAGGATAGGATTAATACACACGTGATCTATCGATTCGCTTTAGCTCAAGTGATGTGTACACGCTAATGTTTTACTTATCAATTGTAAACAAAACAACCGTCAATGTCACTCTTGGTTGACACGGCAGTAGCAATATAGTACGGAAGAGTGCATGCACTTTGTCAAATTTACAAGATATGATATTGCATGACCTGTAGACTCCGCTACAGAGAGATAGTTAAAGAAGGTATTACACTGTTCTGGGTTTATTTTTTCTCATTAGCTTGTATTTTTATTGTTGAAAAATCAAAAATATAACAAAACAAAAAAATTATTCTCGATGAAAAACAAAACGCGCATCGATACCTCTTGATTTTAAGACTCGGTGAAATTGTATATTTCAAAATCATTTACCATTTGTGTTGTCCGTGTTTCTACGAAACAGTGGCAGGAAGAGACGACGTTCGATTCAATAGTATCACATTCAATAATTTTAAAACTGATATTATAATCAACTGTTACTGGATTTAAGCATGGTATTCTATGCATATACACGATAAATTGCTTTAATTTTTCTAACTTAAATCTTCACATTGTGGTTGATTTTGTGCTCAAAGAACCGATTTTGCAAGACGATGCTTTGAGTACACAACGATAAAGATATGTATCAGTTGGTAAAGAAATAAGGATATTTTTGTTTTTAAATAACTACCATGCTAAATATATACACAGTTTATCATGCGTCTGAATATACATTACCAATATAAATAGTTGGACTTTGGTAGATAACATCATTCTGCTCTTGGCACTGAAATACACAGAAAAAGCTGAAAGTTCATTGCACGTGAACCACAATACAAGGAACCGCCTTAAGATACATTCATAAAAGATGGAATTTATTCCATACTAGTAACATCGCCTATCTTGAGGTGACACTTATTGTCCACCAGTACAGAGTGGATTACAGTAAACCATTGCTTAAGCGGCCGCTTAATAAAGAAGACCGAAATTGGCTTTTTAAGACCGATTATGGCTTCTATTGCGGGTCAGAAGTATTGTAGAATGCTCCATTCTGCAATACTTTCGACCTTCATTAAGCTACCATTTGTCATTAACATCTTTGTTTTGTCAATTTCTTAGTGGTCGCTTAAGACAGGTTTTACTGTTCATCTGTTCTGTACACCAGGCCTCAAGATATTAAAACATTTTCAAGGCCAGTTTAACTTAACATGAGATTCCAACCCCTCAAAAACAAAAATGTAGAATTATACTGATTGTTCTTGTTGGTGTCAATGCAAATAGCATTTAAACATTTATAAGCAGGATAAATTAGAATAACCGAATTTGTTATATGTCTGGAGAGAATCCTGTCACCTGATTGGCCCAATTTGTCTTCATAAATCTCTATGTCTACCTGAAAGCTTGTCTAAATGGGTCAACAAGTTAAAATTGCATGAAAACCAGCTCGACCTAGTTCCCAGAAGTTAATATTTTTGACACTTCTGCAATATTATACCTTGAAAATATTAACCTGGTCCTGGCCTTTATCATTAACATAATTTCACGGTCGATTGAGCTTCTAAATATATCTTCGGCGTCCATCGTATAACTAATGCGGATATACCGCTATAATCTTCAATTGGCTATCAGCTGCCTGCGTGGCTCTGTGGGTAGAACACGTGAATATTGCACACTTATATTTTTAAGCTCTGTGGTGTTAGTTCGAAACCCATACGCGAGATTTATTATTGTATTACTATTGAAATACTTTTGTTTTTATTTTATTAAAGCTGCGTAACTATGAACGTTTTTCGAAAAAAAATATTTTCTTTTTAAATCATTTGCAAAAGTAGAATTAAGTTATGTTGTCACAATAAATCTAATTTCTACAGCTGAAAACTGCATGAAAGGGTGAATTACCTTATAAAAACAGGTGTATTTTCCCTTGTTTTTTAATTATTTGCGTCCCTCCAATAATTCTAGACAGTTAATTTTTAACATAAATGCTGTTGTTTTGGAACTAATAATTTGTTAATTATTACGAAAAAGGTAAAATGTATACCTGAATTTTAGTATTTTTACTGTGTTCTTGAAAAATAGAAACATTATTTTCAAAATGAAAATATCAAAAGTTACAGATTATGCAGCTTTAAGCTTTCTCCTTTTCTCTACTTTAATCAATTTGATCTCTTTGGTGACAACAACATTCTCTCGTCGGATCCGTAACACTGTACTTTTAAAATATGAGCTGCGACATGAGATTTCCAACAATGTGGCATTTTGACACGAATAGGCACAGGTGAGCCTGTGCACCCTTCTTTTAAGAATTGAAACTAAATGCTGTTCATTCAGTAGCTTACCATCCATAGAATATTCAAGTGACTAGCAAAGGCCCTGAGCAGACTGTACGTATGCGCATGCTGGTCTGAGCCTTTGCTTGTCGCATATACCACATTGTTGGAAATCTCATGTAGTGGCTCATATATGGACCTCCTTGCTGCTCTTTAGAAAAATGCTTCGACCTGCTATAACTGATTTATTTGGCTTTTGAGCCAAGAACACGAGTGTAGACCTATATTCGAAATCTAAATTCTAACTCCAAGCATCAAAAAGTTGTCAGTCATTACATTTTCAAAGAAAGCGTGAACTTACATGCTTTGTGTTTATGTGCATTTCTTCGACATGAAAACAAAGAAAAATTAAATAAAAAAAAGTTGGGTAGACCAGGATTCGAACCCACAATTTACGTATCTGGACCTATTCTGACTAACCATACGACTACCGTGGAAAGTAAAACTTCATTGACTTAACGGATCTCATCGCAATTGTGCCAAGACGTTTATTTCCGTTATTGCTCGAAACATACCGATTGCACACGATCCATCACGAAAAACTATATAGTCAGTGTAAATACAGTAATAATTTATTCATACATAAAGGTTAGGATCAGGTTAATTTTGTAGAGGTTTACCCTCTAGAGAGATAAGAAAATTAGCATGATGAGTGTGAAACTAGCATGTGCTGTATGAAATTGACATGATTTGCTGTTTCACCTCCCAACACCAACAGGTAAATTAAAGCCTTTCATGAAATTTTACAACAGTTTTGTTTTGTTTTGTTTGCTTATTTATCATTGTTTGAATAAACAAACTGTAAAAACAGTTTTATGATAACATTTTGTATTCCCCATTAAGAGAATTGATATACATTTGAAAATGGAAAATACTAAATTATGATATTTTAATAAAAGTTGCTAAAAAGTTTGAGAAAGTCCTTAGATGTCCTAGAAGGTTGAACAGGTCTTTAACAACAAAAGTGAAAGAAGCAAAACTTTCATTCTTAAATGAAAAATCATATAACAAAACAGTTTTTGACTTCAATTTCGATAGCCATAAGGATTTATCTACCCTTAAAAGGGATATACTCTTCTTCGGGTAGATAATCCTTATGGCTACCTAATTAAAGTCAATAATTAAATGATATAACATAGGTATGGTATTCCATGCATATCTTTACTTGACAAAAGTTACGTAATAGTTATACCATGGCTCTTTAAAATTTAGTATAGAAAATAGGAATGATAGAAAAGCTTGAAAATCCGGTTTCTCTGATAAATGATACAATTATACATACATACACGGTGACTCAAAGAAATGAAATATAAAAGGATTAAAATCTGAGCAAATGTCTGCTCTCAGAGAATTATAAACCAAATTCAAAAGCCCTGAGCGAGCTAAGCGAGCTGGTAAAATATTTACTATACTTAAGGAATAAAGAAACGCAACAAACACTTTGAGTCATTGTAAGTATACAATATGATGCAAGTTTTTAGTGCAAATGATATCTATCCATAGGAGCAGTATGTGTCCGTCAAATTACAGCAGGTTCAACGTAATAATTGATAACCTAACCATTTTGGTATGCGTGTAACCAGACTGACCCCCGTAGTAAACTGCTGAAACAGGGTCAATAAAAGCAAAGTTTGAATCAACCATCGGTTTATTGTTTTAAAAAGTCTTGGCATTGGCATAGATTACGGCTCAAGCAAATGATGAAATGACAACGTTTCTGTAGGATTCTGAAACGGCTTAACGTCATTAACGTCAACTCTGAATACTGAATGAAACGCGTAAACTTTCTTTTCTGATTGAGATTTATTCATTACAAGGTCGTTTTGTTCAAGAATTATGACTTGAGATCTTCAGACGTCAAAAAAACTCAACTCTGACGTCAAAATTCGATATCCTACGTTTTAATGAATTCTATGATGTTTATGTGTTTTTCTAATGATTAAATGGTCAGAGGACAAAGTTTAGGTTACAGATAACAAGTTTTGTATCCACTCTCGGCATGTAATCAGATGTTTTCTCTTGCATTATGCCGTGTTTTGTTTGGCTAACGTCAATATAAAGACCCTACCAGCGTAATTCTACGGTATCTGAAAAGTCAGTTTTTTCCAAGAAAGCATGTTCTGATATCTCTCGGTTTATCTTATCCCGTATATCCACCAGCGACCCATACCCGATGGCTCTAACTGACGTTTATCACTTATTCACTACCATATTGCATCTTGCCATTCAAGTAGCGTGTTTTGACGCAATATTTGATTGCATTACGAATATGATTGGACGTTTGTTTAATTTTCACATTGTCAAGTCGACGCCAAATAACCAAACATGGGAAAGACGGGGTTTCTTGATCTTTATTCTGACTTTAACGTCATATTTTACGTTTTCATATGTTTTCATCTTGTAGCGTAAAATGTAGCGTTAAAATGACGTTTTGGTATTTCATTACATGCTATAAATACTCAATAAGAAATTTTCAAAAGAGATTTCACCAAACCGTCATTTAATCACGCAAAAATTATATTTTTGTCTGTTGCGTTTCTTTATTCCTTAAGTATAATAATAATGTGTGGAAGTTTCATATTTTACAATGGGTGACATGCAATTATATGTCAATTTAAACAGATTATTCGGGGTGGGGGCAAATGCTATTCTACCCACACTCCCCCCCCCCCTCTTAGAAAAATAATTGGGAAGTGCCTACCCCCCCCCCCCCCCCCCCCCTCGTGTTCCTTCGTCTATGCCTAAATGTCTTAAAATTTATATAAAATCAAAGCACTGAGAGTACTGATGGAAACGATGTCTTGTGATTTTAGTTCTTGTAGGCTAAGCAGAGTGCATTTTTGTAGATGATATTTTAGGAATATTTGAATTTGTATATTGTATATTTTTCTGACCAATGATGAAGGAAAAGTTTGAAATGATTTCTATTTTTAGTTTTTAGTTTTAGCATAACAGAATTTTGAAGGCGCATGCGACAAAATATCAATCTTATCATTTCAAACATGGGCTGGTATGTCTTTAAACCCTATTTCACTTTTAAGCTCTGGTGGCCATTTTGTTATGTGGGATCAAAAATAGTAAGTGAGCATGATCAGAAAATACCACAATCATAAACCCGGACAACCCCGTGGTGCCGGGAGGAAGAGCTGCTCAACCATCACAAGACACCAGGAAGATAAATTAAGCAAAGCAACCAGCTCTCTATCTCTTCCCCATCAAGATGATTGTATTATCTATAATATAATAATTATATATAATTATATTAGAATGGACATAAAGTAACGTACAACAAAACATAGAACAATTACAGACTCCCACAATGGGAGTAACAATAAACAAAAAGTCAACAACAACAGAACCACCGCCTTAGAACGGACAGCAGCCTAAGCCACCGGGGGGCTTAAATGCATTTTACTGGTACCAAACCTTTTACCCATATTTAGCAGAGGGCATTATGCCGAATACATCACTGAAATTATTTTAAGAGTTTGGATTACTGGTTAAGAAGTTTAGATTTCTTTTTAGATTTCCATTCGGCTCATTGTTGCCCTATTTTGAGGGTAATGCGATGAATTATTGCAAACAGGAAACAATGGTTAAGGAAAGGTGGTTTATAGCCATTTCCTTTTGCCTAGCTCTTGATAACATTTTGTTCAGTGGAGCAACCCGTTAACATTTTGCTAACATAGACTTGCATTATAATTGCCTAAAAATTCCAACAAGGGCAATAACTAAAGTTTTAAGGGTCGATTTTGACGAAACTTATAGGATATCAGAGTACTTGATACTTATTGTGTACCAAATATGTATCAAATCTGACCAGTAGTTATGAGATGTGGATGGACAAAATGCGACGGACGGACGACGCCAAAACTATATCCCTCCAACTTTGTCAGGGATTATTAGATATCAGCATAGCTACATACCTAAAAAGCTTTTAATATGTTATGTGTTCTGATACTTTTTATCACCTGGTAAAATATCTTGTTTGAGTTTACGTTAATTTCTCTGTCAAATGTCTCAAATTTGTTCAGAAATGTTCGCTTTTCCATTTTTTAGCCCATTTTGATGTCCGTTTTTGGTAACCATAGCAAAGATAAACGTCAATTTAAAAGTTTTACTTTTAAACTTGGTATATTATTCTAATAAACCAATAAGAACAAAATGGTGAAAAGCATTTTTAGCCCATATGTGGGCCGAAATAGCACCCCCCTGATGCATGTAGCTCTTTGGCAATATTAACTGTGTATATCTGGCATATAGTATAGATATAAAAAGAAAATTTATAGATGGTAAACTTAGGTTTCATTAAGAACATTGACAATAAAAAGTAAAAAAAAAACACTTAAAAATAAAAAAGAGCAAAAAAAGAGCCATGACATGTGATTTCCAAAAATGTAGCATTTTGACAAGTGTAAACTTAAGCGTTGCATCGATGATCAATTATAATCACCAATTATAATCGATGATCAAACAAAAACTTCGTTTGATTGTGTTTTTGGTAATAATCGATGATAATTGAAAAACATCACACTTGATCCAATTTTAAGCTCCTATTCTAAATATGCAACTTTGCTACAAGGAATAGCAGTTAAATGGAGAGTTAAATGGAGTTTGCTGTCAGGACCAGTTGGGGTATTGGCTACTAGCACAAAGGCTCTGATCAGACTTGACCCGAACCTTTGCCGGTCACAGGAAATCTCAAGTCACCTAATTCCTTGAATTATACTCAAATCAGCATTTGTAATTTGTAATATTCTTACAACCACCAGGTTGAGTTTTGTTCATAATGGCACAGAGTATGCTCAAATAGCAAAGGTACAAGCAACAGCAAATTGTAAATTTGCAAGCAATTTGTTGACAAAATTTTTAAACAATTTAATATCTGGTTTTAGCGACTATTTAGACTTCTTACAGATCAAACATAGTATGGAGTTTGTCAAAAAGCAAATAAAGCATTTTCACATGCTTCTGCAAAATATACTGTTTGGTTTTTTGTTTGATTTGATTCTTTACGCCCCATCAACAAACTTTCAGTTATAAAGGGACAGGTCTTCCTGGGTTGAAACCAGTACTAAGCTAGGATAAATGTGTCTTGCGCAAGGACACAGTGCAGTGACGCTGTTGAGGCTCGAGTCTGGGCCCCTTCATCTCGAGTCAAGCACTCTACCACTGAGCCACTGCATATACATGAACTTTATTTGTAAAAAAATTAACTCATTGTGCTACCAATGTTTATTTTAGGACACAAGGCTGTGACTCTCGGTGGGTGAAATTATTCTGGAATTTCAAAACTATATGCAACCAGACCTACATAAAATGACTAGACACATCTATACAATCTATACATAAACTCAACTATCGTATAGCAGTACTGTTATTCAGTAGATAACATCATGTTATACAAAGTGAGGCTTGTATAGGGGGGTACCAAATATCCCATATCCCTTGAAGTAAACAGGCAGATATCCCTTATAAATAGGCAAATATCCCCATAATTATTGTTCCTAAATTTTCAATATCCCTGGAAGTAACGAAAACATTGAACCAAGTATCCCATATCCCTGGAAGTAAAATGGATAGTATCCTATATCCCTGGAAGTAAAATGGCAAATATCCTGTATCCCTAAAACCCCTATACAAGCCTCCAAAGTAGATCTTGCACGTTACAGATTATTGCATAGAGTTTAATATCAAGTTTGTGCAAATGTGAATAAAGCATTTTCACACATTTCCTTTACTTGGCATATGCAAAATATATTTATCTATAATGAACATACACTTTGCTGAGAAAAATTCTCATCCATGTGCTACCAATGGTTATCTTAGGACACAATGATGTGACGCTTGATGGGTGCAATTATCTACTTCAGAACTATATGCAAAGACACATTGATTATACATTATTTCAGACCTATATGAATTGACTAGAAACATTCATACAATCTATACATAAATTTAACTATCATATGACATTACTGTTATTCAGTAGATAACATCATGTCATACATAGTGGCTCTTACAGAAGTGATCATTTCATGAGAAATTTTAAAAAAGTTATTGCTTTACTTCAAAGAGTGTTTAAGAGTGTTTAGAGTCAAAGAGACTCTATGATGGTTCCGACTTAAAGACTTATCTATTGATGAGATGATAGGGGCCTGATACTTTGGCTGTTTGTCGGGCCCACTGGGGTTTACCTGTTGGATTTCTTTTGCTCCAGTATTCAGTTTTATTTACTGTTGAGTCCTTATCCTTGCTTTATCTCCTTGTTTTATCTTGATTTATATGTTTCAGGAGATGATGCATTGATAAGTTAGGGGTCTTTCATGCAAACCAAATATCTATGTGTCTTGATCCACATTTGAATTAAGGGTGAGGTTGGCGCCGTTAAACCGGTTTAAGCCCTCCAGTAAAATATTTTACTGACCGTTCCAAGGCGGTACTTCTTTTGTGGATCTCTTGTTTTTTGTTCTGTCTTGTGTTTGCTATGTCTTTGTGCGCATTTGTTTATATGTGCTTTGCGGTCACCTGCTGGGAAAGAACTGACCTCTTGGCTCTCGTTTGTGGTGTCTTACTGTGAGTTTGTCACTCTCCCATTGGTATCCTGGGTCAGGTGTGGTACTTGTTTATATTGATTCCTGATCTTTGCACCCTTACTTACTTTTATTCCAATTGTGTTTCTTGTCACCAAATAGTTATTTAACTTCTGGCTATGACATTATTTTTTGACATGATTTGTTTGTTTGATTTGATTCTTTACGTCCCATCAACAATATTTCAGTTAAACAGGGACGGGTCTTCCTTGGTTAAACCAGCACTAAGCTAGGATAAATGCGTCTTGCTCAAGGACCACGACGCAGTGACGCCGGTGAATCTTGAATCCTCAGTCTCGAGTCAAGCACTCTACCACTGAGCCTCTGCGCTCCCTTTTTGACATGATATATTCCACTGAATAACAGTAACATCAAATGACAAAATAATGTTATGGCCACAGGTTGCATAATTTTGATACAAAGAAGTTATGTTAATAACAAAGTAAATTTTCTTTGAAATAAACCAGCTTTGGAGGTGTTAATTTCCCTTTGTGCCCATTTCAAATCATTTTTTAAACTAACCTAAGGCTGTCTAAACTGATTGACTTAAGCTTTAAGTATTTGGTCAACATTATTCAGTCTAGTCAGACTCCTCCCACAGAGGAACGCAAAGAAAAGAATATACTTCCTGGCCCCCATCCCTCAACAAAGTTTGACAAGTAAATTTAATCCTGCCACCTTGTTATGAAATGATAACTTGTGTAAGACCCTCTATAAAATACATAGAACAAATCAGAACGAATGGAATAAGAGACCCTATTTCTGCTTGTTAAAGTACCATCAGCACATCAAAGAACAAACATAAGAGTCCCTGTCAAGGCTAGTCACCAAGTCATTTTCTATTTCATCCTTGCTGGGAATCTATCTTAATATATTATCCCAAGGAATCCTAGTTAGTTGGATTTTATAATACGGTAAATCTTGTATTAGTTCGTATTAGTTCGTATTAGTTCGTACACTCGAATAGTTCGTTAAATGTCATGTATTAGTTCGTACACTAGTCATTTTTTTTATATGCAAATCTATTAGTTCGTACACAACGTTTTTTTTCCTTCATTGGTGCTTGTTTTTAATCAGTGTGGCTGTCTACGATATGTTCCTGTTAACTTTCGCGTTCTTACACCAAACAGATCTTTTCGTCTGTCAATCTAACGACTTCGGTCGCTAACGTAAATCCAGCATTGACGTCGCATGTTAATAACATTAAAATTTGTTTTCTGAAAATCGAGCGAATGCTAATTTACACGCCCTATGTCGCCGATGCGTCGGAGATATATTCTGTACGGTCATTACAAAAAGTGTCCTTAGAATAATGGATAGTTACATTTTACTTCTGTGTCATATATCTTTTATAATCGGACACCAAAGCCGCGTGCGACCCGGAAAGCATTTTTATACTTGTGCAGCTCGGACCCGACACGAAATCAACTTGCGCGGTGCCTCATATAAAATGGTACCAGAATATTTCGCAAATAGCCTGCTGGTACTTATGACAAGGCCCAGGAGAGCATGTGCGTTTGCGCAATCTCATCAGGGTCCCGCTGCTCACTAACATAAAGTTTGAAGTGGATGAAGACTCAGCATGCTCAGACCAAATCAAATTCTAGATATCTACGTACGTTTTGTTTTATATAGTTGAATATCAATTTCGGTTTTCTGAGCGTAAATAACTCCATAAATGTAGTAATAACGGCTTTTCCTAGGTTCAAACAAATGGAACATTTTAACAAATTGTTTAGCCGATCATGGCGTGTCTTGCTGTCCTCATGAAACTACATACGGAAGGTCCTGAGAGTTCATGATTGCCGAGATAGTGTACGCACAGACGCACAAACCGAGTATAATTTGATTGTATCATGATTCTAGGTCTTGATGAATGGCATTTCCATGAAATAAGCCAGTTCATGAGATTATGGTACCTATCGCATATGCGAGCAGCGAAGGCTCAGACGAGCCTGTGCATCTGCGGAAAATCGTCAGCGCCTTCAAGCTTAACTGCGAGCATAGAAGGAATGTAGATGAAGGTACGTTCATTAATTTAGGATAATAGCCCCACTAGGTGGCTGTGAATTTGAAAACAGGAAGAATTCGCTTTATTTTAACCACCACACATCTATTGATGTATGTATCCCGACTTTCAATATATTAGTTTTCATGAACAGCCAGACCGTGTGTCTTTTTTGGAAGGAAAAGTCTTCCAATATGGATGGATTTTCCTTCCATTTAGTTTTTTTCACAGAAAATTGGAAGGTCTTTATAACATCCATCTTAATGAAAACAGCAAAAGACCTTGAGATCATCCGCGGTGACATACATATCAGAATTTGCAAACATCCTTACCACACTTCTGTAGTTGTTTTACCCCGACTTTGTTGTATGAGACCAACAAAGTCGCAGATCAGCCTGGGTACCGCATATTCTTATCAGCGCCTTTGTTATGAATACAAACATTAAACATTTTGTCGGGCCTGGTCTGGGTCAAACCTGTCTGCTAATAATATCAGCCGCAGACATGAAGATCAAATCCGCCGCTTTCATGCCACGTGCTGTTTTAAGAGTTGGGTAGCACGTGGTGCATTGGCGAATAAAAGCGGACTTCGCACATAAAACATAATTGCTCAGCTGCATGCGCGGATCCAGAAAGGGGTCCAACTTTGACAACTTTTTTTTAATTGATGATGGGAGAGAGGATCCAAACACCACCATATGCGGGTCATCATTGGCCCGCCAGCGAAACACCATTTAAATGGCGTTTCGCTGGCGTGCCGCTGATGGCCCAACATCGAATGCTAGCTTGGTAGCTTTGTGATTTTAAAGGGAACCGGACCAGTATGCTAAGAAACCCTATTTTTCAGGGATGGGGTCTGTCCCCCTCTGGATCCACCCATGAGCTATCTGGCATGAAAAGACAATTTCTGTAAACTCATCACTTTCGCTCATTGCGATCGCGTACACGTTCGCAAACATTTTGGATCTCGGAAATTTACTTTACAAATTCAAACTATCAATGCCCCACAATTTTATCAAATGGCGGGCGACAGCCAGAACTCCTTTTTATAAATTTCCAGTGGGTGCATAAAAGGCCTCGATACACCGTCACAAAACCGAAAAATCGCACCGGAAATTCACTTTTTTTTCTTAACGACGTGAAGAGCATTAGACGCAAGTAGGCAAAGATGGGCCTGTGCATCCAACACTGTTGACTTTACGGTAGTATCATGCGCGGATCCAGGATTTTTTGTCATGGGGGCTCCAGGCTCAACTGACAGAGAAAAAACACTCTGATAACGTTTTCTTAGGCATCAGCCTTTTACAATTTTACAGAGGGGTCCAATAATTTATTTTAAGGAAAACTATAATTTTTTAAGGTTCCAGAGGGGGTCTATCATTTTTCAGGGGAGGGAGGTCCAAATTTTTCCAGAGGGTGTGGGGTCCAAATGCTAATTTCAATTGATACCTATAGAATTTGTGATTTTCCAGGTGGTCCGGGCCCCCCATACCCCTCTGGATCCGCGCATGCGTATGGTAGATCCACTTGCGATATCTAAATTTTCAAGTCAACAGTAAAGCCAATCCCGAAGGACAGGTTTTTTTTCATGCAATTGTTCATTTTCCATTCCCGGAGCATCTAGTGACACCTCAAAACATGATGAGGTATAGGCCTATGATTCTGCAATATGTTAGTGGAAAACAAATGTTGAGACCTCGGACCCTGGTCCGAGTTGAGACACAGTGATTATCGCGACATTTAGTCAACTATTGATGGTTTCAGTCTTTCATTATGTATATAAGACTAGGCCTTGATTTCTGGCATCAGTTTTAGAAAAACGGGCTGTCCAATGTTGTCAAATAACGTTCATGCTAGATACATTACCATAACATACCATGCATAAGCTGGGTGCTATACTCGCTGGAAGAATGTGTTTAATGGTAAAAAAATTACAGTTCAAACGTTAATAATCAGATCTTAGAACAAATCTACATGGATATGCTCGAGAAGCTCAAAATGGAAGCATGCAGACCAGTGTGCAAGAACACATACAATAATATGGCTAAACAACCGCCAGCTTTTTTGAAAAGCTAATACTTGTGTAAATTACTCGATGATGATATTGTTGCGCGAAACGAAACGAAAGTTTAGGTGTATTTATTTTATCATTATTATTCGTTTCTGTCTATCGACAGTGTCTTTTCATGCAATTGACTTAATTTCAAACGCCGCTGCTATCATTCTGTCCATAAAGACGCGTATGGGATCACATCACTCAGAGAAAACGGAATTCTTAAGACAGATTCTAAGGAAAAAGCCAACATTTGTAATAGGCAATTCCAATCAGCCTTCACACGTGAAGACGACTCTGACCCGCCCTCGAAAGGGGCTAGTCCGTTCTCCTCCATGGGGGACATAACAGTTGACCCGAAAGGGGTCACCAAACTGTTGGACGGACTAAATGTTCATAAAGCCTCTGGCCCGGATGGACTGAATGCCAGAGTACTTAAAGAGTGTAGCAATGAGATCTCTCCAATACTGGCACTCATCTACAATGAGTCTTTAGCTCGGGGCGAGGTACCAGATGAGTGGTGACAAGCAAATGTTTCTCCGGTCTTTAAAAAGGGTGAAAAATATGATGCTGCTAACTACAGGCCGGTGTCGCTCACATGCATCTGCTGCAAAACCCTAGAGCATATTTTAGTCAGCAACATCAACAAACACATAGCCTTAGATAGCATACTTGCTGACTGTCAGCATGGTTTCCGAAGTCAGAGGTCTTGCGAAACCCAGTTGGTCCAGTTTGTGCACGATATCATCAGCAACCTGGATGGGGCTGTGAATCGTGGGCACAAACAGACAGATCTAATCATAATGGATTTTGCTAAGGCCTTTGACAAGGTTCCACACAGGAGGCTATTACACAAATTGGAATATTATGGGATTAGAGGATCCACCCACAAGTGGATCAACTCATGGCTCTCTGGGCGCACTCGACAAGTTGTTTTAGATGGCCAAGCCTCAGATCCAGTCCCAGTGCTATCCGGCGTGCCCCAGGGATCGGTCTTAGGTCCGGTCCTGTTCCTCCTCTTCATAAATGATCTGCCGGATAACATCAGGTCTTCTGTTCGCCTGTTCGCAGACGATTGTGTCCTGTATAGGAATATACATTCACTTCAGGATTGTTTGACCTTGCAAGAAGACCTCACCAGCTTAGGACAGTGGGAAGCCGATTGGCAAATGAAATTTAACGTAGCCAAATGTCACTCAATGAGAGTGACTCGGCATCAGCATCACAAACAAATTCTTTTCGACTACTCACTACACAATCAAACTTTGGAAAATGTTCAGTCGGCAAAATACCTTGGTATCACTATTACAGATAACATGGATTGGGGTCAGCATGTTTCTGAAATCTCTTCCAAAGCAACTAAGACACTTGGTTTCCTTCGCAGGAATTTGGCTTTTGCACCTAGGAGTACAAAGGAAGTTGCATACAAAACTTTGGTTCGGCCTAAACTAGAGTATGCAGCACCCATTTGGAGCCCTCACTTGAAACTTCAGATTAATCAGATTGAGAAAGTTCAGAGGACAGCAGCCCGCTGGACCTGCAGGAGATGGCGAAACACCAGTAGCGTCGGCGAAATGCTTGATGAGCTTGATTGGCCATCTCTTGAGGCCCGTAGGGACCAGTCCTCCTTGCTTCTCTTTCACAAGATTCATTGTGGAGCAGTGTCTATTGAAAAAGACAAGTATATGACCCCTGCTCATAGTTTGAAAACTACCAGGTCATCACATAGTGCTCAATACCGCAGACACCAGACATACAGTGATGCCCTGAAGAATTCTTTTTTCCCCCGTACTATTCCACATTGGAATAGTCTGCCTCCTTCTGTGGCAAATGCCCAGTCCACAGAGGAGTTTAGGGCACTCCTTATTTAAACAAAAATTCAGCCAAAAGTTTTTGTGTTTTTTTTGTGTTGTTTTTTTGTGTTTTGTGTTTTTTATTTTATCAAAATTTCCAAATTCGCACTCCCTGGTGTAATGCTCATATATGAGCGAACCAGTAAAGATAGAAAGAAAGAAAGATAAAAACTTATACCTAGCGCACTATATTTTTAGAACTATTTTAGTGGCTGTCAGGTTCATAAAGGGCGGGAAAACATTAGCAATCCACAAGAAAACGTGTCTTCTTCACGTTTATGACAAAAGGACAGGGCTGCGTTTATTGTCCGTCTCGTAATGTTTAAAAGCAAAGAAAAGTATAATGATAAAAAACGATTGCAAGATATTGTGCTTTTAACTGCAATATCTGGCTGCATCATGGATATTGCAAACGGTTCTTCGTCGTACAAGAGCAGGTTTTCTCATGCTAAGGCATTGTTTTTCTGACGCTCGTTTGAGGCATCCAATGGGGTTTACTGATTTGCGAATTTGTCCCAAATTTTTACCAATTAGCGTCTTCATAAAACTCATTTTTACCAGTAAGCACATTCAGCATTACAAAATAAGTTTTTTTTTTATCACTGATTTCTCTTAAATTAAACTGATTAAAGCGTAATTTTAACAAACGAAACACTGATTTTTAAGGTACCCCGTTGAGACCCTCTCCCTTTGATGTACAAATAAACTTATAATTCTGTTTCAATCATATGTAAGCTTTCAATAATCAAGTTTTCAAGCACAACAACGTTTTTCTGACCGTTGGGTTTACATTTCAGAGCTGAAAACCGCAACAAACTAATAGAATACCAATATTGTTTTTGTCTAGCAGCAGGACAAGGGTTGTTTGCATTAAGGCCATTTGGTTCCCAGCGACTTACACAGGCTGTAACGGTCTAGGTAGCGGACTGGGTAGCAATGTTGAACGGGGGTTCGATGGTATGGGGATTTTGTGTGTATTTTGTGTATATGATACCATTGGAAACAGATGTTTTGAGAAAACATCGTTTCCAAAAAAGGGTGATGAATAGTCCAGCTAGCTCGAATGGCAATTGCAAATGAAAGCGTAAATGGATTCCGTATCATGCGAGGACCATCTGGCCCCGAGGTTATAACACTTTTTTCATGCTCAACTCAGCTAAGCACGAAGTTTGTCCTGCTAATAAATGTTAAAATGCCAACAGTTGTTGGCATTTTAACATTTATTAGCATGATGAATACAACATACGAGAGATTTAAAGCAAGAAACTTCTTCATTTGTCGGTATTTTAGATTTTATGAGCAGCTCAGTTGAGTTGAGCACGAAAAAAAAAGTTTTATAACCTCGGGGCCCGGTCTATGTGATATCATGGACCATGATTCTAAGAAGAAGCCTTTTTTCATTTTGGCTTAACGGGGTTCTCAATAAAATATATACTTACATATAAGGGAAAGAATAATGATCCTGACAGTCCACCAATGAAATCGTTCTCAAGCTCTCGATTTCTATTTTCCTGTGTCATACTCACATGTTGACCTTGCGTGTGTAGGGTATCATGCCCGTTACTTTGAAACAGTATCTGGCGGTTTTAATTACCATGATCATATAAATTTTAACATATGATACAAAAATAAGCTTCGATGCGAGAAAACCTGTCTTCTGGGCTTCTGACCAAATACGACTCAAACTAGTCAGCTAAACTAAAGAAACTAACTGGGATCTTGAAATATTGCCTGTATCAAGGTTAAATATTATATGCTTCGAACAGCGAATAACAAAGGTGCTGACAAGACTGTTCAGTCGCGCAAGATGATCAGCGTCTTTGTTGTTCGCATGCAACAAATTTGTGGTTAAATTGGACCAGTAACGCAAAAAATATTTAGCGTAAAATTGCGATTATTTTCTTATCCAACAGTTAAAACAAGTGTTTTATGTTTTGGTTGAGGGATAAGAAAAATAATTTTCAGTTGTACTCTTATCTGGAGGCCTGGCCCGGTTTCTCGTGATGATGCCCAGATATGACAGTCGGAGCTCAAATATCCATACATGTGATTACATGTACATATTCAAATGTTTCACTGAGACACTGAGCCGTGCGTCTTTTACCCATTGAAACCGTATCACACCAAAATGTTCATTGCGTTTCTACTCACTGAAACCGTATCAGTATGCTGTTGATTGATGCGTCTTCTTCTCACTGAACCCATATTAGCCTTTGATCGAATTGCGTTTGAGGGTGCTGCAAATTTTATACTACGAACGATGGTAGCAGATATATTGTCCCGACATGACTGAAAAGTGTGAACTGGGACGTAAAAAATCAATACAAAAAGCAATAGATATATGGCTCGCGAAAAAACTGATTTTGATTCATGCTAAAACAAATGCGCAGATCAGTCTGTGCATCCGCGCAGTCTGATCAGCGCCTTTCTTATATGTATTTATTGCCATGCTCGAGCGGAGATGGCGATGAAGTCGGTGTTACGATTAACAAATTCAACACTTTTCTTTGGGATAACTTTCAAATGGTTTCTAAACTTTCCGGCAGTCAGAAAACATCAACTTCTGAAAATTGATCAGCTATTTTGAAAAGCTTTTTCTTATTCTAAAACCCTGCCAATATTCTAATTAGTCACATGGCATGGTCTGTCCACACTGTTTGTTAAAGAGGCTTCAAAATGTTGAAGAAGACAACAAAAACATACGACTTTTTGTGATGTACGCTTTATGGGTTAATACAATGTACATGTGAGGTCAGTTATATAAGGTTCGGACTTTCATGAAATGCATAATGTGCGGATCAAGAGTGGGGGATAAGGGTTCCCCCCCCCCCCTGAAAAATCACCAAGTTATATGGGTTTCTATGGAAATTAGCATTTAGACCCCCCCCCCACCCCTGGAAAAATGTTGGACCCCTTCTGGATCATTGGAAAAGTATAGTTTTTTCTGTAATAAAAACTTTGGACCCCTCTGTAAACTATAAAATAAGTTGAGGACTAAAACAAACAAACAAAAAACGTTGTCCAGACTGTTTTCTGGCCATCGGGCCTGGACCCCCCTGGAAAAAATCCTGGATTCGCGCATGTGCACGCACGTTTGCGCGGCCAAAAAGGCTTGTTAACTTTGAACCACATTATAAATAAAACTTGAGCAGATGAAATTGCCGAACCACGCCAAGATATGAATATTAAAGTTGCCGCCTTAAAGTCTATTAATACTATCCTCTTCCTGATAAACAAGTATATACCCGACAAAAAAAGAAACGCAACACTACGATTTTCCCCATTAAGAAATCCTTTTAATACAAAAATGTCAATTGTCATAAAAAATCATTTCTGATCAAATCTTACTAAAACTTGAGTGTGACTTAGATGAGTAATTGTACTTTTCCTGTATAGGCACAAAGCACATCAAGGCAAATGGTAAACGAGTTTTGGAAGCGTTAATTCAACGCTACTGTCTGCATGGAATTTCAAGTATGTTTTACATTTGCAAAGTATGAAAACGATATGTTGTTGTTATGTGAGACATCCAATGTGTTTATTGGTGCTTTTTGTAATTCCAAAATCCATTATTATCAGTCAGGACCGTTTAAATTGATTAAAACAATGTTGAAATCTTTAAATGTTTTGTATGGTTTATCTCCAGTGTGGAATCATTATCCAAAGGGTAGTCGCAATACATGGGCTACCTAGCGTTCAATTTTCGCGTGTGGTGAATTTACAAATAGAATTTGCGAAGAATAAGTGTCTGGGTACAACTTGGTCTACTGAGATGATGCCAATTGCTTGAACTTATCCAGTAAGAGAGCATTATAAAACGCTTATTTCCTGTGACTTTACAATTTGACACCCACTGTGTTCATGACCAATTTTCCTTAACACAATTTCGACGCCAGATTGCAAAAGACGTGTGACGCAACAGTACATGACATACCTTTGCACTGATTTAAACTAAACTGGCCTATCACTTGTGATCTTCCTGACAGTTGAACAGATCAAAGTGGTGCGTTTCTTTTTGTCGGGTATAGAAATCTGCCTGTAAATAACTTTTTACATACATGTAGTGTATTATCAACCAATGAAATGCGCTATTTTCTGCGGTAACCATGGTGACTTTCATTTTGGGAATTTCTACTTTCGATTCTCGGGGATATAGTGACTTACATTTTACCCTTAAAGCGCCAATCACAACAATAGTTGTCTGCTTTCTCGTCTGCTGAAATGTTTAAGAAGCATCTATGACACACAGTGGGGACCGAGATTGGACTGCTCCTATAGGAGCAGTCTGATCTCGGTCTACACTGTTTGCTTCTATGCATATATTCGTTAGTAATGTTATGCAATTATTTGCAACAGACGACTTCAGCAGACGATACTTTCAGATGCATTTTTTCTTGGCTATTGAGATATTATTTCCAGTGGTGATGATACGTGTATACGGGGAAGTACCTGTGATTTGAGCCTTTCGCCGTGACTGACTACCCATTTGGGATTTTCGTCGTAAACATGGTCTAGTACATATACAAGGGTCGGTCAAACTATGTTTGTACTACATATTACTTTCTTCTTTCTTTCGTTCTTTTTCCTTTCAAGATACCGTCTGATCATTACGATAGGATGTGCACGCTAATTTTGAAATAAGAGGGAAAACCTTTAGCTGAGTTTTTTAACTATAAATTCCCATGTGCTCCCGCGTGTAGTCTAGCTCCAAGACCTTGATGTTTTTGTCAATTTTACTCTACTTTTCATTTAGTATAATTTGATTTCATCTCTTCTCTCTTTGACATCAAACATCACCTAATCGCACATTTTGCTATCAAAGAGAAAAGAAAGAGAAAAAAGAAATAACTATTTTAAAATGAAAGAATATGATATCAGATTATCAGTCAGGTGCATAACCTGTATAAGTTACAATATATATCACTTGAAGAAGTTGAAATTGTGTCTTTTCATCAATGATTTCAAAGTGAGGCCATCGAAAGTAACTTAAAGTGAGGCCATCGAAAGTAACTTATTTAGGTTATATCTGAAATTATTTACGCCAAGGCAAATTTTAGGACGTCAAAAATATAACTTATTCAAGTTAAAAAGTAGCTTATTTTCTGATCTTCAATGACCTTGCGTACAAATTTCTAGACGATGCGTACACAAATTTATTGCATAATCGTAAAGTTATGTAATAGGTCTTTCAGATAAAATTACCCACATGGCCGTGAAAATAGCAGTAACTCCGAAATATGAAGATGAAAAAAGACAGATTCACTCAAACAGGTTACTTTTGTATTTGTTGCTAAAAAAGTTAACTGCTTTAAGTGATATATTTTTTAACTTTTGAAAGTTATGCACCTGACTGATTATTGGCTAGTCTTTTCTGCGTAGTAACGACTATTCCGTCGTTGAATATTTCGAGGGGTGGGGGAATTCTTCAGTGCAACATTTTGGCTGGTATCTACTATGTAATGACCTGATAGGTTTTGAACTGTGAGCTTGTCTGACGGTTTCAATAGATGAACAGTATGGTCATTTGATAAATGGCACACAGTGGAACAAAACATTAAATGGGTCAGAGCACGAGGTTTTGGTTCCTAGTTCGGGGTAATGAGACGATTTGCTGTATTCATGAGACAGATTGTATCTTCATTTAAAGATGGGGAAAATAAGCCTGGACAGCCTGGAACATGGATCGACAGATACTATCGGAAAAAAAGAACTATTATCATGAGAAGAAGCTAAACTTCCATTAGTTTAAACTTATTTACTACCGAATTTGATACAGCAATGGGGTCGGGTCACACGCTCTCACAACCCTTGTTACGACCCTTTAATTAGTATAACAACACAAAAACACTCCTCCTTTCAAATTGTATTTCTAGTAGTTGCGAAAAGATCGACGTGTACATTTTGTATAAAGCCATTCAAACCAGATGGAATTTCCCACTCATATAAATTGGACCAGTGCTTTTCCCTTTAAATGTTTGTTTGTTTGTTTTGTTTAACGACGCATCAACCATTGTGAGTCATTAGCGTCAGACGGTATTAAGTAAACATGATGTTGATGGAAAAAGAAAAAAATTGGTAATAAATAAAATGAAAGATGATGATGAGATTGTATAATGATATTGAGTTGCAATACGATTGTTGACAGGAGAGACCACGTACAATATCTGACAGTTTCAAAGAGCTATTCAGATAACTGTACATGTTCTTAAACTGAACAGAATACAACAATGTGGTTGCGTGACATTTTCTTTTTTATTTAAATTTTAATTGACAATCTGTAAGCAAACAATGTGTTATGTGGCGTCTGATCTGGGTCTGCACTGTTTGCATATGTCTCACAAAAAGGACACAAGTCTTATATGGTTTATGCTTCTCATTAATTTTCTTACTGACCGTTCCAAGGCGGTGTTTCTTTTGCGGATTTTTTTTTTTTTTTTGTTATTTGTGTTTGTCTATGCCATACTATCATCATGGCTGCTCATTGCAGCAATGTGGTCACCTATTGGGAAAAGACTGACCTCTTGGCTATCATGTGTATGTAATGTTTTCTTGTGTTTTGTCCCTTTCCAATGCGGTGCCCTTGGTAGGCGTGGTGCTTGATCGTGTCGATTCCTGATCTTTGCCTTCTTCCTTACTTAGAGCTGTTGCTTTCTGATGAAACAAAGTAATTTTATATTACTTTTCCGCGACCCTTTAAAATTATTATCGTCCCTCATTATATGCTGAAAACAGTAGCAAATTCCCCGGACACTTGATAGCTAAACATGTTCATGTTGGGATTACCTCACCTATTATAAATCAAAATAATGTAAAAAAAGATATATTGTACCCCTCAAAAGCCATTTTAAAGATTTCGAAACGGTCAAGGTTTTATACATGTATAGTAGAAAATCATCCATGTGTTACGCATGCAAACAGTATATAGATCAGCATCCGGGACTTTGGTACTGTCCAGCCAGCCAAGAGTGACAGTGAGGTCATGTTTTGCTTACAAAGTTATCAGGGACTTATAATCGATAGATAACTTGTGTATTAATCCTATCCGCAGGATATGTTTAAAACACAAGTGATCTATCGATTCGCGTTAGTTCAAGTGATGTGTACAAGTTAATGTTTTACTTAACAATTGTAAACAAAACATACGTCACTGTCACTCTTGGTTGGCACGACAGTACTTATCTCATCGACGAGCAGCAAGGACTCAGGCAAGCCTGTACTGTACATACTCGCAGTCTCGCCAGAGCCTTTGTGTATAACAATACAGTAAGGAAGTGAGACCATTTACCTCTAGCCCCATTGGATACATCAGCATGGCCGTTCAAATGTCTGTAGCTGTATCGAGAGAAAACTTGTGACCAGGTTTAGAGGGAACCTACAACTAGAAAACAGCAGACTCAATTTAATCCCCACAAATATTACATGATTGCATTAACCCTTACCTTCATGTATACTCATACTAAGCTCCAGTCACTATGGTTTAAATGGTTTAAATAAACTTTCACGATTTTACATAGAACAAAGAAATTTCTTGTCATGCCCACTAGGGTAGGATCATATATAATAATATTTCCATAAGCAAAGAGAGTAGACCCTGGTTAAACAGCTCTAAAAGAGCTGACTGATGTGGGTTTGCCCTGAGCTGCCTGATGTGGGTTTGTCCTGAGCTGCCTGATGTGGGTTTGTCCTGAGCTGCCTGATGTGGGTTTGTCCTGAGCTGCCTGATGTGGGTTTGTCCTGAGCTGCCTGATGTGGGTTTGCCCTGAGCTGCCTGATGTGGGTTTGTCCTGAGCTGCCTGATGTGGGTTTGTCCTGAGCTGCCTGATGTGGGTTTGTCCTGAGCTGCCTGATGTGGGTTTGTCCTGAGCTGCCTGATGTGGGTTTGCTCTGAGCTGCCTGGTGTGGGTTCGCTCTGTTAGCAAAAGAATTAAAATGCGTCTCTATGGGATACATGTAAATGGTTAAACAGCCCCAGAATCACCGCCTTAGAACAAGACTTGTGCGGTCCATTCAATTAGATTTTATATCTTCATGGAAACAAGTAACTCTCAAATGCCTATCTAACTGAATTTTCAAAGAATCAGAAGAGAATTGAAAACAGTTTGAAAGAGTTAAAGTGCTATTAGAGAGGATAATTTCTTCTTTGTATGATGTGTTGATTTAGAAAAAAAATTACTGTTTGGACGATTGCCAGTCTACCTTAGAACGGACATTAGAAGCAGCCCCCCGTTATATGTTGAGAGTCTGATCAGTGGAGGAGGGTCTGTCTAAGCTGCAAAAAATTTACAAACAAGTTCGAGCATTCGCTGGTAGCCGATTCAACTGAATAGTAGCAAATTTCACTTTTAGTAGCTTTTGCTTTAAACAGTCGGCCGTATTTCATACTGAAATTTCGACCGCAAATCCAACAAGAGAAACCTACTTCCTGAAACTGAATTTCGACACTTCGATTGGGAGATGTCGTGCTGCATGGGCCTGCACATTTTTGTATGAACAGTAAAACCTGTTTAAAACGGCCCCTTTCAAAAAGACCAAAAATTGTTTTTCAATACATATTATCGCTTAATGCAGGTCGTCAAAAGATTTGGGAGCATTCTGCAACTACCAGTTGTCTTTAAGACCTTCGTTTTTTCTCTATATTTTTGTGGCCGTTTTAAACAGGTTTTACTGTATCGTTTATATGCGCAAAAGCCTCCTTTAAACGTCCATGTTGGTGAATTTAGTAGGGCCAGAGGTTTAAAGTTTGGCTCCAGCCTTTATCTACATCTATACTTTGTGTAAGCTAGCAGCGAAGACTCTGGCGAGTTTACGCATGTGCACAGACTCGCCTGAGCTTTCATTGCTCTTCATTTGCGAAACTACCAAATAATCACATGGGCCGGATTACATGTGAATGTGAATTATTTCGTTACTTCGGCTTTTTGTTTCAATTCCCCTTTTTGCGAAATATAGTTCATACGGGTACCCGCTTTATATAAAAATTCTTATCATTTTAGCCCTGTCATGCTAGATGATATTTTAAAACATTTATGCACATGTCAAAGTCCTACATTAGCACATCAGCAATTTACATTGAGGAAGTAGCTACATGTACTAAGGAGCACACAGTATGCGTTAGTCGAACTGCAAAGTACGTGCGTATCATATTTCTTTTGTTGTCACATGTACATGTTAAATGTTTTATTTATACTTTACCAAGAAGCCAGGTAACTTAAACCACATGCAACTGTATCAAATAAACATTGAATACCGTAGCCTTTGTAAACATTTGAAGAGAATAAAAAGTTTATATATCTTTGACATATTAGTACCAATGACCGTTTGTTCCTTTTGCAGATAATCTACCATCATAATATCATCAGCATCCCGGAAAACCGAGACCATAACGTTTCCAGCTAATAAGCAGTTTTCTGTTATCGTACTTTACCTCTTCCTCACGGTGCCGTGGGTAGGTCTGTAGTATGTTATTGTGACATTTCAGGCCTGGTCATACTCACTTTTTAACGTCATCCAAGGCACGAAAAATATCAAAACTTAGTTAAACATTGCAATTGCAATGTGTTAGTTTTTTGAAAAAATATGTGAAAATAAGTAACAATGTTCCATGCTCAGTCCAGGTATATCAAGTTTTGAGAATTTGTAGGTACTTTTAAGTTGGCTTACAAAGCAAGTTTGCGGTTCAGACTATTGTCCACTTTCTTGCAACATGACTAGCTACATTTTGTATGTTGAATCGCAAATTTCACACCATGTGAAGAATTGGTACCAATACGTCACTTTTTGGCAAATATAAATGTACGTACGGTCAAATTCGATAGTTTTTGAGTGTAAAATTAGTGCTCAATTTTCAAATTTCAATATTTTGAACGCGCGAAGAACTAGTGCGATTTTTCTCATATGTGAAGAATTGGTACAAAATACTCATATGTGTGAAAAGTTGGTACCAAATCCTCACATCTGTGTATATTGGTATCAAACCACCACATGTGAATAATTGGTATCAAAACTCATACGTGCGTCAACTATCAAAACGTCACGTTACCCATAAATCATTTTTTGCAAGACCACTATAGTGTGATTTTTTGTTATTTCAATGACATCTTCTTGGCATTCAAATAAGGCATGCAAGCATTGTTCAAGCCCAAAGCCTATTTTCATTTTCTTAACGTCAATTTTTCGTTTTCAGCGTTATATGAGCTTTTAAAAAGCACTGCCACTTTATCATTTTTTTTACTTTGTATGATGTTTGGAATGCATTTTGACAATGTTTCAGTCCTTTTGAACTGCGTGGCTGCCGCTTATGTTCATTTAGCGACGTCAGCGTTACAATGACATGCTGATATGTGTATAATGCAAAGCTTTAAATTCATACGCGATTAAAGTAAAGTATAGCCAATTGGCACTATAACAAAGTAGACAGCACACACTAAACGGCGACATACGTTGACAAAGGAAAAACGGTTATTATCCATAGTTTACGTTGTTCCTTAATTGACGTTAAACTTGCTAGATTCCGCTTTTACCATTGAACGTGACGCGAAACATAAGATCTGATTTCTGAAAATGCATTCTCTTACAATGATTGGTTGACTCCCAGTCATTTTAGTTTCTTGAAATTGCTGAAACAAAGGGAAAAACACTGCCGTTTAGACAACGTCAAAAGCACAGCTTAAAACCCCTTATCCTACGTCACAGAAAGAAATTGCAAATTTTTAAAATGCAATTTTGCCTGCACTGTTATTGGCATTGCATACATGAAAAAGTTTTCAAAAAATATCTAGACACACACTCCCGAGGCAAAAGTGATAAAAAAAAGGTATTTTTGATGTCGTGACGTCATGTTCTATACTTGATAAGTATATTTTTTCGAAGAATACTTTCTTATGTCTTGTTATTAAAATAAGCATATCAGCTTAGCTCTACAATTTGTGATTTACGAGTTTGAAGCAAGTAAAAAGTGCCAGGTTTCTTTAGTAGTTCAGTATATGTACATTGTTTGCAATTTTCTGAGAGTCGGACATTTATAAATTACAATGTAAGCTATGTTGAATCGCAAATTTCACACATGGTCTACCTGCCACTATTTTACACTTCGTAAATTTCACGTGCTGTGAAGAATTGGTTTCAATTCATCAAAGCACGTGAAAAATTAGTACCAATACGTCACTTATTTCGTAACAATATCTCACACTTTGCGAAAAATACGCACGAAGTTAAATGCCATATGAGCCGTGGCATGAGATTTCCAACAATGTAGTGTGTGCGACCAGCAAAAGCTCAGACCAGCCTGCGCATATGCGCAGTCTTATCAGAGCCTTTGCTAGTCGCTTACATATTCTATGAGTGTTAAGCTACTGACTGAACATCATTTGGAGCTTCTAAACTTAAAAGGAGCCTGCACTGGCTCGCCTGAGACTACACTTGTCAAAACGCCACATATTTGAAAATCACATGTCACGGCTAATATAGTATACACGCGCATTCCTCACACCGTTAAAATACATGTACGAGGGTCATCCAATAAATAGAGAGAATTTCCTTATAATGCAAGAGTTTGTACCATTAGAACATGGCAAATTTAATCATTAGATGACATAACCTGTTGGGCATGCAGCAGCATATCCAAAATGTTGTTGGAAAGTGAGGTCGCTTGTTGCCCAGCAACGAAAAAGTGATACTAAAGCTAGCCTGGCCAGATTTCCACATACAAAAGCCTAATGGTAAAGAAACAGAGTTTGACATTGAATCATTATCATTTATCTGAACATAGATTGTCCTTAAATCTGTTATAGTTTAATTGCTCTCAATGTTTCATATAAATTATGGTCATTAACATATACCAGTTAGTCTTGGTTGCCTAGCAACCAGGCAATTGTGAAAAAATGGACTATTTGTTAAGTCTATATTTTTCTGTTGCTATGCAACAATGGACACATGGAATACATGTTTGTTAACGATACTGTTTTAAAATATAGAATATATTTAATAATTTTAGGGTAATTTAAAACTTATATACCAACAGACAATAATTCAAGGGCAAATTCATGACCCAAACCCCCATTTCTGATTCCACAATTTTGCATTTTGTCACTTTTTTATGCTAAATGTACCTGTCAATTTGACATTTTTCATAGGAAGTCAATATTTTACAGAGTAATTGCCTTATGTTGTAGTTTATAGAATATATGCTTTTTGGAACTGATCTGCACATGCCAGTAACTATGGCAACCAATTTAAGGCATACGGCCAGGTAAGCTGTAAGTACGTGTTTGCGTTGCTAAGCAACAAGCGACATCACATTCTGTCAAATTTTTAGATATGTTGTTGCATACACAACAAGTTATGCCACCTTATGGTTATATTTGTGATGTTAAAGTGGTACAAACTCTTATATTATAAGGCAATTCTCTCTATTTATTGGATGACCCTCGTACCACCAAATCTGCTGCATTTTGCTTTTGATTCCACTTCTTCACAGTTTTGTCACTGACATCTGAGGCGATTAAATACCAGTTCTTCATATGTGTGATAATTTTGTACCATTTTTTCACATGTGTGAGGATTAAGTACCAGTTCATCACATGTGTGAGTTTTGATACTATTTTTTTCACATGTGATGGCTTGATACAAATTTTTCACAGACGTGAGGATTTGATACAGATTCTTCACACATGTGAGGATTTGATTCAGATTCTTCACATTTGAAAATGTGGCACCAATTCTTCACATCGTACTAGTTCTTTACACGTTAAAAACTATGAAAATGTGAATTTTTAGCACAAATTTTACACCCCAAAAAATAGTGTTACGTAAATTTTACATTTGTCAAAAGTGACGTATTTGCACTAAATCTTCACATGGAGAAACTTTACGAAGTGTAAAATTTGCGGTTCAACAATGCTATGCATACAGCAATAAAGGTAATCCGAAAAACTAGAGTAAATACGACTTTAGTCGAGTTGCATTTTGTAATTTGATGCTACATGTAGTCCAATAAACAACAGGTGATCGCTTTTCGCATAATAAATAAAGATCGGTTGATTGTCTTGTGCTTTGATTTCGACGGTAAGACCACGCTTTTTCTTTTTTCAATTCATATGTAATGGCTAAGCTATCTTGTTATTGCAAATCATTAGTGTTAGTTACTGCATAGTTTGTGTGCATGTACGGGAAGATAATTTACGAGCTTTATCGCACAAACCATTCAGTAACGTTTTTATTGCACCTGCATCCATTTACACATCGTGCTTTGTGAGACATTTTATGCAAACTATTGTAAGTTTATCAATAAAACTTGCAATAAGGTGTTATGATGGCTCCTCACCGGGTAGGCGGCAATCGAAAACGATGATACTATCGACGAACGTAGATCACAAATCGTTAGAAACAGAGTTTTCGATTGCCATTTGTCGCCCGATTGGCGACAAATGGCAATCGAAAACACTGCTTCTAGCGATTTTTGAACCGCGTTCTTCGATTGTTAAGAGCGTTTTCGATTGCCGCCTACCCGGTGTGGGCTCAGCTATCTTGTTATTGCAGTCACAGAAATTCGCTTAATTGAAATTTAAATGATTTAATGTTTTAAATGGTAAAGAAATGCATTATGTTCCTTGGTATAACAGTGTCATGTAATTTTCTATTAGCACATTCTGGATAATTTCAAAATCTTGGAGTTTTTGACCGGGCCTAATACTGCTGTAACAACTACTATATTAAAAGTAAATTTTAAATCATGTTGCTAGATGAATTTACTTTTGTTTGAAACAGTTTATATTAAGTTATATTGTCGGAGACTAGTAGCAGTTCATATAAGAAAACCATAAACAGTACACAAAGAAGGTAAACATTCGGAGACTTGGTCCAAAATAACAATGCCCCTTAAAATAAGGAAGACATTAGTTAAGCACTGATTTTTCAGGATGCAAAAAAAATAGCGTTTAAAACATTTTAAAATAAAATTAGCTTCGTGTATTTCGCAGGTTACAATACGCCTATTCGACTGGTCATTTCGTGTTTCACTACTTTTTAAGTGCATTAATTTATGATTATTTTCTTTATGCTTGTAAATACACTATTTTCACCGAGGCTGGCAATCTATCTAACATATTTAATATAATGATGAAATATCAATGCTTAACTAAGGTAGTAGTTAACTTGAAGAAGGCATTGCAATTTTGGGCCCTGTATGTCAAGCTTGCATGTGTACATCTTATTCAAAACCTGATCAATTTTACAAGGTTTTAAAGGCAGATTGTAGCTTGATAAAGGTCGAAACTTTTGCAGAATGCCTTGGAGCATTCCACAATACTTTTGATCTGGATTAAACGATTATCGGTCTTATAAAAACCAATTCTTGGTCTTCTTTTGAGTGAAGACTTATTTTACTGTACAGTATTTTGTGATTAAAATAATGGTCGTCTTTCATATTTTGCCGATATTATTGCTCGATGAGCCCCAGGCTGAGATTTTGGTACTTTTCACGTTTGAGAGCAACAAAGATTCAGGCAAGCCTCTAGCCGTGCTTTGCGTTTGCTCCATGTATTCTGGTGGATTTTACCATACATAATGATTCAATAAGTATGAGACTGCCCATTGTGTACTTTAAGAGGACTCGTGTAGAATTTCCTAAATTGGGATGTATTTCTTTTACTGAATGCTGTTTAAATCTTTGCAAGCAGTAAAAACTCTTATGAAACGCAGCATTGTGCTGCATTTCATATGTTTGTTTTTTTTCTGTTTGCCAAAATAATAAATAGGGATAAAGAAGGTTTAGACTATATGCGATGAGTACCGAAATTTTATATGCAGGCCCATTTGTTTTTTAGTTACTCCAAGAACTGCTAACACTGAAAATGCCTGTACAGCGCAGACCGACGACATTAAAGCTGGTAAGTTTTTCTGGAATTATAATTTAATTCCTGTAATAAATTAGCATTTTAACTACGTGGTTGGACGGCTACTTACCTCAGCTGGAAAACTGTTCATGCATGTTTGTTTTTCAAAACCAGTCGTTTTTTATGATTCAAGCTATTTGACCTTTTGCGCTTTTAAACGTTTTTGTATAGCGCAGGCCGACGCCGTAAAGCTATTACTCGTTTCTTGAATTACGATCGAATTCCGATAATAAACGAGCATTTAAATATATTGTTTGACAGCGACTTAACTCTGTGGAAGCTGGATAACTTTTCATGCCTGTTTGTTTTTCAAAGTTGTCGTTTTTTCATGATGAAAGGCATTTGACTATGAGTGCTTTAAACTTTCCTTTAACGCTTTAAAGCACAAAAGGTCAAATGACTTTAAGTATGTACCAATCGCGTCTTAGAATCAAAGGTTTTACTGTGAATATGCAATATCGTTATCAGACAACAAAATATGCAAATCTTTTTTGATATTCTCTGAAATATATATTATATATTCACTGCAAATGCTAAGGGTTTTTTCACTTTAATGAGTTATATATGGCATGGCTTTACCAAATAAGTATGAGAGAGTGTGTTAAAGCAAGCAGAAAGGGTAAAAACTCACACGATAAATAATTTCTGCTTATTGAATATTACACTACTGTGCCGTCAGAAATTCAGTGGACATCGTTTTTCTTTTTTAAAATGTCTTTAATGATATCATTTCGGACTGAAATTTTGCACATGCATATAAGATATCGCCGCCTAATATGCAATTGCATGTTTGAACATTTAAGATTGGAAAAAAGGGCTGGAATCTCTTGTAAAATAAAATAACTTAGTCGTTTTCGATTTAGAAAACTCCTCATTTTCCCCCAATGTATTTGAAATTGGTAAGTGTTTTTTACAGTTTAATGATTACCATGTTTACTTTCGTATATCAGGTTGTATGATAAAGAAAACGGTCACTAGCAGGATAACTCTTGGTGTGTCTACATACACACTGCAAAGGCTTTGAAGAGACTGCGAAAATAACAATTATGTTTGAGTCATATTTCACGAAAATCAAATTTCGCATCTTGCTTTCTAAGCGTCCATGGTAAAATGACATATAGCAATTGGACTGTTTTCTGTGATTTGTAACAACAAAGACACATATCAGCCTGCGGATCCACGCAGTCTCATCAGCATTTTTGTTATCTGCTTTTTGGAAGTCATATCTAGACTCACTACGAGCGAAAGTTCAATTTTCTTGCTAGGCTGTTAAGCCGAGGAGACTGGTTTGAGACTCGCTTTGTGGGAAACCCAGAAGACAGGTTTTCTCACGTCGTGGCCTTGTATATTTCTGTTGCTTGCTCGACAGCTCTAGGACAAATATTAAAAGTGCAACTGATAATGATATTCCAAAAATACTGAGGAAGCTATTCATCAGATATGTTAACAGGGGTCACATCATTTGGTTGTGCTCTTCGTCGTCTAATACACAAGTCATTCGTAACTACAGCCCACAGAGCGGGAGAACGATGGGGACTTTGATTTTCTGGTTGCAGGTTCCTGGCATTACGCTGTACTAACAGCTCATTTACCAGGCTGGGGCGTCGTTACAAATGACTGGTAGGCATAATTTATTTCGCCTTTATGCACTAGTCATTTGTGACCACTGCCCCCCCCCCAGCCCAGGGGAATGCCGAGGAACTTGATCTTGTGTCTGCAGTTCCCAATAGTAACCACCACACTGTGGGGACAGCTAGCTTGAAAAACCATGACAGCTCTCCCCTGCAGTCTGTTATTATACTGCACTGCCATGGTTGCCTATGTCTATCAAACACCTACATTTCCTCAAGATTATGGAGACAATGTTAAAGTAAAATCACAGCACATTTGCTAGGCTATCCCCGCCCTGCTCAGGGGCTTGTTGAAGCAGTGGTTACAAATTACTGGTGCATAATTTATAGCCTATGATGCAGTTTACATTAAAAATTAATTCTCAGCCCCCCCCCCCAAAAAAAAAAACAACAAACAAACAAAAAAAAAAAAAAAAATATATATATATATATATATATATATATATATATATATATATATATATATATATATATATATATATATATATATATATATATATATATATATATATATATACAAACAAAAAAAAAAATATATATATATATATATATATATATATATATATATATATATATATATATATATATATATATATATATATATATATATATATATATATATATATATATATATATATATATATATATATATATATATATATATATATATATATATATATATATATATATATATTGACCCCAATCATAAAATATGATATCCGCTGATATATATTTTCAACCTATTTCCAAGCACATTCCCACCCCATCACTAGTTTCTCTTTCTGATCTTAACTGTTAAAGGGCTGAACGAGCTTATTTTTATTGGATGAGTCTATTTTAACTTGGATCACGCCTACCAGGTCAGCCCTTTGATCTTTTTCTCTTAACAATTATAGTCGCCTGGAATTGCGATGCATATTCGGCATTGCCTGGTGATAACAAATCAGTATTTAGAATAAGATAGAAAGCTTAATAAATTTAATAAAACAAGTTGGAAAATTGTTTACAATCTGATGATCAGAGGGATAAAACTTTCAATGAGCAGGAAACACAGGAAATCAAGATTTTAAATTGAGAAACAACGGAACACAGCGATTCATTTGATAGGAACAAGCGGATGGGCACCCACTGGGAAGGCCTCAATATTTTCTTGTATGCCAAAATTCAATTAGCCGAAACTATGGCCACAATTTGCATTTGGTGGAACTATTTTGATATGATAAGAAACCCTTCTCCTAACACGTTACTTCGTCTTACAAAACTGTATAATTATTCATCGATAGTCAACTAAAGGCAGTGATCCGTACAAAGGTGCGTTTAGGAAAAATTAAAAAATGCAGATGCTCAAATGAGGACAAATTCCATCATATCACAGCGCATATGGCAATACCTTTTGTAGCAAAAAAATACAACCAATTAGGCGGTGTATAGATGTACTAAATTTTGATGTTTATTCTGCGATTAGTCTGCTTATATAAAAATAAACGCAAAATGCGATGTTCACTGAATTCCTGTACGCACTAAAGGATCATGACAAAACAATTTTCAAAGATATTCAAGCAAATACTCTTAGCTATGTTACAGCATATATTTGAACAAGTGGATTTTTATTCAGTTTCCAGTGCACATAATAAAATAATGGGGCATGTTCAGTTGCCAATTTGGTGATAAGGTGTTAAAGACATAGAAATTTGAGCAATAATACTGGTACCACTCATTATGACTCTCTCCAGGGGTCCTACTAAGCAGATCAAAAGGACAGTCATAATGAGGTGATTATGACTACCCTACAGGGGCAATAAAGTGGTCCCATGAAGGGATTAGGTAATTTATGATAAAATATTGATCTTTATCTTAGTAAAAGAAACTGTGTTGTATACAGGTAATTCCCCACTGGGGCCCCTTTAATTTTGTGAGATATTGAAACTGTCCCTTATCAGTTAATCCTTTAATGATCTCGATTGGATACAAATCTATGTTTTTAAGTATGTGTACTTTAGTACCCTTTTCTTTCTCATTTTCAGCTATTTGTAATTGTGTTCGGATTCAGTAGCGTTTTCGCTGACACTTCGATAGGTATACTTTTCATCTGAGCTAATTTTAACAAACAGTAACTCACAGAACTAATAATTATGTAATCTCAATGACTTACTTTAGAAAATAACTGAAACCGTAGGAAGACGAAGATATGTGGAACGACACTTTTATGTGTAAATGGTATTCAGCAGGTATATTTATGTCATCATAGATGTTATTTTTCAGAAGGCATTATTTTTACATTATTGAGCGCTTGAGTGAAATGATATTTAACAAGCATGTAAATGTCATCATATAATCTTTGAGTGTAAACACTATTTAACAAGCATGTTGGTGTCATCATATAGTCATTGAATGCAAACAATATTTAACAAGCATGTTGATATCATATAGTCATTGAGTGCAAACAATATTTAAAATAGCATGTTGATGTCATCATATAGTTATTGAGTGCAAACAATATTTAACAGGCACGTTTGTGTCATCATATAGTCATTGAGTACAAACAATATTTAACAAGCATGTTGATGTCATCATATAACCCTTGCTTGCAAAAAATGTTTAACAAGCATGTTGATGTCATTATATAATTATTGAGTGTAAACAACATTTAACAAGCATGTAAATGTCATCATATAATCCTTGCGTGCAAACAATATTTGACAAGCATGTTGGTGTCATCATATAATCCTGGAGTGCAAACAATATTTAACGAGCTTGTTGATGTCATCATATAGTCAATGATTGCAAACAATATTCAACAATCCCGTTTATGGCATCATTTAGTCCTTGAGTGCAAACAATATTTAACAAGCACGTTGATGTCATCATATAGTTCTTGAGTGCAAACAATATTTTACAAGCACGTTGATGTCTTCATATAGCCCTTGAGTGCAAACAATAATTAACAAGCATTGTGGTTAAATCATATAGGCCTTGATTGCAAATAATATTTAACAAGTACGTTGATGTCATCATATTGGTCTTGAGTGCAAACAATATTTAACAAGCACGTTGATTTCGTCTTACAGTCATTGAGTGCGAACACTATTTAACCAGCATGTTGATGTTATCATATAGTCCTTGAGTGCAAACAATATTTAACAAGCATGTTGATGTCACCATATTGTCCTTGAGTGCAAACAATATTTAACGCGCATTTTTAAACATATTTTATTTGTATACATTATACCCGTATATATGGAAAAAGCATATAAGAAAGATACAACATATTGAAAGTAATTAGTACAAATGGGATTCACAAGAAAGCTGTTTGATCTATGTTGGTCTGTATAGTATTTAAATCTGATTTGCTACTGTCCCTGCCAGCCAAGCGTGACAGTGACATCATGTTTTGTTTAAAATAGTAAGTAAAACATTAACGTGTACACTTCACTTGAGCTATTGCGAATCGATAGATCACTTGTGTATAAATTCTTTCCTTCGGATAGGATTAATACACAGTCAAGTGATCTATCGATTATAAGTCAGCGATAACTATGTAAACAAAACAGGACGTCACTGTCACTCTTGGCTGGCAGGACAGTAATTCTTTCGTACTTTTTTTAAAAAACTCATTGTTTGAAATCAAGTAGGGGCAACAGTATCAAACATTTTATTGAACTCGCATGTTTGTGTCATAAATGCTTGGTGAAAATAAATGGTAACCTGCGCCTAAAATTATAAGTTAAGGATGACCTTAGTTAAGTGTTGAAATTTCAACATGATATCATAAATCAACATTATATCATAAGCCATGGTTGATGCAGTACACATGATCAAAATGTAATTGTGATCTGCAATACTTGATACAATTTTCGTTATTTTTCGTATCCTAAGAATCAATGCTTAACTAAGGTCGCCCCTTAGTTTAAGGATACATTGTGATTGTGGGCCCTAGTAACATGCAAGTACATGTAACCATATAGTTTTAGGTTTTGACGAAGCTGTTTATACATGCTTCACCATAAAGCACTTAAGTGAAAGTGCATTCAATAAACGTAGAATGTTATAAAATGTATATGGCTTCTATTCATTGGGCCGCGTCACGACAAAAATAGTAAGTGAGTATGATCAGGAAATACCACAATCACAAACTGCAGACAACCCCCTGGCATCGCGAGGAAGAGCCGCTCAACCATCACGAGACACCAAGAAGACAAATTAAGTAAAGCAACCAGCTCTCTCTTCCCCATCAAGATGATTGCAATACTAGAATGGACATAAAGTAATAGACAACAAAACATAGAACAATTACAGACTCCCACAATGGGAGTAACAATAAACAAAAAGTCAACAACAACAGAACCACCGCATTAGAACGGACAGCAGCCCAAGCCACCGGGGGCCCAAATGCACTCCACCGGCACCAAACCTTCGCCCTAGATCTTCGAGGTTTCTGACAAAGCGAGTTTCAAACCAGTATCCTAAGCTACAGAGACTAGCTAGAAAATTGAAATTTGACCTGGAGGAAGTTTACATACGGTAGTTTCCAAAATGTGAATAACAGGGCGCTGATAAGACAGCGCGGATGCGCAGGCTGGTCTGCGCCTGTGTTATTCGAAAACTCCCGAAGACAGATTTTCTCGCGTCGAGGCCCAATGTTTCGTGGGAGAACATTTAGAACGTTATATAATTCATCTGGCTTCTATAAATTATTCATCGGAAGACAATTTCCCAATCACAATTATGAATACATATTCATGATTGAAATATAAAAGGCTTCCAAGTACATTTTGTTCATCTTGCATGGTCAAATAACAAGTATTCATAAAGTCTTAAAGCTGCATAGTCTGTAACTTTTGATCTTTTAATTTTAGAAATAATGTTTCTATTTTTCAAGAACACAGCAAAAAACTCAAAGTTCAGGTATATATTTGACCAATTCGTAAATCTTAACAAATTATCAGTATCAAAACAACAGCATTTATGCTAAAAACTAACTGTCTTTAATATTTGGAGGGACGGAAATAATTACCAACAAGAGAAAAACACCTGTTTTTATAAGATAATTCACCTTTCCATGCAGTTTTCAGCCATGGTGAGAAGATTTATTGTGAAAATATAACTTAATTCTACTTTTACAAATGATTTAAAAAGAAAATATTTTTTTCGAAAAATATTCATAGTTGCAGACTTAGCCTCTTTTATTAAACACCTTTTTTAAAGTCTTACTTGCTGCGGTGGATGTTGCCCTTGGCCTTTGGCCTAGGGCAACAGTGCATCGAGTCATCCACAGCACCTGTGGGATTAAAGTTCTACATTTTTATACATAAAGGTATTACTTGACTTCTCGCTTACTGTAAAGGCGGCGCCTCGTGAATGCGTAATTAGGACTAGTCAACCTTAGGCATAGGTAAAAGCTGAAAATGAGGCGTGGTTTTATTGAAAAGTAACTGTATCATCTTGTGCCACAACCTCAGTCATCATTTAGTCCTTAAAACGCCTGCAAAATAGCTGCATCTGAAAATGTCTACTTAACATAAGCAGGGAGGCAAACATTGTGGACCCAGATCAGACTGCTTCTACAGGAGCAGTCTGATCTGGGTTCACACTGATTATCTATGAGACTTCAAATAGTTTAGTGGACGACAAAAAACATACATTTTGTGATTATGCGCTTTAAGGTTAATAAATGTGAGTTCAGTGTGTATACGGTAAGGATTTTCATGAAATGCACAGCACGTTTGCGCGGCTCAAAAAGCTTATTAGCTCTTCACCAAATTATAAATCAAACCTGATTTCCCTTCCTTAGCAGATGAAATAGCCGAACCACACCCAGATATGAATATTAAAGTTGCCGCCTTTACAGTAAGCGAAAAGTCAAGTAATTTGAAAAAATTGTGCAATTAATACCAAATCTACAATATACAGAGTAATTAGGCATTTTGACTGTTCAACGAAGGACCAGGAAAACAGTTCAAACTGGCACCGAAGAAAGCACTTTAAAATGTTGTCACTGGAAAAAGTTCATCTAAACCGGATCAAAATTGGAACCGAACAAAAAGTTATACGTGGGCTGTTCAAATATGAATGCAAGTAGCTTCATAACTTTCTACACATATATGCTACGACAAAATGCTATACCTTTCTAGAAAGAACTATGTGTTGCCTTTAAAATGGCACCAAACATAAAGACACACTCACTATATTTCTCGAGTTACAGACCCTTATATAAAGGCCATTCCTGTATACTAAAGTTTTTTAAGCAAAGTGCAATGCAAGTTTTGGTACACGTGCGGATAAAGTGTCATATATTTGTTAGTTTTAGACAAAATAGAACCGAATTTGAGATGCAAGTTTGAGTAACAATCCAAAAGTTGTTTGTAGGATACAATTTATATAATCCTGTTTTGATCTCGAGTAAACAGGCACGTTTGTGACGTCATTAATTTTATGATAAACGTCACTTTGAGTTAGCTACTGGTGAAGTAATAATGAACATCGCTGTGTCGTTTTCTTTTCATTTTGTTGAAAACATGCTAAATATGTCATAAGGGAGTTTTCAAAACGCGCCGCCATCTATTTACAGAGTAATCACATTTTCTATAGTTTTTCAAGCATTTTTCTGCCTTTTCAGGACTTGTTTACATTAATTAAAATATGTTCAATCTGTCTAGTCCTCAAGACCAGGTGAGTAATTTTATTGTAAATAATGCCTATAGTGATCGAACTTAAAGTTTACGTTCAAATTTAGAATGAAGACTCAATGTTATGACAAAAAAAATAAGTATAAATTCTACAACCCCCTCACTTAAGGCATTATTGACTTAATTAAAATGCTTTTCAGCGTTTAAAAATTACCCACTATCCAACAATAAGCGATCAACATATTGTCTTTGAGTTAAAATTAGTTTAAATGTTGCTTCGCGCATTTTGTTAGAGATAAGTTAAACTGAAAACTGAAAGGTGGTGTTTTGTTTATCAGTTATTCGCAAACATAAGGAGACTTTAGTGAAAACTATTCGTTGTAATTTAACAAGAGCATGTCTGATTTTCGCAACTTTCACAGAATCATTATATAAGAATATGGGTATACTTCCTTAAAAATTTCAAGAAATTTCACCTGTTTATCGACGAATTATAGCTCGTCTATATCACTAGTTTATGTTCGAAGCATTGCGTTTGTTAGTATACTAACGTGACCCCCATTCAAAGCGCTATAGCTCGATAAGTGTACTGTATTTTTATTTAGGTCTGGTGCCAATTTAAAGATAACATATATTCCTTTATAGAAACGTTTACCATTTTGTTGTAGCATATATGTGAAGAAAGTTATGATGCTACTTGCATTCATATTTGAACAGCCCTCGTATTAATTACTAAGTTTGTATAATGTTGGTTGGTTAATGAATTATATTGAACTGTTATAGTCCGTGCTCGATAAAAGTAGAGTGACGAAACAGATTTACAGTTAGAAGTATGAAAGAAAACCCTATATTAGTCCAATCAGTTGAATAAAGTACCATAGCGTGACCAACTACGTAACTCTACTCTTATAGAGCACGGACTCTACAGTTACTTGTAAGAGGAGCGTATAAGACATATAAGGACATATGAATTAATGTAGTTCAGGTCAAGTGTGTGTGTGGAGGGGATTTGTTTCTATTTCCTTCCACGATTTTAAATATCTTTGTGCCAATATTATTGCTTAACCCATTTAAGCCTAGCGTCCTTTTTGTGGGACATAGGAATACAGTAAATACCCAGACCAAACGCCACAGAACGCGGCGTCTGATCAGGGTCAACTCTGTTTGCTTACAGACTGTTCTATCAAAAGCTGAATAAAAATGAAAACTACCACCCAACAACCCTTTAAACGGAAATGGACTGGCCCAATTGATAACAGTGGGAAATTCCATTCGGGTTAAGTAATTCTGCTCGAGACGTGTGGCAGTTTACTAAGTATTCAATGTGATTTTTTTTTATTACTGATCTCATTTCAGAGATGGAAGCCAGTCCTATAAAACGTAAGTATGAATAAATTCATTATGCTGAATGCTAAGAATCAAACCATTTTATATACTTAAATTAAAGTAGATCAATATTAAACAGATGCTGCAATGAACGCATTATATATGTATAAAGTAGTGCCAACAACAATAAACCAAAGGAAAATGACGTCGGATTTTCGACAGACTGAGTACATTTCAAAAAATACCAGTAAGCTTCCGATTATTAAGCGTGTTGTAGACGCAACAAATTCATACTCATAATTAAACACGATAATTGTTTACATTTGGTAATGTTCGTATAGTGCAGAATTACCGTCAACAAAGCTGTGTTTTCATTGGTCCAAATGAGCACGTTTTAAAGCAAAAATATGTGACACTTGCCATATATACACGTGGAAAAAAGTTAAGGAACACTTGAAGCCCTTTTTTAATTTTTGAACATCCAAATCTTCTGAGGGCTTGAGATTCTGAATTTTTGATAGAACACTTTGGAAAGCATGGCCAACTTACAGCTTGGATTGCTGAAGTAAGTAAGGGTGCAAAGATCAGGAATCGATACAATCAAGTACCACACCTGACCCAGGATACCAATGGGAAAGTGACAAACTCACAGCAGACACCACAGACGAGAGCCCAGAGGTCAGCCCTTTCCCAGTAGGTGACCACAAAGCACATATAAACAAACGCGCACAAAGACATAGCAAACACAAGACAGAACAAAAACATAAAAGATCCACAAAAGAAGTACCGCCGTGGAACGGTCAGTAAAATATTTTACTGGATGGCTTAAACCGGTTTAACGGCGCCAACCTCACCCTTAATTCAGATGTGGATCAAGACACATAGAAGTCCACTGAATTTTGTTTTTAAGCTACGGAGGATACATTATGCCGCACGTGAACAATCCCAATATTCCTGAATACACTTTTGCCTTTTAGTTTCCGCACACCATAGAAGACAATTTTGGAAAGCAAAAACAGCATAAAATGAAAGAACTGAGCATATCTAATGAATAAATGACTTGCGTTTTGAAAAAGAGTGCAATAGCTTTGATTAACATAACCGTATGCGATCTGCTTTTTGCATTAAGTCCTATGGAAACCATATTCTTAGACAATTTCCAAAGCAAACGAAATTCGAATACTTATGTTGTGATTTTATGATAAGAATGTATGTTTTGAAAGTCCTGAATGGTTATATTAAAACCTGGCTAAATCATAACAACCTGCAAAATGTATAGACAAAGAAGGAAATGTGGCATAGAATATTGCCATTGGTAAAGTATGCCCCCTCCTCCAACAAAAGGCCAGGAAAGTAAAAGATTATGATCAAAGTTCGTCACACAGACTATCAGCTTTTTGTTTACGAAAAAAGAGTACAATCAGAATTCATGGAAGGAATTTATTGCAAGAATTATCAATAGGGTCCTAAAATCAAAAATTAAATATCTGTATCCTAAATGGCCGCTTCCAGTCACAGTAATTGCTTGAAAACTCACAATTTTCACTTTGAAGCAACTTAAGATAAAACGGATGTTGATTATTTAAACAGTTTTGTTAATACACTTTAATAATGTTGGGAAATAGTAGTTCAAAGTTTAGCCTCGTAATACAAGAGGTGTTCCCTATTTTTTTCCATGTGTATATATCAGTTATAACGTGTTCTATGTGTGCCAAAAAGAACCGTCTAACCGAGACGGTTCTGTGAGTACCCATAGAATTTTTTTGTTTTAGAAACAGAAAGTACATTGTTTCAACAGACATTTAATCTGGAGGCATGAATTCTTTATTTTGACACATCCACTTACTCTCTCTTAAAGACTGTGGAACTGACTATAAACTTGCCAACGGCTATTTACACTACTAACTCTTTCTTAAAGACTGTGGAACCGACTATAAACTTGCGAATGGCTATGTACACTACTAACGCTTTCTTAAAGACTGTGGAACCGACTATAAAACTTGGCAATGGCTAAGTACAATACTAACTCTTTCTTAAAGACTGTGGAACCGACTATAAACTTGCCAATGGCTATGTACACTACTTACACTTTCTTAAAGACTGTGGAACCGACTATAAACTTGCCAATGGCTAAGTACACTACTTACTCTTTCTTAAAGACTGTGGAACCGACTATAAACTTGCCAATGGCTATGTACACTAGAAACTCTTTCTTAAAGGCTGTGGAACCGACTATAAACTTGCCAATGGCTATGTACACTACTAACTCTTTCTTAAAGACTGTGGAACCGACTATAAACTTGCCAATGGCTATGTACACTACGATGGACAAGAGAAGACCGCCGGTGACCAAGTGTCTGTGAGCTGCATGAAAGGCTATACACTGGAAGGATCCACCTTTACTACATGTCTTGCTGATGGCTCTTGGAACAGAAGCACAACTTGTCGAATAAAAGGTATGCATTTATTACTGTATGCTGTTTGCTTGTTTGCGTTTAACGTCCCGCCAACAGCTAAGGTCATACGGAGATGAGGCCACAGCTTAGATTCCCATCCGACTGACTGGTGAAGTTAGTTTACAAGGCAAGCTCGGCTCCTATATTATTGTACAGTACAACCTGTGTAAAAAGGTCACTCAAAAATAGACAAAATAAAGGTCTTAATGATACCTGGTAGCTGAATGCAGGTCAAAAGAATTGCAGAATGCTCCCCTTGGAGCATTCTGCAAATCTTTTGACCTGCATTAAGCAATAATGGGTCTTGAAAACCATTTTTGGTATTTTTGAGAGTGGTCGTTTTACACAGGTTTTACTGTATTTATCCTAAACTTTAGGAAACATTATACGAGAGTTTAGATGGGGCTTAATGATAAGACAGGTATCCCGAAATAAATATAAAATATTGAATAAAATATTTTAAAAGAATAGTGAACAAACCAAATATTGACTTGGAAATACGAAAGTTGTGGCACTCATGCACTTTGTATTTTTAGTTTTTATATGAGGGAATCGACAGTATATGAAATCTAATTAACTACATACGACAGACAAGCAACTCTTTGGTTTGTTTTTGATGTTGTTCTTTTTAAAAGCAAAATTATTATAGATTGTGCGTCCTGGAAAACGCTTTTGACAATAAATGGTTACATGTAACATTTTAAAAGTTCTGACATCTTTTCAGTCTGTGGAAGTAATTTCAACCTGACACACGGTCGTGTTGATTTCTCTGGAAGAACAACAACATATAACCACATAGTTCCTCTGACTTGTGATGAAGGTTACCAGATTAAGGGGTCACATTATCTCACTTGCCTTGAAGATGGTACTTGGAGCACAGATTCCAGCTGCGTACAAATAGGTGAGTATATTTTTGGTTCATTCTTGAAGAAGCTTCACTTCTGTTATTATATATTTATTGGTAATTGGAGTAATCTGCTCAGATTCCAGCTGCGTAAAAATGGGTGAGTATATTTTTGGTTCATTTTTTAAGAAGTTTCACTTCTGTTATTAAATGTATATTGAAAATGGGAGTATTATACTCATAAATCTTGTATTCAATATCTCTCTAGGTCACCACAATATGGCTGGTATTTAGAGAAAATACTGAACCCCTTAAACATTGCATACCTAATCAAAACGCAAGTGAGTATTACAAGGAAGTGCCACAATCATATACCACAGCATAGGGCCAGTTAAGCAAATCTTTTTAGCGTAAAATTGCTATAATTTTCTTATCTATCAATTTTAACATGTGTTTTTGGTGCCCAAAAGAACCGTCTCATTGAGACGGTTCTTTTGAGTACCCACAACATATGTTTTGGATGAGAAATATAGAAAATAAATTTCAATACACACTCTTTTCTGGAGGCCTACCACAGACCAACCTTCTGCACAGTAGGGAAGAGACTCAGATAATAAAAAGCATGTTATCTGAAGTGACAATAGTAATTGTTTATCTAACAGCGATTTGTACTTTAACATGTTTAAGTTAATTACATTAATGACTCTATATTACTAACATGCAAATAGTGTTGGTGCTGGCACGATATCAGTGCAAGAAATTGACGTTTAATAATCATACAAATGATAAATTGAATTGTTTTTGGTGGATATACTCAAAGAATCCATAATGAAACAGCGTTTTTAAATCCTCACTTTGATTAGACATATGATAAATTTGCAGGGACCAGACTATGATGCGTTCCATTGCGGATCCAGAGGAGTGGATCCAGAGGTGCGGACAAGGTTCCGGACACCCCCACACCACCCATCCCTACCCCCGAAAAAATCACAAAGCGATAGGGTTTCCTAGCAATACTGGTCCGCATCCCTGAAAAATCACAAAGCTACTTAGCGAGCATTCAATGTTGGGCCATCATCATTCTGCCAGCGACATACCATGATGAAAACAAAGTCGCAGATCAGCCTGCACGAAGGCGCAGGTTTGTCTGCGCCTTTGTTTTTCGCAAACCCGAAGGCAGGTTTCCTCTGTCGAGACCCAATTAACATAGTGTTTCTACACATCATTCGACTTCTGATTGTTTGTTTTCGACTGCGCAACGGTAGGTTCTATATGACAACTCGGACCCAATGATGCACAGGTATACTGGGTCCGAGATGACACTAAAATTCAATAGTTGGCCTTGTCTTTTCTTAGACATTGCAATGATGGCACAAAACGCCTATGATCACTTGGACACTTGTTGTATTACTTGACTTTTCACTTACTGTAAAGGCGGTGCCTCATGAATGCGTAATTAGGACTAGTCCACCTTAGGCATAGGTAAAAGCTGAAAAGGAGGCGTGGTTTTATTCAAAAGTAACTGTATCATCATGTGCCACCACCTCAGTCATTATTTAGTCCTTAAAACGCCAGCAAAATAACTGCATCTGAAAATGTTTATTTAACATAAGCAGGGAGACAAACATTGTGGACCCAGATCAGACTGCTCCTACAGGAGCAGTCTGATCTGGGTTCACACTGTTTATCTATGAGGCTTCAAATAGATTAGTGGACGACGAAAACACATTTTGTGATTATGCGCTTTAAGGGTTAATAAATGTGAGTTCAGTGTGTATACGATTAGGATTTTCATGAAATGCACGCACGTTTGTGCGGCTCAAAAAGCTTATTAATTATAAATAAAACCTGATTTCCCTTCCTTAGCAGATGAAATAGCCTAACCACACCCAGATATGAATATTAAAGTTGCCGCCTTTACAGTAAGCGAAAAGTCCAGTAATATTAGATGTCAATTCCACAGCAACAAATTTCTCAGTAATATTGTCATCATGGATAAGGTAAACATTTTATTTAAAGTTTAAATTATAATGTACAAAAACCTATTTTGCAGACTGCGGAACTAAGTATACGATGGAGAATGGTGCCATCATTTTCGGAGACACAACCGTGGGCAGTAGAGCGGCAGTGGATTGTGATACAGGTTACACGGTGGTCGGAGACAAATATATTTTGTGTGGCTTAGATGGCACTTGGAGTAAATTTACTAAATGTGCAGCAATAGGTGAGAACACACTTAACCCATTTATGCCGAATGTATTTTGCCATCATTATCGAATGGACGAGTCCATTTCCAATTTTAGGGTCGTTGGGTGGTATTTTCATTTTTATTCATATTTTAAATGAAACTTCTGTATACAAACAGTGGAGAACCTGATCAGACGCCGCATGTTGCGGCGTCTGATCTTGTTTTGCACTGTTTGCTGATGTCCCATAAAAGGACGCCAGGCTTATATGGGTTAACATATCCACCCTGTTTCATGATATTCTTATATTTTATATGTCAGCCTTTGAATGAATTTTACAGCATACATGATCGTATCATGATATGGCGTAAAATTGTTATTATTTTATCACCCATTAAAGAGACTAGGTCTGCAACCATGAATATTTTTCGAAAAAATTTCTTTTCTTTTTAAATCATTTGTAAAAGCAGAATTAAGTTAAGTTTTCACAATTAATCTGTTCACTATAGCTGAAAACTGCATGGAAAAGTAAATTATCTTATAAAAACAGGTGTTTTTTCTCTTGTTGGTAATTATTTGCGTCCCTCCAATAATTATAGACAGTCAAGTTTTAACAAATACGCTGTTGTTTGATACTGATAATTTGTCAAGATTTACGAAATTGGTAAAATGTTTACCTGAATTTTAGTTTTTTACTGTGTTCTTGAAAAATAGAAACACTATTTCAAAAATTAAAAGATCAAAAGTTACAGACTATGCAGCTTTAACTTATCCCATATAAGCCTAGCGTCCTTTTTGTGGGAGGTAGACAAAAAGTGCAAACCCAGACCAGACGCCGCAGAACGCGGCGTCTGATAAGGGTCTCCACTGTTTTGCTTACAGAATCAGCTTAATTAAAATTTGAATAAAACTTAAAAATATCACCCAACATCCCTTAAACAGAAATGTACTGTTCCAATTATTAACAGTGTGAAATTCCATTCGGCTTAAATGGGTTAACATATCCACCCTGTTTCATGATATTCTTATTTTGATATGTCAGCCTTTGAACGAATTTTACAGCATAAATGGTATCATTGTAGGGCGTAGTACTGTTATTATTTTATCACACATTAATTTAAACATGTGCTTTAGGTGTACTCAACAGGACTGTATCAATCCACCACAGCATATGTTTTGGTTAAGAAACGAGAAAACTACTTTCAATTACAGTAAAACCTGTGTAAAACGATCACTCTCAAAAAGACCCAAAATTGATTTTCAATACAAACTATCGCTTAATGCAGGCCAAAGATATTGCAGAATGTTCCAAGCAATACTTTCAACCTTCATTAAGCTACCATTTGTCATTAAGATCTTTGTTTTGTCTATTTTTGAGTGGCCGTTTAAGACAGGTTTTACTGTACACACTCTTAACATAAGGTCAGAGCTACTGTAGCTTGTCCATTCTTCCACAAACGTTTCGTTTGCAACAGTTATCACCCTACAGTAAAACGTGTCTTAAGCGGCCACTCAAAAAGACAAAAAATGGCTTTCAAGACTGATTATCGCTTAATGCAGTTCAAAAGTATTGCAGAATGCTCCAGGAGAGCATTCTGCAATACTTTCGACCTTCATTAAGCTACCATTTGTCGTTAAGACCTTAATTTTGTCTATTTTTGAGTGACCGTTTTAGACATGTTTCACTGTATTTAGTCATTATGACTGTAGTTATTGTCTTCCCATCTGTTAAAACATGCGTTTTGAATGCTCAAAAGAACCGTCTCATTGAGACGGTTCTTTTGAGCAGCCACAACACATGTTTTGATGAGAAATAAGAAAATAATTTCCATATATACACCCTTATCTGGAGGCCTCATTCCTATTTGCAGATTGTGGGACTGAGTACTCTATTGCAAATGGTTATGTTGATTTCACCAAGGGTCTCACGACATACAAGCATACTGCTTCCGTAACTTGTCATGAGGGTTATGACATTAGAGGATCCAGAGAAGTCCAATGTCTTGAGAATGGTACTTGGAGCCACACCTTTTGTCAGATTAAAGGTAACTTGCTCTTTTCATGCTGTTGTTTTTATGCTTTTGCTGACTTTTTTTTTTATTTAAGTTTTTCAAATAAATCTTTCAGTAACACTATCAGAGTGTCAAACAGTTTGGGTAATCAGGTTTTGACGTCTATAACAACATTGCGTACATTATCACACAATTATAACGTTTCTGCGGCAGAAATGAGATTTCAAAGTAATTGTAATGTCATATGATAAAAAGAATCTAACATTCATGCTCATATTTTATTGAATTTATTAAACGAGTTGCGAAAAAGATAAAATGCTGGACAAGCCTCGCTTTTTATCTCATTTCCCCAAATCGTTTAATAAATTCAATAAAACATGAGCTCTAATGTAAGATCCTCTATGTAAACGGCAGTGTAATTTATTCCAATTTACGAGTTTTTTATTTCAAAGTTTCATGAAAATAAAATCCTCCCAAAAATAAAATTCCAGCCCTTTTATGAGATTGGTACTTTTTGCATGTGCCTAAAGACGTGCGCATATATCTAGTTAGTTTAAACTTTTATTTCATTCATTTTTGTATAACAACATGTGTACTTATAATACAATAACTTCACATACAGATCATTTCGAAACAAAAAAAGGGATACAGACGAAAGTCTATTGACTTTTTTATAAATCTGTTTCCCAGTTGAAATCGAAACCAAAATATTGATTTATTTTACCTACTTTGGGTGTGTGAGCAGAGAGTGACTTCCCTCGATTGTTACTATTTTTATTACGCACGTGCGTAACTGCGAAATGGGAGCTACGTCAATGCTTATTGTGGTGGTATTGGTGTTAATATACTCATTTATTTCATATTAGTTTTAATCAATTAACAAAAACAAAATATTTAAAACATGAATAATATTAACTTGATGATAATAATCGCATCAGATCTTTGATTTTTTCAAGGAAATGCTACGAAACACAGAGTATTGTATATAAGCAATGTATGATATGTACTATCCTAAAGCCAATTGGTGAAACTCTAATTGACACTTAGTTTTGTTTGCGCAAAATTTTACCTATGATGCCACTCGCCTCCTCCTCTGGTTCCACACATGGTGGCAAATACAAATTTGTGATCATTGCTTTTTAAAGCGTTATTCATTTTTCTTGGGTTTTTTTTTTCCTTTCCTTACAATTTTTTATATTTAGGCCTTACATTTTATTCTGTTAACTGATTTTTTGCTTACCTGTTATAATATGACCCTTATATTTGTTTTAGATTGTGGTGATAAATATGACATTGCTAATGGTAATGCAATGTTTGCCGGACTAGATACATCGTTTAACCATAAAGTCCCCTTGACATGTCTGGAAGGATTTGACCTTGTTGGTGAGCAGTTCATTACTTGTGGTTCAGATGGCAAATGGAGAGCAGATACTACTTGCCAAATAAAAGGTATGTGCAATATTTAGGGCCCTGACTTTAGAAAATCTTACCAGAGGAGGGTGGTTCTGAACAAGTAATAATTAGCATAGAATTAACCAAAAAGAAGTTAAACGTAGTGTAATAGCATAAGATCAGTAACAACGATCCAGAAAGCCCAAAAAGTATCCTTAAAGGAAACCTATTTTTTCAAAAATGCAGACTATTGTAAACTCAAAAACTTTCGCGAGAGATTATGTTTTATCTAGTAGAATGGCAGAGTAATTTATGCCAATTTGCGAGGATTTTGTTTTAAAGTTTCGTGAAAACAAAATTCTGCCGAAAATTTCTGAATCTACAGTACCTAGTGGGCCTGCAAATGAGAATTTGGTACTTATTTCGAATGCAAACACAGTTCCTTTCATAGCCAATGTTGACGTTTTTCAGCGAGACTAGGGCTCTAAAATTAACCTATATATGGAAGCAGCGAAGTCTCTGACTGGGTCTTTGTTTCTCGACAATGCAATAAATACCAAAAGCTCATGTTTTGGCTCTAACCGTGCATGAAATTTATTCTGCTTGTATATGTTAAAACGCAAAACCTGTTAGCATTTTAACGGGTTTTTTAGTGCCGCATTTATGTGTTTTATTTCAATTGTGATTCAGATTGTGGACAAAACGTTACAGTTCCAAATGGCTTCGTTAACGCACTGGGAGTCGCAACAACATTCCATGAGAAATTACCAGTATCTTGTAACGAGGGCTATGATTTGGAAGGTGATCCTGAAATTATATGCCAGGCCAATGGTGATTGGAGTGATGAAAGCTATTGTGTTGAGAAAGGTACTGCTATCAAAAACACATTTCAAATATAATTTTACAAATGTAAAAACCTGTCTTAAGCGGCCACTCAAAAGGAAGACCAAACTTGTTTTTAAGACCAATTATCGCTTAATGCAGGTAAAAAGTATTGCAGAACGCTCCAATTGGAGCATTCTGCAAATCTATTGACCTTCATTAAGCTACTATCTGTCTGTACGATCTTTGTTTTGTCTATTTTAGAGTAGCTGCTTAAGACAGGTTTTACTCTCTACTTGTGTGCAAACTATAGCATTTGTATTTGGCTAATAATATACTGAGGAAAAAAGTTTAGCAATTAGTTATGATGGATTTTCCCATCGGCGATCTTTTAGCATTAGATCTAATTTATAAGCAGGTTCGCAAACATGGCAGTTGTTTGAAAATGAGCTAATTGCTAACAGCAAGAGGTCAAAGGAAACAAAATTCCAATTTTTAAATAGCGACAAACTCATCTGCTGAGCATCTTAAAAGCTATTCAATTGAAAGGGAGGCAATTTGAAACAAATACAATTTTCAACCAAAATTTGTACGAAAATGGTGAACAGAACATTCAGTTTTAAACTGTTTTTCACATTTTTGCTTTTCCATCTAAACATTTGACGGAAAATGAAACTTTTAGCCGAAAATTATTCGCGCAATAGCCAGATAAGCTGTTTTAGAAAGGGGACTTAAAATCAGACTTTACATTATGTAAAATGTCAAACGGCTAATGTCATCGTACTGGTAAACGTTTGTCAACATATATTTTTTTATATTATGAAATTAAGCATCCTATTTCTTCTAAACTGTGAATCCCCAAAGTATATGGCTTAAACTATTTCGCTCATTATAGTTCTTTTTACACTAAATAAATCCTTTTTACATTGTGTACAATATTTTTCGACTGTTTATTTGTTTCAGATTGTGGATCAGTGTATTCCATTGCGCATGCTCAAATAGACTTCAGTGGTAAAACCACTTACAAAAACCACGCATCAGTACGATGTAATGATGGTTTTGAATTGAAGGGACCAGGGTATATCACTTGCCTTTCTGATGGACAGTGGAGTAGTAACAGCTCATGTCAAATAAAAAGTAAGTTAGCATTACGTTGGCAAGTACAACCTGGTACCAGCAAAAGGTACAAAGTAAGAAAGAGGGCAATGATCAGGGATCGATACAATCAAGCACCACAACTGACCCAGGATATCAATGGGAAAGTGTCAACTTCAAAATTAGACATCACAAGGTCAGAATTCTCAGCAGGTGACCACAAGGCATCAATAAACAGACGCATGGAACCATAACAAAAAATAAGACAGAAGTAACATAAATGATCCACAAAATAAGCACCACCTTGGAACGGTAAGTCAAATTAGTTTACTGGAGGGCCTAAACCAGTTTAAAGGCGCGCCAACCTCACCCTTACTTCAGATGTGGATCAAGACACATAGATGTCTGGTTTGAATGAAAGACCCCTAAATTATTAATTCATCATCTCCTAAAACATATAAATCAAGATATAAAAAGGAGATAAAGCAAAGATAAGGACTCAACAGTAAATAAAACTGAATACGGGAGCAAGAGAAATCCAACAGATAAACCCTGGTGGGCCTGACAGCAGCCAAAGCATCAGGCCCCTACCATCTTATCAATAGATAAGTTTTTAGGTCAGAACTGTCATAGAGTCTGAAGTCCGACCCAACAGGGTACAAGATGGTATGTGCGTATTACTAAATTCGAATCCTGAAGAAACGTTGGACAATTGGTTACCGATTGGGCGCTCATCAAAGACTGATTAGACTGGGCAATTTGCAGGCTGATATGAGTCTCCTGTGGGTGCACATGCAAACCTGTTCCCTTTGCCCGATACCAGCTCACACGCTTTATAGATAAAGGTGATATCTGATTGAATTGAATGATTACTGTTACCCACGTTTTAGATTCGGCAATTTCCTGTTTTTGCTATTCTTATCCATGGTGGTAGATATTTTCTTATTTCTTATATTTTTAGAAAAGCTAAGCAACAAGCTATCTTTTACGCAGTTGGATGATAGCAAAATATGACAGGACACTATAAAAGGCTTCATTTTGTATTATTTATGTTCCATATATGTCATGCTCTGTTTTCTGTTCAATGCAGCCTTGCGGTCACATACTGGGAAAGGGCTTACCTCTTGTCTCTCTTGTGTGCCATGTTTTGTTGTGTGGGTCAGGCGTGGTACTTGATGGTATCGATTCTTGATATTTGCCTCCTTACTAACTTCAATAGAACTGTTGGAAAGCCTAATTTTAGTTATCCATTCAGAAAAATAACCAAACGTTATAAAAATCGGATATAACAGGGATATCATGTAACAGTCTGCATATCTGGTTATTAACTCAATCATGATTTATAGCTATGGTTTAATTAATTAACCCACTGGTACCAGACTCAATGACGGTCCTTACATAAAGTTTTCAACCGTGGGTTGGTGCCTGATGCTTGTCTTTGGCTGGACCCACTTTGACTCAATTTGAGGTTTTCTTTATCTCTAAGTCGTGAGCCTTTATCTTTGTTTGATCATAGTGTGTTAGTTTGATAAGAGTGTTTCTCTGTACAATGAACATTGAATGAGTTAGGAAGCCTCCATTTAAGCTAAAAAGTTTAAATTTTGTGTTTTGCTAACAAGAGAGTCTAGGGCCGAGGTTTGTACAATTAAAATGCATTTAAGCCCATGGGATCTTAGGTTGCTGTCTGTTCTAAGGTGGTGGTTCTGTTGTTGTTGATTCATTGTCAATTGTTACCCCCATTGTTTGTTAGGGATCTGTGTTTGGTCCTTGTTTTGTTGTGTAGTAATTGGTGTCCCATCTTGTTTTGCTGTCGTCTATATTGAGAAGAGAAAGCCAGTTGCTTTACTATAATTGTTTTCTTGATGTCTAGTAGTTGTTGGTGTTCTGTGGTACTTTCTCAGGTGCCAAAGGTTAATCTGGGGTGTATGGCTGTGATATTTCCTATCATGCTCCCTTGTTTTTTTTCATAAACAAGATTGTTGCACTAAACCTATACACACAAGATACACAAAAATTCAAAGCAATACTAATGTCAAAAGAGGCATCACTGTATTAACTGATAACACTTGAACGCATGGCCAGAATGCTTCATTTTTAGTTTGAAAGCTTAAACGTCATTGTTTAAAATGAACAAAATTCATTGATCCTCATTTGTCACATTGCAGTTTGCAAACCTGTTCTATTTTATGTGACTGACTTTCTATTACAGTGTTTTTATGTCTGCTGATATGCTTTATTTCAGAAATGATAGTTTTGCACTGGATATACCCTATTTTGTTTGCTATGTAACAATATTACAAATATTATATTTTAACTAACGTACAGCTGATTTTGAATTATATTTTACAGTGTGTCCATCCAATTATACACTAAAGAATGGCAAAGTCAATTTCCCAGATAGGCCAGTAGCATATATGGAAACTGTAGGTGTTACGTGTGATCTAGGATACGAAATTCAAGGCTATGGTTTTATAACATGTCTTGGTAATAGAACATGGAGTAAAGATGCAAAGTGTATTATTAAAGGTAAACAATTCTTTTGTTGCATATATTTTGTGATAAATTTAGATGTCAGGAGAATTTAGCAAATACAATAAAAATATACTTATTGGGCCCTAACTTAACAGCCCAGACCATGGTCAGACCCTGCACAATAATCAGGGTCTTCATTGTTAGTTTACATTGTGTAGAGTCTAATAAGTATACACACATTAATTGTTTGTTTACAACGTGTAGAGTCTGATAAGTATACATGCATCCATTGTTTCTTTACAACTTGCAGAGTCTGATAAGTATACATACATTCATTGTTTGTTTACAACGTGTAGTCTGATAAGTGTACATGCATCCATTGTTTGTTTACAACGTGTAGTCTGATAAGTATACATGCATCCATTGTTTGTTTACAACTTGCAGAGTCTGATAAGTATACATACATTCATTGTTTGTTTACAACGTGTAGTCTGATAAGTATACATGCATCCATTGTTTGTTTACAACGTGTAGTCTGATAAGTATACATGCATCCATTGTTTGTTTACAACTTGCAGAGTCTGATAAGTATACATGCATTCATTGTTTGTTTACAACGTGTAGTCTGATAAGTATACATACATCCATTGTTTGTTTACAACTTGTAGTCTGATAAGTATACATGCATCCATTGTTTGTTTACAACTTGCAGAGTCTGATAAGTATACATACATTCATTGTTTGTTTACAACGTGTAGTCTGATAAGTATACATACATCCATTGTTTGTTTACAACGTGTAGTCTGATAAGTATACATGCATCCATTGTTTGTTTACAACTTGCAGAGTCTGATAAGTATACATACATTCATTGTTTGTTTACAACGTGTAGTCTGATAAGTATACATGCATCCATTGTTTGTTTACAACGTGTAGTCTGATAAGTATACATGCATCCATTGTTTGTTTACAACTTGCAGAGTCTGATAAGTATACATACATTCATTGTTTGTTTACAACTTGTAGTCTGATAAGTATACATGCATCCATTGTTTGTTTACAACGTGTAGTCTGATAAGTATACATGCATCCATTGTTAGTTTACAACTTGCAGAGTCTGATAAGTATACATGCATTCATTGTTTGTTTACAACGTGTACAGTCTCATAATTATAGTACTTCCAAAGATAGATGAGAATCGCTGTAAACAAACACTGGTGGGTTTACCTTGATTTTGGGCGTGGGGTAGTCTCAGTTTACAGTTATATTGAACCTACCACGGATTACTGCATATGTAGTGAATAGTCATGCTTTACCTACTGTATCTGTTTGTAAGAAAAATAGAATTGCCTCATTACTATGCATCTTTGAAACTACTATATACATGCATTCATAGTTTGTTTACAACATGTACAGTCTGATCAGTATACATGCATTTATTGTTTGTATACAGGATGATCTAATAAATTTTAATTAAATAATAAAAAAGAATATCAACAACTCTTAAATTTCAAACAAACTCTTCCAAATACAAACACTTGTTGATTGCATTGAGTTTAATATTTTCTGTAGGTTGATTAAATCCAAGTCCATTGATACGTCGAAATGTATGTTTACTTTTGTATGTGAATGCATTTTCATTAATAAATGGGGCAGGCCATGTGACAATAAGTTGCATCACAAAAATGTGCATTCAATGTTTGTCTTAACTCTTTTACTATTGGACGTAGGCAAACATTGTACTCTCAAATCAGACACTACATAATGTGGTGTCTAATGGGAGCATTCAGTGTTTTATTACAATTATATTAAAATGAAAAATCAAAATCGATAAAATTGGAAAAAGCTCGGCCATTTGATAAGGGTGATAAAGTCTATTTGAGTGGTCACCAAACATAAGGTACAAGTTGGTATAGTTCAAATTAGTCCACGCATCAGCACAGTCCGATTAGAGTCTCATAGTTTTCCACCTGAAGAACGCTGGACTTGGCTACCCATAGAGTGCTAATTGAAGACTGATCAGACTGCACGGACGTGCAGGCTGATCTGAGTCTTCGATGGGGGCAAATGCCAACTTGTACCTTTTTCTAGACACCAGCTTATTTAGCGTAAAAAGGATAGATAAACATTACAAATCAAGTAAACAAGTCTATCAAGCTGCGTAGACTTTAGTCTGAACATTCATATGAGACCTTGTAGAATACATGTGTGCTAAATAACTACACAAACTAGTTTTAAATATTTTGATAATATTTTAATGCCTTGTTAATTTAATTTCATTGTTAAAACAAACAGAGAATCGAAGCATAGACCATAATATGGGTGATGTGTGATATAAAATGGCCTTGATGCGAAAAAAACTGTCTTCGGAGTTTGCTAACAACACAGAAGCAGACCAGGCTACGCGTCTGCGCAGTCTGATCAGCGCCTTTGTAATTCGCTTTTTGAAAAGTACTATATTAATCTTGCTACAGGTAAAATTTCAATTTTCTAGCTAGGCTCTGTAGCTGAGGAGACCGTTTTGAAACTCCCTTTGAGGGAAACACCAAAGCCAAGTTTTCTCACGATGATTCCCAAATGAGTACTATCTGAATATATCCCTTCTCACACCATTTCAAATAAATTTATAAATAAAAATTATGTATACCACCTGGGATATACCAATTAAGAATAGGTGTGAAACACCTGGGATATGCCAATCAATATGGCAAAAGTCTAAAATAATGTCTAAAAGATTCACTGTTGGGGGGGGGGGGCTCCTTGCAAGCATTTCCCGTTTTTTTACTAAAATACAATTACAATTTGCAAAATTGGCTGCTTTCTGTACCTGTCGAATGGTTAGATTGTTTCATTCTTTAGTATTGTGCCTATGGACTTGACCGATTCCTACATGTTTCATTAAAAATAGAATCTCAAAATGCATGTGGCAGCTTGATTTTTGGGACATTTTTGGGAAATGTAAAGAAAGAAAAGGAAATGTGTGTAATATTGCACAGGTTTCAAACTATTACATTTCACGTAGCTTTTACAACTGAAAATGATAATTTTGTTATCAATTTTAGATTGTGGAAGCAAGTATTCTATAGCACATGCACACATTGACTTTACTGGAACAACAACATATGGTAGTAAGACCCAAGTCAAATGTCAGGAAGGATTTGATATTCTAGGACCTAAATATATCACCTGCTTACCTGATGGGACATGGAGCAGAGACACAGCTTGTTATGTCAGAAGTAAGTAATGAACAGAGCGCATATACACATAACCTTGCATTTGGATCAAATGTTTTAAATGAAATAATCGATATATCTAAGTCATACCACATAGTTACAGAACTGCTCATAATGGCCTAGCACTCTTCAATAGTGCAATAAGATGTGAGTTTAATTGAAATATAAATGCCAACAATTTCATGTAGTTTGACATGAGGCCCTTAAATACAAATGGGGTATCCAAATCCACGCTTAGTGTCTCAATGTTAACAGGGGAATACATCAAATGAAAAATGTTAATGTGGAAAAGTAAACGAACATTTTGACGTTGCCATCGCAATATTTACTGCGGATCAACCAGATACTGTTTTAGGAATAGATGCAACACTTAGATACTGCTTTAGCGTTTGTCTATATAAAACATTGTGCAGGGTTGAAGGTACGCTCACATGTCCAGCACTTTCAATTTTAACGGTTGTTTTAATTTGTCTTCGAGGAATGGCGTTAGCAAAGCTCTGTTCAAGAGAGTAGGTTAAAGACTTACTTTCAAACACTTGTGTGTAAACTAGCCAGATCATTCACACAGCCTAATCAGCGTCCTTTGGTAAAACTTTTCTTAAATTAACCTCTATATACTGGAAAAAGGGCCCTAAATGGGTACTATGGCAAACAGTGATGACCCAGATGAAATGCAGCATCATGCTGCATTTTTTCAGGGTCTACACTACTTGCTAGGACTTAAATGGTCTTGAGAGAAAGAAATTCAATTTTAGTTGGAAATTATTACTTGTGACCCATCAATATCAACAATGAATCATTCCCAAGTTTAATATATCATATCAGATGGAAAACCTATCAGAATACAAAAGTTAAAAATTGCTGAGCTTATAACGTATATATTTGCAATATTCTACAATGTGCATGTAGCCAGTCTCAAAAGCTTAGGAGGCTTGATTGAATCTTACATCATCGCAAATCGGAGATAGGTTTTGTGACAATTGTACCCAAATAATATACACATATGCAGGTATATTTATTTTTTGCAGCATGTCACTCCAACTATTCAGTTTTGAATGGGCATGTGCGTTACACTGACAGAAGAATTATTTACAACGAGACTGTTCCTGTTGTGTGTGATAGTGGATATGAAGTACAAGGAAAAGGTTTTGCAAGGTGTCTGGCTAATGGATCATGGAGCAATGATACTTGGTGCAGAATTAAAGGTATGTTAGTATACTTTTTACGAGTCCTACACCACAATTAAGAATGTGGAAACATGTTTTATTTCGTGCTTTTAGACTTATCTTTAATTAAGACATGCTCTGTAAAAAATACCTTGAGAGGAGTATGGTTATTCATGGCTGCGAATGTACAACATATGTAACCAACAAATTGTGATCAACCAATCTCAATTAGAAGTAAGTAAGGGTGCAAAGATCAGGAATCGATACAATCAAGTACCACACCTGACCCAGGATACCAATGGGAAAGTGACAAACTCACAGTAGACGCCACAAACAAGAGCCAAGAGGTCAGCCCTTTCCCAGCAGGTGACCACAAAGCACATATAAACAGACGCGCACAAAGACATAGCAAACACAAGACAGAACAAAAACATAAAAGATCCACAAAAGAAGTACCGCCTTGGAATGGTCAGTAAAATATTTTACTGGAGGGCTTAAACTGGTTTAACGGCGCCAACCTCATCCTTAATTCAGATGTGGATCAAGACACATAGATATTTGGTTTGCATGAAAGACCCCTAACGTATCAATGCATCAACTCCTAAAAGATATAAATCAAGATATAACAAAATCAATTCTACATAATTAGCCCTAATGCAGATTAACCAGACAAAACGCCAAGAGGGAATATGTATACCCATCACACTCACCAGTACCACCACATTTTTCAAAACGAGCAAAGTAATGTGAGCCCCAACATGTGATTTCCAACAATGTGGCATTTTTACAAATGTAGACTAAGACTAGTCTGTGCCGCCTCCTATTAAGCTGAGAAACTTCAAATGGTGTTCGCTCAGTAGCTTAATAATCATTGAATCTGAGGCTTTGCTGGTTGCATATACCGCATTGTTGGAAATATCATGTCGTGGCTCATGTATCTTTGGCTCTTGATATGACACTGTTTATGGTATATCAATACAGTATGTAAGTATTCAGTCACAGCCTTTACAGAGAGATTGTATTGATGAGCAGTCCAATGGAAGGTCAAGACTGTAAACACCCACATTTCAGGTGAATAAATATGACAACAGATGGTTTTGTTCCTCTTGTGTTTTTATAACAAATTGAGCTTAATATCAAAAACACAGAATTTGTTGGTGCCTGATGCTTATCTGTAGCTGGACCCACCGTGGCTGAACTTGAGGTTTTCTTTAGCTCTGACTATCTGTGAGTCATGAGCCATTTTCTTTGTTTCATCATGGTGTGTTAATTGTATTTGAGTGTTTCTCCATGATGATACATTGCATTAGTTAGATGACGTCCATGCGAGCTGAACATTTCTTGTATTTCACCAACAGCAGAATCTAGGGCGAAGATTTGGTACCAGTAAAATACATTTAAGCCCCCCCCCATCCCCAATGGCTTAGGCTGCTGTCCGTTCTATGGCTGTGGTTCTGTTGTTGTTTACTTTTTGTTTATTGTTACTCCAGTTGTGGGAGTCTGTAATTGTTCTATGTTTTGTTGTATGTTACTTTATGTCCATTCTAGTACTGCAAGCATCTTGATGGGGAAGAGAAAGCTGGTTGCTTTGCTTAATTTGTCTTTCTGGTGTCTTGTGAAGGTTGAGCGGCTCTTCCTCGCGGTGCTATGGGGTTGTCTGCAGTTTGTGATTGTGGTATTTCCTGATCATACTCACTTACTATTTCTAGTGCACTATTATAAAATTTACACAAATGCAATGTAGCACTTAATCCTATAGCTACAAAAGTAGTGTAGTTATGCACTGCTACATTGTTTGATTTTCTCAAGTCGCAGCTCAAATATCTTCTATACTGTGAGGTTTCAGTTATAACATGAGTAGTTCTCTTGTAGACTGTGGAAGTGACTATCACTTGGACAATGGTGTAGTGAAATTCGAAGGTGAAAAAACATTTGTCAATAGTACGATTCCTGTAGCATGTGATATTGGATACAGCATTATTGGAGACAAAAATATAAAATGTGGAATGGATGGTATTTGGAGCAAGACGTCAAAGTGTGTAATGATAGGTAAAATTTGATCTTATTATTTTCATGGTGCGACTTGCAATATATGTCTGTGCCTTAAGATTGTTTTCATAGCAATCAGTGCAGACCCTGATGAAATGCTGCATTATGTGGCATTTTATCTGGTCTTCTCTATTTGCCATTGTAACTTTCTGAAGTTATCTAGATTGAAAAGGGTTAACAATGAGGCTTGATTAAATGTACGTATAACACTAGTTAGTTGAAGCTTGTTTTTCAAACAGTTGTCTTCCTAGCAGCATTTATATAGTATTGCCAAAATCATGAATACATTTGAATACCATATTTTGCATTAATAGAAAAGGCCATCTCGCATTTACTTGCAATCCATATAACATATTTTAATGCATATGCTGACACAGAAATGGCAGATTAGCTATTTCATTCTTTCAAATAAATCAGAAAATTATGACTTTGTTTTATCAATAAATGCAATCGAAGTTGTCCATAACATTTGTATTGTAATAGCCATATTTGCGAAACCAGTTAATGCTTGTTAAGAAGAGTTAGATATCTATAAAATTATCATTTAGAAGACTTTTTCCTTATAGAATAATTATAATGGATGAAATAATGATGCTGATCTGGTGAGTTTGAGTATTTCCTGACCTCTAGCCCTTGAAGCTGAGGTTATAAAAAATATGCTTCAATCATATTGTTTAGGTTACACATTTTTAAATGCAAACAGTTGTTGTCATGTTTAAATGCATTACCTGTCCAAGTGATATTTTCTATGTATCTGAGGAAGAAAACCATCTCAATTATTTGTACTTTGATATTTAAATCAGTATACTTAGCATGAATATATAGAACAAGTTATTATTTTATGTTCATTGCAGATTGTGGTACTGAGTTTGCACTTGACAACGGTTATGTCAACTTCACAGGATGGGAAACAACATATAATAAGTCTGTTGAAGTAACATGTGATAAAGGGTACCACAATGATGGGACAAATGAAATTGTGTGTCTCCAGACCGGCCAATGGAGCGATGCAATGTGTCGTATTAAAGGTACAGTAAACATGTGTTGTTGAATAATGGTAATAATTTTCAATCTATTATTATATGTTCCTTTTAAATGGAAGCATCCAACAAAACCATATTCTAACCCAGACAGAAAATGAAAATTGCCTCTTAGGCGAAACAAAAACAAAACAAATACCACTGGTCCAGTTTTACAAAAATATTGAGCGTAAAATTGTAAATCTTTTCTTATTCATTCATTTGTAAATCTTTTCTTATTCATTCATCTTAACATGTGTTTAGGTGCTCAGAGTAACCATCTCTTTGAGTTCATTAGAGTACCCACAACATAAAGTTGAAATAAGAAAAATAATTTTTGATCATGCACTGGCCCGAATCTTCGTATAAATACTGTAATGCATACTGGTATTTTAATTATATGGGGTTACTTTTAAGCATGTATGTTTAGAATGTAGTATTTTTAGGAAAAAATTATATCAATGCTTATGATTATGAACTGTAAGTCTCCCAAATAATCCTTGTATATAGACAATCTTATATATGATCAAGCTGCTTTCATACACAATTTTGGAAAAAAAGAACCTGTAAAATTCAAAATTCAAAATTTAGACCTGTAATCGCTACCGAGTTGCTACGGATGTATGTTCAAAGAATGACTTTACACACGTGTGTTATGTGTAGCATTTATCTCATTGATTATCTAACAGTATGTACAAAGAAGAATTGATTAACTCTTTTTAAACTGGAAACCTTTTAACAGGTATGTTTGCAAAATGTGAAGACCTAGATGGTACTGATCTTCAAAGAAAGAAAACAAATTCAGGAATAATAATATTTGACTCCTCAATACAATATAATGGACTTTCCTGACGGAATTGTATTAAACTTTAAGAACAATTATATTGGTGTAAAGGAATAATTAATAAGAATTTGCCCTCATGAAATTATTGTCTTTTTTAAACCTGTAGACTGTGGAAATGACTACGAGATCGCTCATGGTAATGCTGACTTCTCAGAACAGGCTACTACATTTAATAGTAAAGTTCCAGTTACATGTTATAAGGGATTCGATATTATAGGAGTAGACCATATTACTTGTCGGGCAGATGGCGACTGGAGCAAAGATGCCTCTTGTCAAATAAAAGGTATATCTGAAGTAAAACATGCATTTTGCTACATTTCATATGCGAAGGGCCATCTTTATGTGACCATTTCATGAATTGGCATCAAGCTTGCAATATTGAGGGATGAAAACCATTTTTCTTGCACTCCAGATCAGGATTCCTGCTGTTTTACCCATTTAAGAAAATTCTGTTTCACATACCCAATACTTGCATGTGGGAAAGATAAAAATAGAACAGCAGCTGATCGATCCTTGATTTAATTGTATGTTAGAATGAGGTCACCATGTCACAAATATTTCACATCTCAGCGTATTCAGGCCCTTTCAGAAGCCCTTTTCATGTTTTTGAATACATAATGCGATATTTAGCATGTTTAATAGTGAGCAAGAAAAAGAATTCATTAGTGTGAGAATGGGATAGAAAAGTCCGTCCTTCACGATAATCATTTTATCATCACTCAGCAAGCCCCATGATGCCAAATGGTGATCCTCAGGATAGATTTTTCTATCACACCCTGACACTTATGATAGATTCTTATAACCACATTTTAACTACCCATCATTATATTTCTATGTTTGCATTAACGTTGCATTTTTGTGACAACATAATGGAATTATTTTAAGTTTGGTTAACTTCAGCATGCACCACACTGTATACTATATGATCACGAGATTTTAATTTTCTGTTGTATAGCTTACTTTAGATAGCTTAAATATGAGTACCTCAAAAATGTTTTTAACTTAAAACAAATATTGATAACGTTATAAATGTATTCATATTAGTGCCCAAAGCTGACTTTCTGTATATAATTTACCTTGCACAATCAGTTTTGTACCCTCGCTGAGGACATACTGTACATATTCATAGTTATAAAATATATAATTTAAAACAAATTCAACTTAAACTTTCGGGAGCTTAGACTAAGAAAATCACACGTGCTGTATTAAGAAGACTATTACTAAAGAAATATAATTTAAACATGGCATTACAGCTTAAATGAAGCAAAGGTATCTAAAATCAGGTTTGTGTCACTGTGGCCTCAATGTTCTGGTGCAATATTTTGGAAGACAACTAAGACTGATCAGACTGTGTAGATACATAAATTGATTTATATCTTTGCTGTTCGTACATCACAACTTGAACTTTTTACTGCTCATTTAATCTTGCAGACTGTGGTAATAATCTTACAATACCCAATGGTTTTGTCAACTTTGATGGAACAGCAACAACATACAATGAGAAAGTATTTGTACAGTGTGATGAGGGGTATGAACTTATAGGTGATGCTGAAATAACGTGCCTTGCAAGTGGCAGATGGAATGTTGATGGTTTTTGCACTGTGATAGGTCAGTATTTTAAGCGCATAAAAATTCAAATATAATAAACAAGCAACCCATTGGTATGGCATATGCAGCCAACTATCATATGACATGCCACATCAAAATCATACAAGGCAATTTAAAAATTCCAAGAGTAAAATAGAGCAACGATGAACATCTAAAATAGCTACATTTGGAAAGCTAAAATGTATGTAGATTTCTACACTAGCTGAGTGTTGTATTCAGGTCATAATATGAACATCATATGTATCCGGTTATCACATATTCTGGACACTATTTCTTGTGATAATCCAAAATCTGCATATGTTATCAGCACTTTCCCGCCAACTGGTTATCTGCCTGCCATGATGATAACCGGACGTCATGTACTTTTGATGTAGAAAGGTTATTATGCCTGGCAAAGAGGCTGCTAATTTGATGACTTCAGATATAAACAAGTGGCGTGAGGTAACACAAAATTTACGCCAGTCCTCTATTTTAATTACATTTTTCTACTTCAAACGCGTTATTATAGTGAATTAGAAATTGTGATAATCAGATTATAAATCAGAGTTTTGGTTATAGCCCTCTGTATCATCCCTCAACCATTATCACCCCTAAAGCTAAGCTATCAATTGGGTCTAGGGTTGGTACTTTGGACGATAATCAAATCTCTGTGTGATAATCTCTAATTATCTGGAATAAAATTAGCAATACATCAACATGTCTATCCATTTCTAATGCTAAGTGATTAGACTCATATTTAATATTAAATTTTGAAAAGGAAACAGATCAGGTGCTTCAATATGATAAAAGCTCGTTTTATCGCCCCCCCCCCCCAAACCGCCAAACTCGCCATCATTTCCCCATATCCTGATTTCCATCATACAAAATTTCCTTGTTAAAACACCAATTTGGCTTACCACCATCCACCACTAATTTCAAAACATAAACATGCATTTTTAAGCACAAATTTTCTCGTAATCAGTGCCATCGTGACCACGTTACCACGTGCCAGTATTGATTAACTCATGAAAGGAGTGTCACACACTAATCACATTAGAAAATTGCCTGAAAATACAATGCGGATATAGCGCATACATATCATACCATGTCAACATGTAGCTGACAGAATTCCTTCCATACCTTGATCTATCGCCAAACTTGATATACCGCAAAAAATTTTGCTTTGATAATGAGGTTCTAATGTACAACATTAAATGTTTATAAATGCATTAATTTTTGAAAATATTCATACATGTATATGCTAAAACCACTAGTTACCAGACTTAATATTTCAGATTGTGGCTCAAAGATTTCCATTTCAAATGCCTATATTGACTTCAGTGGACCAACAACATATAACAACACAGTGCCAGTCGTATGTAATGATGGCTATGATATCATTGGGCCCAGCTATTTGACATGCCTTGCTGATGGAACATGGAGCCAGGACACATCTTGTCTTATAAAGAGTATGTCACTGTAAAAATGAGTATAACTTATTCATAGTAAATAGTGTACATATAGCCATTCCGTCAGGAATATTAGTGCTAAGCACCACATACTATGAATTAATATATGAATAAACTTTCATGTTGATACATAGAAATAAGAAAGTCAAAGCTCCAGATAAGGAAACTTTTTGAGTGTAAAATTGTAACTATTTTCTTACCCATTAATTTGAACACATGTTTTGAGTGCTCAAAAGAATCATCTCAATGAGATAGTTCATTTGAGTACCCACAACATATGTTTTGGTTAAGAAGTAAGAAAACTGATTCTCAAATACGCACTCTTATCTGGAGGTCTGAAAGTATGTGTCAGTTTCACTTGTGTAGAGTCAGATATATATTATATTTTAATTGCAAACAGAGATGTCCCTGATCAGGCAGCGCTTAGAAGAGCTGCTGCCTGATCTGGGTCTACTCTGCTTGCAAAAGCATCAAAATGTGTCTCTATGAGGTAAAGGGATAAACAAATTAAATCTATAGTGCATTTTTACATATTGCCATATAATGAGTATGTTTACTGTCAAAAAGGAGACAAACATAGTCAAATGACTTGAAATTCCATTCTTATAACATTAAGATAATTGCAGTTAACATTATGAAAAATGGAGTAACTATCACTTTTTACCATTTGTTGTAATAGTTTTGGTAATATTTTCAACCCTTCGCCGGCTACCAAAAATGCATGTGAAATTGTTGTCTGTTGCAGTCCACTTCTGCATGTTAATGCTTACATCAAGGACGAATTTCAGCATACATGCAAACAATGTGGACCAATTAATTGTAGCAAAAGGGAGCACAGTGGCTCAGTGGTAGAGTGCTTGACTTGAGACCTAGGGGCTGCAGGTTGGAGCCTCACCAGCGTCACTTCATTGTGTCCTTGAGCAAGACACATTTATCATTGCGTAGTATGGGTTCAACTCAGGAAGACCCATCCATACATAACTGTAAAAATGTGGACTGGAATGTAAAGAATTAAACAAACAATTGTTCCAAATAATTCAAATAGAAGTAAAACTTGCCTATATTATTTAATTTGATTATTATTGTTTTAGCAACTGCAATCAACTATATGATGCTAGAAAGTCTACATGAGCCGCCACATGATATTTCCAACAATGTGGTATGTGCAAACAGCAGAGCCGCAGTCTGATCAGAGCCTTTGCTAGTCGCTTGAATATTCTATGAGTGTTAAGCTACTGACTGAAAATTATTTGGAGCTTCTAAGCTTTAAAGGAGGCTTCACAGGCTCATCTGAGTATACACTTGTCAAAATGCCACATTGTTTGGAATCACATGTTGTGGCTCACATATATACAATTAAATATTTGGCGCATTTTTGTATATTTTACAAAGATATACAATAAATTCAGACATTTTTCTAAGGATTTTATTTTCCGGAAAACAAATCCTTGTCAAATGGTGAAATCACTCTGTCATTTACTGATAAATCATGATCCAGTTTTTTTAGTCATAATATGAGCCGTGACATGTGATTTCCATGTGGGATTTTGACAAGTGTAGACTCTGACGAGCCAGTGCAGCCTCTTTTTCAGCTAAGAAACTCCACATTTAGTTCGGTCAGTAGCTTAATAGTCATAGAACATTCAAGCGACTAGCAAAGGCTCTGATCAGTCTGCACGTATGCGCAGGCTGATCTGAGCCTTTGCTGGTCGCACAAACCACATTTTGGCTCATATTTCTTTTACGGTTATTTGTGAAAATTGAATTATTGGAAAAATCTTTGAGCTTATAGTAAGATAGTATAACAATTAGGGCACAATAAGTGGAGAGTTACCTAGTCTCTGTATCTTTCTGCTGTGTTTTGCTGTTTATGAGATTGGAACACAAATATAATGTGTATTTGTGTGGCTTGTTTTGCTATTTTAGCGCTTGCATGAACAAATGTATTGGTGAACTAACCATAAAGACAATACACTAATAATATATTGTTTATATTGTAGACTGTCAATCAAACCATACAATTAGTAATGGACATGCTAATTACCCTAAAACTACAGTAGCATTTGGGGACGCAGTTTCTATTGCGTGTAACACTGGGTATGAAGTTCAAGGAAGAGGCTATATAACTTGCCTTGCTGATGGCACTTGGAGTAGTGATGCGAGCTGTAGTATTAGAGGTACTTATTATCACAAGAATGAGCTTTCAAAAAAGACTGCTGTCTTTCAGCTCTTAACTAAAGACGTTGTTGTTGTACAGAAGCCTTTTGAAATCGAAAGTTCAGTAACTGTTTCCAAAACAATAGTGATGATCTATTAAATGACATACCCACCTCATCACCATCTCCACTCGCGGAAATGGCGATGAGATGGTTCATGTTATTTAAGTGCTGTAACACCATGAGGCAATTTACACAGGTAATTTTCACAGAAAGGGCCACACATGTCAAACCACTTAGCAGGTGCTATCATACAGGTTGCAAACTAAGTCAATTATAATTGACTTCATCCAGAGAGCAACAATAATACTCATCTGCTAGATACAATAATTCTGCTAGATATACCACTTATTATAAATGAGCAGCAACATGTGATTTCCAACAATGTGGTATTTTTACAAGTGTAGACTCAGACAAGCCTGTGCAGCCTCCTGGTAAGCTTTGAAACTCCAAATAATGCTCTATCAGTAGCTTAACAGTCATAAAATATACAAGCGACTAGCAAAAGCTCTGATCAGACTGCGCATATGCGCAAATATCTGAGGCTTTACTGGTCGCACATACCACATTGTTGGAAATCTCATGTTGCGGCTCAAATCTTAAACAAGTAAAAGTCTGGTTATAACAAGACTAGCATTTGATAAAAATGAAACAGGGAATTTAACTTTTGCTTTATTTTGCACTAAACAAAGCATTCTTGATATATTTTACTGTCTATCTCTCTATAATAGAACTACTGATAATTTGAAATAAACCTCTTGTCCTGGGGACTTTGACTTTAGAAGATTCGACTAGATGTGCTTATAGGAAACATTGGGTTTAACAAATAGCAGTCACCAAATACAATACTATGAATACGTTTTATTTAGAACGCACTTTTCTTAATATAATTAAAATTTGTATCTACAATAGCTAGACGGATGGCTGAGAATGGGTTTGCTCCCCCCTAGGAAATTTCGCAGACATATCCTATCTTGTAGAGAATTGGAAGCCGAGTCTTTTAATGTTTTCACTCTGTGCTCCGGGTGTTAGTCTGTAAGAGCCTGTAACATATGTTACTTAATCAAACTGAGAAAAAGTAAATTGAAAGTTTGGGCTACAAATTAAAGACATTAAAATATTTATTTTTAAAAATCATTCATATAGTCTGCATACTGGATATCTTAACTACGTATGACAGCCATTTGTTCAAAATTGCAGCTTCCTAAGGTGTCATATGCGTTACATAAATCAGATAACCCATTAAAATTTGCAAGTGTGGCTAACATCATTTACATTCACAATCCCTCTGTGTGTTTTGCAAAATGTTTTTAACCATGTCTGACTAGCTTATGTAATTGGCTAACAGAAAAATTAAAGTTTGTTTCTCTAGCTTAAATATTTTTTCTGGAATAAGCAATTAAACAACCCTACCCCTACCCAATTTTAAGGTGAAATGCTTGGTATTAAAACTAAAGTAAAAATAGTTAAAAAATATTTGCAATTGATGAATGTGTTTCGTGGTTTGGGATTTATTTGCTTATATGAAAAGACTCATAAATCTGCAAGTTTGTTGCAAAAAAATTAATATCAGAGGCTGTAACATATGTTACCTGATGTAATAAATGGGCAAGCTCATTGTCTTTACGTAAGATATGCCTAAAATGTTTTAATCTCCTCGAGGGGCTTTTGTAGACATATTCCTTCTTATAGTACAACTCAAGCTGCATCGAATAAAGGATGTTTGCACTCTCTAGGTTAGGGCGTTAGTCTGAAACAGCATGTTACATGCGTTACTATATCAAATAAAGGAAATGTAGTTTAAAGTTTGAGCTAAAATTGTGAAAAACCTCGCAGCTGTTGGATATCTTACATTGTTTAGTGATTTTAAACTGGCTCCTATGATAAAGACTTATAGATCTGCTAGTTGTCATCTAGTTTTAAAGATCAGATAGCGTTACGATGTCATTAAGTTAAAGATCAGGACACTTAATGTGTACTTATAAGTCTTTGGTGCCAAAACACAAGAAATATTAAATTCATTTCTGATTATCAAGCCCATGGACTGGTGTTACAGATGTTATCAATGACCTTTTGGACACGTTTCCTAATACTGTGCATATAATGCTAAATATAGAGCCACAAATAGAAAAGATAGTTTTACATTTTTACAAGAAAATACAATAAATGAAATGGTCCAAACTATTTCTCATCGATTTGACACTCAGGTTAAACGTTTGTCCTTGTCTGCTTCTGTGGTAATCATTATTATCACACGCCTCCTTGCAACTAGTAGAATCATCACACAATATTTTAATCATTTACTGTTATTCAATTTTACCACCAGTCCACTCAAAATTGATGAGCCATTATCAACTTTCCAATTTTGCCATTTATGGCTTGGAACATTCGGAAACTGATATTAATTCCTAATAGTTGGCTCTTTGAGTATGTGTTTCAAGTGATACTCTGCATTAGGGGAAAGACTAAAGCTTTACAAAGAAGAAAACTATGCCATTAAGAGCAATGAGTACCTGGACTGATGTACCTTGATATTTCTGTGATAAAGAATCATATCTTAGCTGGTTAACTTTTATAAATGTAGCCTTTCCATACATGCAACTCACATATTTTCATCTAATAATGTCTCTGCACCTATTATCTTTCCCCAAGCATTCAAAAACTAATTTGAAGTCTTAGTACTTCTGAAGTGCTGAAACTGAGGTAACTCTTTCCCTTCAGATAAACGAACTAGATGTATCATAGCAGGTAAAGCGATGAAATGCAGGATGAACAGAGCGCAAATTAGACCCTTTCAATTCAATAATTATACCCCCCGCAAACTTTGTTTGTAGGGGGTATACTGTTTTCACGTTGTCCGTCCGTCCGTCCGTCTGTCCGTCCGTGTGTCCGTGCGTCCGTCCGTAACGCTTTGTTTCCTTAATAACTCGAAGAGTCATTGCTGGATTTTCATCAAACCTTGCAAACATGTTCATATATGCAAGACAAATACTTTAGACAAAAAAGTAAGGGCTAGGGGCCAATTCTATTAGAGTTATTTCCCTTTGTAGTTCTAAATGGCTTTTAATATAGTGCTTTATGCTTATGCTGTTATAGGCCATACACGGGCCAATCAACTCCTACCACAGCTTTTGATGGAACAATTTGATACTTTTCTTATACAATGTAGACACATTGAACATATGCATGAAAGAGTTTAGTTTAGAAAAAATAATTTTTGACAAAATGACAGCTGTGAGAACTTAGACAATTTTTCCCTAATAAGGTGTTTGTATATGCATAGACAGTGCCTTTATGGGCCGATCAACTCCTACCACAGCTTTTTATGGAGCAATTTGATATTTTGCCTATACAATGTAGACACATTGAACATATGCATGAAGGAGTTTGGTTTAGAAAAAATATTTTTTGACAAAATGACGGCTGTGAGAGCTTAGACAATTTTTCGAACTATAAATTGCCAAGTTTTTTCACTGACTCTTACTGTGCGGGGGGTATCTAATAAGCATTGCTTATTGACTTTTTTCATTCTCTAAGTTTCTAAGATAAGAGCGCTTATTAAAGGATGTAACATATATAACTCGTCATCATAAATGGGCAAGGGCATTGTCGTGACATCCTTTTTGATTTAATACACAGGGGCAAATGTTTTTAATTTCCGTGTTTTCAATGATCCCCAAATGAGGCACCTTATCAACTTGTTTACTCTGTATAAATCTTCCATAGAGCATAATATAGAAGTACTTGTTATTCCATTCTACCTTTAGTCCACTTTCCTTCTTTTGAATGCAACAGCTAATGATATGGCTGCAAAAACTGAGAAATCATAGGTTTCACATTATTTTAAGACATGATTCAATGTACCGACATCAAAAAACAACCAACTTCAAACATAATTGATGGCAATGTCCAGCTTGATATTCTTTTTCTTATACCAGATAACTTTCAAGGTGTAACAGAAATTGTTTCAGACGGTCTGCCAAAACCATCAAGAGTCAACATTGTGACTAAAGAAACTTTTAAAGTTCTTTGGGCGCAGCAAAATACTATTGATCTAAGACCTGAGGACTTAAGCACCAAAAGACTGGATAGGTTCCATAGCAAATGATGCAAAAAAGCAGCCTATCAAATTTCTGTTTGACCAATGTCAGAAATGTTAAAGTATTCTTAGAGGTACACGGTAGAGACATAGATTTTGCAAAATCAGAGCAAAGTTATCATTTGACTAGCACAAATGCAGAGGCAGCTGCAGTTAGATTGCTCTTGCCACTTCACAGGAAGAGATATATGCCAGAGTCATACTCCATTGTATGCATATATCTGAAATGGCATTAAACCCATATTTAATCAGGTGTTTGATCCCATGACACTGACATGCTGTTTCTGCTTTTGAAGAATGCTAAGGATTCAAGTTTGGCTGAGTCAAGTTGTTTTACGCTGGCACTGGCCACACATACAAAGAAAATTAAGTCTTTTGATAGCTAAAGACGAGGATCACACGAAATGCTTATAAGTGATGTTTGTCACAATTACCAATTTTAAAAAGTAATCTTAATTAATGTAACACATATAACACCATAGGAAGCTGTATATTTGTTAAAACTCTTTTCTTATGGATCAAAGGTCTTCAGCATGCAAACTACATGAATAATTCAAATAAATAGATAGTTTTATGTCTTCTTTCTGTTTCTCTGTCCTTCATTTCATTTATTCTTAAATTGATATGGTAACGTACGTATCATACCATTACAGGCTAACCCCCTATTTAATACAGTGCAAACATCTCTTATATGATGCAGCTTGATTTTTTTAAGGAAGGATATGTCTGCACAATTCCCAAAGGGGTGGAGAGGAACAGTTTGCAGTCCATATACAATGGCATGATTCTACTGGTTGTGATAAAATGGGTGATTATTTTGCAATAGAAGCAGACACAATGATAGACATTGTGAAGGTGACTTGAATAAAGATTGTTTTTGAATAGTTTTATTTAATAGGAATATTTATTAAATTGTGTCATTTAAATGAGAAATATTATTTTCTATCTATATGTCTATATATTTTAATATTATAGGCATTAGAAAATATGTGATTAAAAAGGTTATATATAACATAGGTAACACAATTCCATGGGCTTGTTATCAGCAATGACTGTAATTACTAAGACTAAGGCACCAGAGGCTAGAGATTAATAGGAAAACATGTGGAAAACGGTTTTTTTCTGAAATATCATCTCTTACTTCCAAGAAAATTTCCTAGCTCATTCATTATGCTATGTAACATACGTTACATATTTTAATAAGTGCTCTGATCCTGATGTCAAACTTGCAAATGTATCATTATTTATTGCATTAGCAAGACAGTGCCAAAAATGTAAGATATCCACGAGCGTCAAATAATTTCATATATTTTTCTTCAATAATAGATACCAAAATTGGACACTTAAAATTGGGGTTACGGTTGTTTAATAGCTCATATAATACAATGTATTTGAGATAGAAAAGCAAACTTTGTTATTTCTATTAGTCAAATGAGTATTTTAGTAAACTAAGATTAAAAAAAACACTTGTAAAATGCACAAATCGTCTGTAAAATGAATGATGTTAGTCATGATTTCAACTTTCAAAGGAAATTTAATCTATGTAACGCATATAACACCATTGAAGGCTGTAATTTTATTTAAAATGCTGCTTTTATGTAGCTTAGGCATCCAGCTTGCAAACTACATAAGAAATTTGAATAATTAGATGGTTTAATGTCTTCTTTCTGTAGCTCAAACTTTCATTTTGATTTTTTCCTTAGTTTGTTACAGTAACATATGTAACAGGCTGTCAGAGACTAACGCCCTGGAGCACAGAGTGCAAACATCTCTTAAAAGATGCGGCTTGAAATTTTCTTTAAGATAGGATATGTCTGCAAAATTCCCTAGGGGGGGGGAGCAGGACCTTTTTTAGCCCAAAGTCTAAATTATATGATGTATATAACTTTAAAAATTTAGCTGGGTTCTTTTTAACCCTTGTCCTGCTGAACCAAGATTTACCTTTTTTATGAAAATCGTAGACCCATATCAGCTGGCTTCTAAAGACACCATCTGATCAGATCAACACTGTTTTCCACTCTAATTGAAAATGCATGTTTATTACTGGAATGCTGCAGGTTAACAAGATAACAATTGGGGATGAGTTTAGTACATGAAAATATTAAGTGAGGCACATGTTAATCTGGATATGTTATACATTGACACTATATGGAAAATATACTCTACTAATTTATTTGAGCTGTGACATGTGATTTTTAAATAATGTGACATTTTGATATGTATATACTCAGACGAGCCTGTGCAGCCTTCTTTTAAGCTTAGAAACTCCAAATGAAGTTCAGCCTGTAGCTTAACACTCATCGAATATTCATGCGACTAACAAAGTATCTGATCAGCCTGCGCATATGCGCAGTCTGATCAGAGACTTTGCTAGTTGCACATACCAGATTGTTGGAAATCTCATGTCGTGGCTCATTTGAACATGCATGCTGTGGCTTTATTCTACAGATTGTGGTAATAGATATACTGTTGACCATGGCCATGTTAACTTCAAAGGACAAGATACCAAATACACAAACACTGCCACAATCAGTTGCGATGATGGATATACACTGCAGGGAGACAGTGAAATAACATGTCTCGCAGATGGATCATGGAGCCAGTTTTCAAGATGTGTCATAAACAGTATGTATTTTGGCTAGAACTTGTGTTACTGTATTTGCACAAAAAGACTGTTAATACCCTCGCTGACATATTCAGCGACGCTTGAATCTTTTGTGGATCATTTATGTTTTTATGCCACCAAAGGAACTTTGGGAGGCATATAGTAATCACACTGTTGATCCGTCACTCCGTCCGTCCATTTGTCCCGCTTCGTGTCTGGTGCGTATCTTCTATATTCTTTGAGATAGTAATTCCAAATTTGGTGTGTATATGCATCTTGGGATGATGGAGTGTCACATACCATTTTCGGGTTACTGTGATCTTGATCTCTGACCTAGTTTTTAGTATATTCATGTCCAGAGCATATCTCTTATATTATTTGATGTAGGAATCTCAAAATTGGTGTGTGGATGTATCTATGGATGACAAGGTTTCTTGCACCATTTACGAGTCACAGTGACTTTGAAATATTCTTACAGATAGGAATTTCAAATTTGGTGTGTAGATGCATCTTGGGATGGCGGAGTGTCGCATACTATATTTGGGTCACTGTGACCTTGACCTGACCTAGTTTATAGAATAATATTGTCCAGAGCATACCTCTTATATTATTTGAGCTAGAAATCTCAAATTTGGCGTGATGATGCATCTTGGGATGATGATGTTTGACGTAACATAATTGGGTCACTATGACTTCTGACCTTGTTTCTAGAAACTGCATTGAGTCTAGTGCATAGCTCTATATTCTTTTAGATAGAAATTCCAAATTTGGTGTGTAAATGCATCTTGAGATGACAGAGTGTATCATATCATTTTGGGTCACTGTGACCTTGACCTCTGACCAAGTTTTAAGAATTATTGTGTTCGGAGCATATCTCTTATATTCTTTAAGGTAGGAATTCCAAGTTTGGTGTGTATATGCATCTTGGGATGGCGGAGTGTCACATACCATTTTTGGTTCACTGTGACCTTGACATCTGACCTAGGTTTTAGTATAATCGTGTCCAGAGCATATCTCTTATATTATTTGAGGTAGGAATCTCAAATTTGGTGTGATGATGCATCTTGGGATGACAACGTTTCTTGTACCATTTACAGGTCACCGTGACTATGAACTTGACCTATGAACTAGTTTTTAGAATGATCCGATCTGGAACATGTCTCTTATATTATTTTAGGTAGGAATCTCAAATTTGGTGTGTGAATACATCTTGGGATGACAAAGTGTCACGTACCATAATTTGGTCACTATGGCCTTGAACTTGACCTGTGACCTAGTTTCTAGAAACTGCATTGAGTCTTGTGCATATCTCCTATATGCTCTGAGATAGGAATTCCAAATTCGGTGTGTAAATGCATCTTGAGACGACGGAGTGTCACATACCATTTTGCATCACTATGACCTTGACCTGTGACCTGGTTTTAAGAATTATTGTGTTTGGAGCATATCTCATATTCTTTGAGGTAAGAGTTCTAAATTGGTGTGTATATGCATCTTGGGATGGCGGAGTGTCACATACCATTTTTGGGTCCCTGTAAACTTGACCTCTGACCTAGTTTTAATAATAATTGTCTCAGGAGCATGTATCTTATATTATTTGTAATAGGAATCCCAAATTTGGTGTGTGAATGCATCTTGGGATGGTCGAGTGTCTTGTACCATTTTGGGATCACTGTGCCCATGACCTCTGACCTAGTTTTCAGAAAAATCGTGTCTGGAGCATTTCTTTTTTATTATTAAACATAGGAATTCCAAATTTGGTGTGTGGTACAACGTTGGACGATGGAGTGCCTCGTACCATTTTGTGTCCATTTGACCTTGACCTCTGACCTAGTTTGTAGAATAATCGTGTCCAGAACATATCTCTTATATTATTTGAGATAGGAATCCCAATTTGCTGTATGGATATATCTTTGGATGCTGATGTGTCGCATACCATTTTTAGGTCACTGTGATTTTGACCTATGACCTTGTTTCTAGAATAATTGTGACTGGAGCATATCTCCTATACTATTTTATGTAGAAATCCCAAATTTGGTTTGTTGATTTCTCTTGGGATGGATGAATGGTGCATACCCTTTTGAGTCACTTTGACCTTGACATTGGCTTCTGGCCTCATGTCTAGATTTTTCGTGTCTGGAGCATACCTCCTATATTACAGTTAACTTTCCTTAAATGTGTCTCATGCTAGACCGATTCCTCTAAAGGGAATTTCTCACGTGACTGTGACATGTCTTGTTTCTGTCTTGTGTTTGCTATGCCTATGTGTGCATCTGTTTATTTGTGCCTTGTCGTCACCTGCTGGGAAAGGGTTTACCTCTTGGCTCTCGTTTGTGGTGTCTCTCTGAGAGTTTGTCACTTTCTAATTGGTATCCTGGGTCAGGTGTGGTACTTGATTGTCTCGATTCCTTATCTTTGCACCCTTGCTTAATTTTGTCCGATTCTCAATTTGCATTCACATTTTGTAATGGCAAGCAGCAATGGCTCTGGTGAGTCTGCTCATTTGATTAGACTTGCGCGAGCCTTTTGTTCATCAGTGCAAAAAGTAACAACATATCATGTGCTGGCTCATACGTATTTATTCAATGTGATAGTTTATGTAGCATTTAATAGATACTAGTATGTATACTTCTAAGCCATTTCAACAATGTTTTACTGTTTAAAGTTACAAATTTGGTACTTACCACACATGGTAGCTGTGAAGACCCTGCGCAAATGCACAAAGTTCCTATTTTGTGGACAGCATAGTCATTATGTATATGTCCTATCTATATGTAGGACTCTCTAATAATCATTCCCAATGTATAATCTATGGTGCATTACTGCTTTGTTAACTTAAAAGCCATATCACTTACCCCCCCCCCACACACACACACACACAATTATCTTAACAAACATATTTAAGCTTTTTTTCTTAAATTTAGATTGTGGCACTGCATACCAGCTTGAGTTTGGTTATGCTGAGATTGCTAAAGGAAAGACAACATTTGGTGAACAAGTCCCAGTAAAGTGCGCTCCTGGTTATTTTCTGAAAGGAGACTCTCACATTACTTGTCAATCAGATGGTAGTTGGAGTAGCAATTCAGTATGTGTTATTAAAGGTAGGTGGTATATGCCAAGTAAGCATATGAAGCAGACCACTATCAGCCCACAGGCCAAATGCCATTCAAATGACGGTGCACTGGTGAGCCAAAAAGGGCATTTGATTGGCCTGAGAATGCATGCTAGCTGAGTCATACTTTAGTGAAGATCCTAAAAAGTTTGCTTAGGATCTATCGTGTGTATAACTAACCCTTTGGATAATGGAAACCCTTAAATTGGTACTTTTACAAACAGTGAAGACCCAGATGAAATGCCATATATTGGATCCCCTCTCCCCTCCCTCTGGATCCGCCCATGAATGTAAATGTAACCAACTATTAATTAGTTCATGAGATTATTATAGATTGAGGCCCAACATGTATTCAAATATGTTAAAATGCAAAACGTAATCCAAATTAAATAATAAACGACACTTGAATATGTTGTGATAATTGAATCACCTTCTTTATTGTCCTAAACTTTTTCCATAATTATACAGTCATATTTACAGTGGGAGACTTTCACTGTAATTATTACTGTGCATTTTCATAATTAAACAGTGATAATTACAGTAAAAGTATTAATGTTGATTATGAAAACATGTGAATATACGGATAATTTGGTATGGCAGTTTTCATGATTGAGTTCATTCCTGTTCAAATTGTGAATGTTTGTTTTTCAGACTGTGGCACCGTATATAAGCTCAACCATGGCTCTGCTGATTTTTCTGATAAGGACACAACGTACGGAAAATCAGTTCCAGTAAAGTGTGAGATTGGATATGGTCTGCATGGGGACTCATTTATCACCTGTAAAGCAGATGGCACTTGGAGTAATGGTCCTTCTTGTGTTCTTAAAAGTAAGCAGTGTAATAAATACTATTTATCATATGACGTTTTGTCTGGGAGTGAAATAATGTCATGCATTAAAATCGATGAACACAAGTGGTTAACAGATTTTGAATTATTAAATTATGAAATAGCGCTTTTACAGCATGCATATGGCAAAACTCAAACGTTTTTCGCTCCAAAATACGATATCAAAATAATTTCAATGTCATATGATAAATAGAATCTAACATTTGTGCTCCTGTATTATTGAATTTATTAAACTCGTTGGGAAAAAGCGATAAAAGCCCAACATTTTATCGCTTTTCCACAACTAAAATAATAAATGCAATAAAGAATGGCACTCATGTAAGATCCTCTATATACTGGATAACGAAGTAATGATAATAATGTAGAAGTCTCTACTTCCAACTAAATTAAATTTTGATTTAAAAGCCAGCATCATGAGAAAAACTGCTTTTAATTTTGGATTGAAACACTGATTTTAGCTTGCATTGACTGATGAAATGCCCTTTAAATCTCTGTGAATTTACTTATGTTTTAAGGTTGTAGGAATGATATAAGAATAGGTAAAAGTAGTATTCAGCTTGTGGTATATGTAACAAAATTGAACCAGAATGTAACACTATTTGTACCTGGTGACTGGCCCAATAAATTATGAACAAACAAATAGAGGGTGATCTGGTGTAAGGCATGTATCAGCGTGATGCCTGAGCTTTTGCCTTCCACTCTGCTTTTATTAATGTATGTGAAGCCAGTGACAATGTTTCTTTGAGATGAATTGGTTCTTTAGCACTTATTTAAGTAGCAAATTTGCTAGGAATTCATAGAAAGTAAGTACTGATAAAACACTTTGGCGTGATCATGCCCATAAAAACTAAAGTTTTATAAACTGACTGCATCAACATGTTGTACCTGATGACTTGCCCAATGAATAATGAACAAACAAATAGAGTTGATCTAGTGTAAGGCAGGTATTTGCAAAACGTCTGAGCTTTTCATTCTGAAGACAATGGCACATTTAATTATGGGATTATATTATGTATTAGCTTTAACCCATATGGCGGCACATATAATTTGCAGCAGACTACAATTTCAAATTTTGCTGCTTTTTCAAATTAACAAATAAGGCATGATATTTCATGAGATTCTCATGAAATTTCATATGTATTTTTTCAAAAATAAAGAAAATGTTGCAAAATTTGTCTGCTGCAGTTGTGATTGACGCTTTCAAGGTTAAAGCTGCATAGTCTGTAACTTTTGATCTTCTAATTTTAAAAATAATGTTTTTATTTTTCAAGAACACAGTAAAAATACTCAAATTCAGGTAAACATTTTACCATTTTCGTAAATCTTAACAATTTATCACTATCAAAACAACTGCATTTATGTTAAAATTCAACGGTCTATAATTATTTGAGGGACGCAAATAATTACCATCAAGAGAAAAATACACCTATATGATAAGATAATTCACCTTTCCATGCAGTTTTCAGATGTACTGAACATTTTTATTGTGAAAACATAGCTTAATTCTACTTTGACAAATGATTTAAAAAGAAAATAAATTTTTTCGAAAAATGTTCATAGTTGCAGAGTATGCAGCTTTAATGGTTGCCAGTTAGTTATGTTTCGCCATTTTCAATATGTCTGCATTATGCATAGTATCTTAACTAAACTTACTTACAATGCCTTTAGAATCTCAGTGAAATTACTATTGTTTTTACAGGTTGTAAGAATGATGCAAGAATAGAGAATGGTGATATTCAATTTGAGGGGAACGTAACACTATTTCAACATACTGTAGCAGTTAGTTGCAATACTGGATTCAAGCTTGAAGGAGATAACTTTACAACGTGTCTTGATGATGGATTATGGAGTAGTAATACAGTTTGCACAATAAAAGGTTTGAATAGTTTTTCATCATCATCATCATCATCATCATCATTGATCATCATCATCATCATCATCATCATCATCATCATCATCATCATCATCATCATCATCATCATCATCATCAAGATTTTGATCTGCAAGCAGGTTCAGGGACATAACCCACTTCAGAGAGCCCCCTCTAGATAGCTGGCTCGTGACACGCATAGAATAATATTATCTCACACCTGATCTCCAAATTATTATTGGGTTCAACTGTCATGAGCTTCTCACAGCCCTTTGCATCAACTTATTCACCTTTGGTCTCCTGATCAACACCGTCCATCAATGTGTATATCACATACTATTCTAACTGCACCACAAGAACGCTCCTTTTGTACAAACCAGCCAAGCTTTTTCTCTCTGAAAATAGATCAAGGTCCTAAAGCTGAAGCTATGGCCACACCCTCTGGTTTGACATTGCAGATCTGTTTGATCATGGCCCTGTCACTATGTTGCAAGCGCTGAAGCTTTGGCTTGGTCAAGAGCCAAGTTTCACTGACATGGAACATAACGTTGTACAGAGCTGTTCACATGGCATTTGGTCTTGTAAGATAGGTGGTAAGATGTGAGAACTAGCAGTTGTCCCTACAATTCTTCCAGGCAGTTTACATACATGTAGTGACTGCCAGTTCACAGCCTCCACCAGACTCTACTTTTCCCTTCACTTGTATGACACAAAACGCATGGGAACTCACCTTAACTCTGCAAGATGTCCAAGCCTGTACTGCAGATTATAACTTTTGTCTTTACTGCATTTACTCTCAACTTCTTCCCCTTCATAGCTTCGTTCGATATTAAAAGCCTCCTGACACATTTCTCCAGTGAGTCAGAAATGATGACAAGATCATCTGCTTAGAGGTTATCCCAGGAGACTCCAGTGTAGGACTTAGGTGACAAGCACAATGATGAAGAGCAGTAGACTGAAATCAGAGCCCTGATGGACCCCCAACCTTCATATCAAACTCTTTGTTGTAACCATTGACGACAGGCACATGGTTTCGTGCTTTGGCGTGCATTTACTGAACAGCATGATTATTTCCTTAACATCTAGGTTTCTCTATGCCCACCAGATGAGACCATCAAAGATCCTCTGTGTTCTTCATGGCATGTTTGGTCAGTCTGAGGCCTCAGCAGTTGCCTTTGTCCAGAGCATCACTTTTGCCCTTATAACTGTGATAGCAGTATTGTGCGATAGCAATATTGTGGATCATGGTTGCACCTGTATAACCTGCTGCCCTGATTAATGGTTATAGGATAATTTCTAAACGATACAATATTAACATACACAATTGTGACATGTAAAGTGTGGCAAACAACTGTGTTTATTTAAAACATTATCGGTGTTTCATGGAAAAGCCTTTTTTAATAAAGATAAACTAATTTTATCGTTCATGGTGAAGCCTGAAATTAGAAATTTAAAACAGTTCAACAGAATAGTCATTTGGAAGCTTTATTTCAATATACCTAAATGGATGTATATATAATGTGCCAAAATATCTGTCAATACATTTTACAAAATTCAAGTAATAATAAAATCACCCATTTTCTTCCTCTGCATATATCTGAATAATTGTATATACTATACTGTATATACTAAAATTCAATGATATGAAATACATTAACATATATATAATCATTTTTAACACATATTGGATATGATCACTAGCATAACAATAGGGTCCTGACGTAAGATAACCTGTCATTGGGGTTCGGGACAAAAATTATATTCAAACCAGCCTGCTCAGCTACAGCAACAAGCTAGAAAATTGAAATTTGCTCTCGTATCAAAGTAAGTAAGGGTGCAAAGATCAGGAATCGACACAATCAAGTACCACACTTGATCCAGGATACCAATGGAAAAGTGACAAATTCACAGTTATACACCACAAACGAGAGCCAAGAGGTCAGCCCTTTCCAAGCAGGTGACCAAGGCACAAATAAACAAAAGCGCACAAAGGCATAACACATACAAGACAGAAAAAACATAAAATATCCACAAACAAAGTACCGCCCAGTAAGTCTAGATATGATATCTTACAATAAGCGAATAACAAAGGCGCTGATCAGACTGTGAGGATGCGTTTGCTTGCGTCTTTGTTGATTGCCAACCCGGAGTGACAGGTTTTCTTGTGTCAAGGCCCAAATGTAGCTGGAAAAATTCAGTCGCATCGGCTCATGGACAAGTAATCTTAACCTAGTGGATACAGTTCACAACTTAGATGATTAATGGTTTATCTTTCAGACTGTGGAGAGAAGTACTCTCTTATGAATGGTGATATAAACTACAATGATAACCATACTGCATTTAATGCAACAGCCTCTGTATCTTGCAAGGATGGGTTTGAAATTCAGGGGGATAACTTTGTTACTTGTCAAGCTGATGGTACATGGAGCCAGGCCTCATGCGTTAAGAGTATGTATAAGTGCAGTGTTTTAGTCATTTTGGTTTACTTGCATTTATATTGTTGTCCAGATTATTAATGTTTGCAGTCTTCAGTTTAGTAATTTTATACTATGTTTGTTTCTTTAACCCATTAAAACCCAAATGGACTTGCCTACCCCTCATGGAAGGAGAGGGTGCATCTTGTCTTTGATGTTGATACCATTTGTGTATACCTTAGTATTAGCTTGACTGTCCACATTATGCAAATAAAAAGCCGAAGTTTCCTAAAGTTGCATTGATATAACAGTGGGCCATGCTCAATAGTTGGGTAGATTTTGGTAACTTTTAAATAGACGATCTTAATAAATGCTCATGTATTATTGAAGTTTTTAAATAAATTGGGTAATCACAATGAGCAACTATGAATCTGATTTATATTTAGCTTGTCACAATTCAGCCTTACTATTTGATAATGGTACTGTTAATTCACGAATTTATGTTATAGCTTATCTTTACGTAAATCTATGACTTGCATCAAAAACTACATGTATGATAAGCAATATTTTAAATTGTTACCCTGCCAAGTACAACCTTCATCATAGTATAGATACATGATTGAGGTTTAGTGTACACAAAACGATGGTTAAAGAAGCTCTTAACCTGCCCTCTGCATATACACTATTTTTTCTACAGATACTAAAAGAAATGTTTTCTCATATAAATGGTTGAAACATGATTCCAAAATTATTAGTTCCACAAATATTAAAAAATGAACAATGAAGACAGTTGTAAGAGAAAATTGATGTACTACGTCTTGAATATATGTTAGGAAATGATTAATGTGTGTGTGAAAATATCAAGTAAGGCAAGGTATAAAGTATTGGTTTTGACTTTACCCAACCTTTATGCATACTTCGAGTTAGCATGGCAGTGACTACTGTAGTGATGTCTTTTTCAGGTTGACTATGCAATAAATATAAGAATGTGTAAAGAAAACTTTAAAGTGCCAATCTCTACAAACAGTTTTTTTTATCGTCTGCTGAAATCTTTTAGAAGTCTCTTGGTCACATAATGTAGACTCAGTTTAGACTACTTCTGTAAGAGCAGTCTGACCTTTATCCACACTGTTTGCAACTACACTTTCATTGGTCAATATATCTTTAGCAGATGACATTTTCAGAGCTCTTTTTGGGCGCATTAAGGCTTCATAGTATGACAGATGGAGCATTTTCTTAGGTTTTGTATCCATTTTCAAGGCTTGTTTTATATGTATCCAGTTGTAAATTAACCATTAGGAATAATTGTCAGTTATTAATATCAAAATTAATAACTTGTAATCACATTGAGATATGCATCAGCATGTTCGACATTATTGGTTGCTATGCATAAATTTACAATATTATGATTCTATTTTAGGTGTTCCTTCTGCACTTCCCCTCGTTTTTGCATCTCTTGCAATAGCTGCTCTTGTCGTTTCAATTGGAGCTGTTATGGTTTTGAAGAGAAGACGTAAACTGTAAGTGCATATACTTAAGAAATAGATCAGCTCTATCGGTGGATTAAATAATAATTCACTTTTTGGAGGTCAGTTGTAAAGATCAAATCGCGAGTGTGCAGGGCAAGAGATTTATCTTCGTACAACTGACCGACAAACAGTGAACTATTACTCAACAATTCATGCACTAGATATAATCTATTTTGATTCTAACACACAATAAACGACGAAAGCACACTTGAAGTCTTAAGCTTCTTCCAACTTTTCACCATTGTACTGAAGAAATCTCACCAACAGTTAGAATGTGTCACAAATGTTTAAAATGTATGTGTAACGTCTTTCAAGCATATAATCGACGTTACATCGTCTTACGCCATGACTGACGTCATTTTGCAGTAGCAATTGACGTCAGCTAGTGCGCTTTTAAAACTGTGACATTATTGCTTATTATAACACAGTTTTAGCAATTGGCTAAATGGGCGAAGTGTGTTAGAACTTTTCTTATTATCAGAAATAGATAGGTTACTGTCGTGTGATTATTCCACAAGTCTACTTATTGATTTGCGTGGCACTGCACAATTGAGATATTGCATAATATGGGACAGCTCGGGGCATAGTTCACAATATATGTCACATTAAAATTATACATTATCACACTGAAAAAATGAATGCTTAAATATAGTTTGGTCTCTCAAATTTCAGATGAGATCCATAAAAATTGAAATTTAAAAGTTTTCTAGCATCAGGTCTGTCTAATTATGATTTTATACTCTTTTTATTGCATTGTCTCACACTCTTATCTAATAGAAACTGAACTTTTTTACTTGAAAACACTCGTATTTGTAACAAGAAATGTGCTTTGTTCGCATGTATGCAGCAAAAACATATATAATTTGTGGTCATGATGCTCTCTGTTATCTTTTGGGTAATGTATAGATTGAATTTGCCCCAAAATTGTATAAATATGTAGCTTTTGTAATTGTGCTTTAATTGTTTTCCTTTTTGCAGATTTGTTTTTAGTTTATTATAAGGGAGATTTCATTTTGTTTCTTCCAGAAGAGATGATGTTACTAAATCCCTCAATTCTACTTTAAGATATCTAGATTATTAAGATTTGATAACTTTTATATTTAAATCAATTAAATAAATCGAATTCTTTTGATAGTGAAGTGCTCTTTTTAGATTTGGATTTGTCCATCACAAATGGTATAGATTCATCTAAGATCGTCAATAAACTAGATGATTTTTATTTTGAAATAGACAATTTTCTGTGTCTTGATTGAGATGTCCTTTGATCTCCATCTTATGGTGTATAGATTATATAGTTAACATGTTATTTGTTTTGCAGGAGTATGTACAAATATTAGAGGCTTAAACAACAAAAACAAATATTTGACTGCAAAGCTAATGAAACAATGCTATTGATATCATAAACATTGTAAAGCATGGTTATAAACCCTACAAATTATGTTGTCAAATATGACGTTGGTTTGCAGCAGGGCATATCTGAGTAGTATCTTACAGTAATTTAGTTTATAAAATCAAAATATTTGTTAGAGCTCTCTTTTCTTGATAAATTCAATACAATAATCAAACGTTATAAAAAAAGTGGTATATAAATAGATATTATTTTACGGTTTGCATGCTTGGTTGTGTACCCAATCAATGCTTATATATGAGCCTCAATAGGAGAAACCCTGTCTTAAGGAGTTTGCTAGCAACAAAGGCGCAAACCAGCCAGCACATCCGCGCAGTCTGATCAGCGCCTTTGTTATTCGCCAATTGAAAAGAATCATATGTAATAGTGTTTCAAGCAGCGTTTCGATATTCTAGCAAGTCTCTGAAGCTGGGAAGACTGGTTTGAATCTAGCTTTGTCTGAAACGCCGAAGACAGATTTCGTCGCGTCGAGGCCCATCTTTAACCTTTTACTCCATAATATTGCCTTTTGACGCCTTTGATATACAATGTTTTTGAAAATATTATGGAAACCTGGAGCATTTGCTCAAAAGAGCAAATGCTCTGTTTTCCATAATATTTTCAAAAGTATTAAAAACTTTACTTAATTTTTCTTGAATTTTCTCATTGTTGTCTAAAAACAGAAAATGATGTCATGATCTAAAAATAGCCTATGGAGTAAAGGGTTAAGACTCTCAATGTCCACTCTAAAGACAGTATTCTGTTCTTGTTGGTCGATTGCTTGTTGTTGCCACCATTTTGCATGGGGGCTTAGTGTTGGGTACTTGTTTTAGTGTAGTTCTTCGTGTTATTTCTAGTTTTGCAATTATCTTGCTGAAAGGAGAGAGCTGGTTGGTTAATTTTAATTGTGTTTTTGTGGCCTGGTGGCTGTTTTTTTTTATTTCTTAGTGTTGTGGGTCGATCTTTCGCCTGTGATTGTGGCCTTTCCTGGGTATTAATTCATAGGGCCAGTTAAGCAAAAAATATCAGCGTAAAATTGCGATTATTTTTTTTATCCATCAGTTTAAACATTTGTTTTGGGTGCTCAAAAGAACCGTCACATCGAGACGGTTCTTTTGAGTACCCACAACATATTTTTTGGTTGAAAAAAAAAAGAAAAAATAATTTTCAGTTACGCATTCTTATCTGGGGGGTATACTAAATTGTTTTTAGCTAATGCTCAAACATATTGTGGAATAGCAAGACTAAGTGTTGCTTTCAAATGACGGATAGATTTTGTACATCTAATGAAATTCACCTTTATTGTAGATGCAGAAATTTTATGTGAAGTTTTGCAAAAATAAAACCTTCGCAAAATTGCAAAAGCACTCTGCCATTTACTGATGTAGGTTTTGTTTGTTTGTTTTGTTGTTTTACATCCCAAGTCAACAGCTATGGTCATAGTGGGACGGTCAGTTACCTAACCACACTTTTTCCTGGGCAAGCTTAAACAAGCAGTTAACAAGTACTTCGTGCTCATACTTTCGCTTGTAACTGACAATAACCTTCTTGAATGGTCCAGCGGAAGGGAGGAGAATGACCGTAGAAATTATTTTATGATCAATGTCCGCGAAAGTATGGGACCAGGCCGGGATCAAACTCGCGACCCGTGGATCTGCAGTCAGAATCGCATCTGTTCCCAGACACGTTACCGACTGCGCTACGTGGCCCAGTTACTGATGTTGTGATACTGATGGGGGGATCATGCTCCTGTCACAAATTTTTAACACCGCAAATATGTCTTTTAATGGTATGCGCAAAATTATCCCATTTAGGCCGAATGGAATTCCCCTCTCTTATGAATTGCACCACCCCATTTCCCTTTGAAGGGTTGTTGGGTGATATTTTTCATTTTTCTTCAAATTTTAATAGAATATTCTGTAAGCAAACATTGTAGAAGCTGATCAGACGCTGCAGAATTCAGACGCTGCATTCTGCATTCTGCAGCGTCTGATCTGGTTCTGCACTGTTTGCTGATGTCCCATAAAAAGGACCCGAGGCTAAAATGGATTGAAATCTTGCAAAACCTTTTGAATTTATAGTTCTTTGTTTCATTGCAGGTGTTTTGCTGGCAAGTATGCTCCAGTGCTTTGAGGTTGATGACTACATTCGATAATTGTTCATAACTACAGTGTAGTAGCAAACTATTTTTTTTATTTTGAATGTGATAAAGAAATTCAATATGATGCATCTTACGCGACTTTTTAACATTTCTAGCATATCTAATGTAATACAGATTCCATGAATGCTTTTTAAAAGCTTTTATTCTGGTGGTTTAAAAAATGGAACATATGTGTGCATAATTTGTTTTGTTTGATAGTATGATTTGTATGTAAGAGAAGCGCTAAAAATTGATATAAAATGTATCAATCACTAGAGCAAGATTATCGTTGTAAACATTTTTTTCATAATTGACTTTATCTATCATCACTAAGTCTCCAGTTTGGTCCCCATGTGCCTGTTGCAGTCATCAAATTACCTAAAATTGGATGAGAGGAATTCAATTTAAACAATAAATGTCTTATTCCGGACAACATAGGTAACATCTGTTAATGATATTTGTCTCTAGTGGACATCGCTAGACCTTAGTTGACCTTTAATAATTTTGAGGATATCATAAGAGGAAATGCACTTATGTAAATTCTATGCTATTTTGCAAAAATAATATAAAACATTAAATTAGTGTTTAAGATTTATGGGTGTAACGGATAGAGAGTTGTTAGGACATAAATGCTTTGAGTTATAATCACTTGGTCTTTCTTTAATTGGTAACAATTTGTCTCTTGAACAGAAACAATGTTGCAAGGAATCTCGTTGTTTCCCACATTTTTGTCTTTTCTATTAACAATAAGTTTATTTACTCAAACTTCAGAGTATGTACCAGTTGCTCTGTTGTATACAGGCACAGATTCCCACCGAAGCCATACAACGGCTAACCACGTTTTCAGACAAACTAATCCTGGACAGTTTGAGTTAGGGTGCTTATATTGTGTGCACTCTTTCACTTGATTTTGTATGCAATGAAAAATCCTTGGCTTATGCCTAGTCATTTACGATCTCTTGATTGTCATTTCAACAGTCAAAATATTGATAAATTTTCTGCTATAATTATCTAAAATAACACCCCTATAAAATCAGATCATTGATTAGTGCTGTAAATATTGCCTGTTGCGCGAAAATAAGATTGTCAGACTTCACAGATAAAACAGAATCTTGGGATGTTTCATACTTATCAATTATACTTTCTAAAGAGTGATTATTAGAGGTGCAGATGAAAAATTGTGGATGCGCAGTCTAAACAGCATCCTTGATCTTTGCATACAACTTAATCAGGTTATCTAAATATGTATACTTTGTCCAAGGTAAAGGTGACATTCAAAACTTATTTTGTTTATCTTAATGTATAGATGTTAACAATAGATATGTATATGGGCCAGCACATGACATTTTGTTACTTATCGCATATGCGTAAATGATATTGAAATCGAATTCTTCAGGAATAGAGAGAACCTCCAAAATATTAAAACAGCCAAATTGAGAATTAATGGTAAATGTAACACATCTCAAGTCCCTAAGTACAAGCTTAACATTTGTCTCATAGAGACGCCTTTTAACACATTTCCAAACAGAGCAGACCCAGATCAGGCAATTCTTGTACAAGAGCTACCTGATCAGGGTCTACTCTATTTGCATATGGAAATATGATTAGATGTGATCCTACACTAGTGGACCAGACAATTCAATTATTTGTTCTGTGTACAAAACTGAAAGTTTATTTATGTAATAATTCATAGTAGGAGGAGCCTAGCATGAATATTCATGAATGAGTTAAGTGGCACCCTGCATCTTGCCAAAACCCAATTTTAAAGTCAAATTTTCAATTTTGCATACCCAGCTATCTGGTGGAGTTACACACCTACCATTAAGTGTGAGTTTTTATCTACTTCTATACTATGTGTGTTGGAGCAGCGATGGCTTCTTACTCGCCCAAGCCTATACATGTATTACCCAACAATGTAATTAGTGCCAAAATATCAAGTGTTGTTTCTTATGTTTCTATAATATGTCATCTTAAGTATTGTTGATATATCGTTTTATAATAAAGTATGTTTAGTTCTATGGTAATTAACCCTTTGTGTTCTGATGAATTTTCCCATACATATTAATGCAGTAAATATGGGACTGCTTTGTTGTGTATTTTAAGGTGTCAAAGGTAGACATTTCTAAACTATTATATATTTCCTTCCCTGAAAATTGTTTTGGTCTTAGCAAACAGTGCAGACCCTGGCGAAATGCAGCGTTATGCTGCATTTCATCTGGGTCTTTACTGTTTGGAGTAACAATTTAGGGTGTTCCAGTATACAAAGGGTTAACACTGTTTACTAAAGTTGTACCGTTTCATTAAATAAAGCAAGCAGTCTAGTTTTTGTTATTATGGCTAACGTGAATATTGCATACCCATATTTCCCCAAACTACTAACCGCTGAAGAAATGTTTTCTGAGTAAAGAAATAAGTGAGTATGAAGAGGACAAGCCACAATCACAGACTGCCCATGATAAAATGATAAAATGAGGAAACAATACAGAACACAACCACCGGGCTGCGTTGTGAAGTCAGTAATGTGTGTGATTACAGATGCTTGTTTGACTTTAAAAACACGGGTCGCAAGTTCCATCATGGCACGTTCCCATGCTTTTGTGAAGATTGATCATGAAATTTTTTCTACTGTCATCTCATCCTTTCCGTTGATTCAAGAAAGTTTGCTTTCCTCTTTAATTGTACGCCGTTGGGTTGGACTTTAGACTCTATGACGGTTCAGACTTACAGGCTTATCTATTAATGAGATGGTTGGGGCCTGATGCTTTGGCTGTTGTCAGGCCCACCTGGGGTTTACCTGTTGGATTTCTTTTGCTCCAGTATTCAGTTTTATTTACTGTTGAGTCCTTATCTTTGCTTTATCTCCTTTTTATATCTTGATTTATATGTTCTGGGAGATGATGCATTGATAAGTTAGGGGTCTTTATGCAAACCTAACATCTATGTGTCTTGATCTACATCTGAACTAAGGGTGTAGTTGGTGCACCGTTAAACTGGTTTAAGCTCTCCAGTAAAATAATTTTACTGACCGTTCCTAGGCAGTGCTTCTTTTGTGGATCATTTATGTAATTTCTGTCTTGTTTTGTTATGCTTTCATGCACGTCTGTTTGTTGATGCCTTGTGGTTACCTGCTGGGAAAGGACTGACCTCTTAGCTCTCGTTTGTGATGTCTAATTGTGACGTTGTCACTTTCCCATTGGTATCCTGGGTCAGGTGTGGTGCTTGTTTGTATCGATTCCTGAGATGATTGCTAAATTTGAACGGGTACCAAGAATCACTAAACAAAACAAGGACCCAACACGCAAAATTTGCAAGTGAGTATGAGGAGGTAATACCACAATCACAAACTGCAGATAAGCCCATGGTAATGCAAGGAAGAGCCACACAACAATTGTGAGACACCAGAAAGACAAACCTAGCAAAGCAACCAGCACTCTCTTCTTTTGATTGCAATACTAGAATGAACATAAAGTAAAATACAACAAAACGTAGAACAATTACAGACTCGCACAAACAACAGAACCACTGCCCTAGAAGGGACAGCAGCCTAAGTCATCGGGGGGGGGGGGGGGGGGGGGGGGGGGTTTAAAATTTTAAAATGCATTTCACTGGCACCAAACCTTTGCCCTAGATTATTCTGTTGTTGAAGTACAAGAAATATTCAGCTCACATGGAAGCCATCTAGCTTTTGTAATGTCCGCACACAATAGGAGCAATATGTTCTATAGATATATGTCAGAAATAGGATGAATATGACTGAGGAAAGCAATCAATCATAGATCACAGACTAACATGTCTGCCATAAAGAGGAAGGGACATGAGGACCCTAACTAATAAGACACATCATGAATACAAAAAGCAGAGTAGTCTGCTTTCGCTTTTTGTGAGATGACTATGGCTAAAATTGAAAGGACAAACAGCACTACACTAATAACAGTAAGCTGTAAGGATATGTACGACTTGAAAAGGAAGAGAAAGCTGGTCGCTTTGCTATTATTGTCTTAGAGTGGACAGCAAGTGCTGCCAGTGGGACCATAAATCTTTTAACAAGCAAAATCTTCACCCTATGTTTAACTAAATCTTCACATAAATTTTGATGAAACTAACGAGAGCTTAAACAAATTGGTGTGTTACATGTAACTTTTATTTTATAGACAAACAATCTGAACACATATCTTTTCACAGAAAAGCTTATAAACGTGCATACATTAAATCTGTAACAAAAACATAGAGGCAGTAGACCTGAATGACATCAGGGTTGACCAGAGGCTAAAGTGACAATAGAAAAACAATAAAATGTGCAAGAAAGTTTGTTTCAACGCTAAATGATGAATGTGTATATTCTTATACCAAAAAGTTCAGACCGACCACTAAAGTCATACTTAAATTCGTTAAGGACTTCTTTGATATATATATAAAGATACTACATGATTCCAGCGTAAACTATTCTACAAAAGCTTTAAGAGTGGACAGGTGTCTCTTCATGGAATAAGGGTCATTTAGCCTAAAGCAAATCATAAAGAAACCTACACATATAATTCAGTAATACAATATTTTCCCAAGATAGGCGTCGCTTTGAATTATGGTATTTCCATTATTGAATTTCATTGCAATTCTGCCCAGTATTAAATGTGTTACCAGTATATATTCTGTGATATCCCGTTATATATCTGTGTACTTTTTGAATATCAAACTTAAAAAAAAATCCAACATTCATTTTTTAATATCGAATACCTGTAATACACATGTGTACGAGTATACTTGATTTTATTGCTTAGAATTCTATCACTTCCAGACACTACGTCATAGGTGATAACATGACAAAACCAACAAAATGATTGTGAGCAAAATGCATTCATCCTGACTGATCAGAGTCTTCATTCTGTGCTCAGTGGGTAACTAAGTACATAAACTCTTTGCATGCAGACAGCAAGGACTCTGATCAGGCTGAGCTGATGCCTTGACTGATCTGGGTCTTCTTTTGTTTCTAAGCCACATTGATGTTTTTCTCATGCCACATATGGGCCACAACGTGACAAAACCTCTCTTCGGGGTTTCCGACAAAGCGAGACTCAAACCAGTCTCCTCAGCTACAGCTACTAGCTAAAGCATTGAAATTTCGCAAATAGCAAGTTTATATATGATAATTTACAATAAGTGAATAACAAAGGCGCTGATCAGACTGCGCGGATGCGCAGCCTGGTCTGCGCCTTTGTTCTTCGCAAACCCCCGAAGACAGGTTTTCTCGCGCTGAGGCCCATATGATAAATGGAAATTGATCTTTTACAGAAAACATAAGATTAGAAAAATAATGTTTATTTTAAAAAAAAGGTTAGTTTCCTTTACAAACATGTGTTAACAATATATATAAATTTAAAATATACATCCTTTACACTCAATATAATCTCTCACTTGTAAATGCTAGAAAGAAAACAAGAAGGTCAATATGGCCCTACATTGCTCACCTGAATTAAATGATGTCATTGTTTACAATGTATATGCTGTAAACATAAAGCTAGAAGGTCATTTGCTTTGTATGTATGTATGTATGTATGTATGTATGTATGTATGTATGTATGTATGTATGTATGTATGTAGAGTCCCACCATTGACTTATTTGCGCAGCCCTTTGAGCCACAAGGAAGGATGGGTAGTTTTGTAGCATGACCTGCAAACAATATGCGGACTTTTAAAAATGTGATAAAAAGGATTAATATTTACATCAGCCAGCATGCTGGCACAATACCACATAGCCGCCAACAGTTTGTTTGAATGGTGGGGAAAGCTGGATTGCCCATACAAAAAAAAACACTGCAAACTTGCATTAAACAAGCAGTAACATGTAGACATAACTAACTATAGACAAGTGCAAAGGCATAGGTTTACATGTACGGATGGGAATCCTAAACAGACAAGCAATCCTAGAAAAAAGGGTTCACAAGAGCTACCCATAGGGTATATCATTGTCTGTCAACATCTTAATATATTGGTGGCCTCCCCAAAGCACTGTTTATTCAGAAGTGCCAGTAGCATTTAGCACTTCCCACAATCAAACCACTGAATAACTCAACAGCGACAAAAGAAAATTCTCAAGCAATCTCTGCAAATTCCCACCTAGTCCAACACTACCTCACCCATCCGCATCCTACTCCAAAACTCAAACACCAGAATTTCCACCTAAAACGTGAAAAACTATTTTAAATCAGATAAATAATATTCCAATAAGCAATTAGCCATTTCTGGCTGTTAAAATTTAAAAAAAAAGTAAAAAGAAATGTGGTAAAATATGTGGAAATTCTCGCTACGGAAAGAGGCATGTCAGGATAGGCTGGACTTGATAAACCACAACTGCCTGGGAAGTAAACAGTGTCCAAAATAGTACACCACATTTGAAGGGGATATGGTAAGATTTGTCCCAGTGAACATGGTGTTAATAACAAAGAATGCGTTTTATGCTTAAAAACGCATATGGTTTATGGCAAATGTCCTAATATCTTCTACAAAGAACAGGGATGTCTCATAACCACCCATTGTCAATATCAATGAAAAAGCAATTTCGCAAGGAATAATAATAATCAAGTTTAGTAGCAGAATAATTACATGTTTTAAGAAGTTAAAGCATTATACAGGACCACATGTGGAGCAATCATTTTAGGGCACTTATTGTTAATATCAATGAATAAGTTTTTTTCATAAGGCGCAATAACATATATTGTATAGTGGTTCAAATACTTTTCCAAGTGTTTAAGATGAAGGGTAGTGAGTAGTGCATATCCCCTCAACACTAAAGAGTTTTTAAAGAATTTTACAATAAGGAACAATAATATATAATATTAAGTGTTTAGGATTTGATAGGTTACTAAGGTATAAAGCAAAATATAAATGGGATGATAGTCATCCACAATGGCACTCTGTCATGGTCAATTAAGATGTCTTAATACAATCAAAATGACAGATGTGGTTAAGGGATAAACGATGAGTAGTTCCAAACAATATCTCATTATATAAGAACATTTAAGACATTTGACATTCAACGCCTTACAGGGACTGGGACATAACCCAAACAATCTGGATAGGGGCACACAAGATAATATACACAGATATCAAAGATCGAGGGCATGTAGGTTTCAAAATTATGTGTGCTTTCTCTGAATAAGTCTATGTAAACCATGTGACCCCAGGTTGGGTCATTTATGGCATTTGGCCTTTATTTGAACAAACTTGTCAAATACCAATGTCTTTAAAACAGTGATTTTAGATTAGAAGAGTGTTTTATGTTTCCTGATGTAAGCATGCGATCAACTCTCTAAGATGGACCATTTTATCCTCAAGAAAAAGTTTTGGACAACTTTAGTGGAGAAGTACTACTCTAGGTCATGCTTCATATCAAATATTAAGGCTCTTTGCCTTGCAGTTTAAGACAGATTATTTTTTGAGTTCCCATAAAAGGCTATGTTTTGCACAAGGCTTATATTTTGAAAATGTAAGGTAAACTTACACACCAATCAATACTCTATGCATTGCTATTTCAGATAAAGAATTTTCAAAACTTTCATTCCTAAAATCAATTTTTAGCTAATTCGTCTTTTATTCATGGACTAAACCTCTATAAACAACTATCAAAGAAAGCAATACCAGGCTCTTGCAAACTGTGATTTAAATCAAGCCAACAGCTAAGGGGTAGATGTCATTTACAGCAAACTGTTGACAATGCTTGATGCACTATGGACATTGAATGATCACAAAATCTTATCCAGACCACGTTCATGCTCAGATAAGTTAAAAAGGTGTTGTCACAAAATAAACCATTCAAAGGCTGTATAAATTACATAGACTTGCTCCGCTAAGAACCTTCAAACTTGCACATACCAAACAATGATGAAGACCAATTATTGGACATGTAAAGTCGTTGGATAGTTTCAAAGGCACAAGACATAATTGAGCCGCGACATGAGATTTCCAACAATGTGGTATGTGCGACCAGCAAAGGCTCAGACCAGCCTGCGCATACGCGCAGTCTGATCTGTGCCTTTGCTTGTCGCTTTACTATTCTATGACTATTAGGCTATTGACCGAACATCATTTGGAGAGTCTTACTTTAAAAAGAGGCTGCACTGGAGCATCTGAGTCTATACTTGTCAAAATGCCACATTGTTAGAAATCACATGTCAAGGCTCAGTTATGTAGTTATAATAATAAAAGGAAATAGGGAGTATAGATTATTATATACGTTAGCATTGTATTTAGATGACATTGTAAACATAAACTGGCTAAAATATGTAGTTTCATCTGTTATTTTGAAACATTGGCTACTGACTACATGTACACATTTGTTTACATATTTGATCACTTCTTCACTTTTACTTTTAATAATAACAATATATATGTTTATCAAATATACCTGAAATAATGCCCATTTTTTCTAAATCATATTCTAGCCTTAAAATAATTTCTATGAAGTAAAGTCATTACATATTGCAATTTATTGTTGGAAATCACATGTCACTGCTCATATGATGTTTAGCCCACAATGAGGCTTCCTAACTTATTCAATGTATTACCATTGAGAAAAAACCAAATCAAATTGTGATTTCCAACAATGTGGCATTTTGACAAGTAAAGACTCAACAGGCCTTTGCACCTTCCTTTTAAGCTTAGAAACAACTCCAAATGATGTTCAGTCAGGAGCTCCACAGCCATAGAATAATCAAGCAACTAGCAAAGGCTCTGATCAAACTGCACATATGCACAGGCTGATCTGAGGCTTTGCTGGTTGCACATACCACATTGTTGGAAATATCATGTCGCGGATCAATTCACTTAACATGATTAAATCAGTTTCATATTGGAATAAATAACTATGGATATTGGATGTGTGGTATTTTTTTCAATTCATACCACCTCACCTAGAAATCACACAATAGCAATAACTCATCCATACATAAATTTCCGAATCTGTTTTCTATATACATTGTGACACACTTTCATTAGTAAGATGGAAACCAAAAAGTAAACATTTGATAAGGTACACAATTTTCTGGAAAGGCATAAATATGACACTTATGATCAAATTTTACACAAGATGCCCTTTCAAAATCGGTTTAGCTAAGATAAATGCGACATCTAAAAGTTAGTGAGTGTACCCAGTAAAATGCCGTAAATCACACACTGTAGACCAACAGCTACTAGAAATAAAACTTATTTTGGATTAAAGTTGTATCCTTGTTATATCCTTATATTCATTTGAGCACTTCACTAAAACACAAGTGTCAAGGTGACACGTCTATCTGTCATTTTCTCTATGGGCCTTATCACGAGAAAATCTGTCTTTGTTGCTTGCGAAAAACAAAGGTAATGACGTAGCCAGAACGTTGATAAAGTTACACACATCAAAGGGAAATTACTGAATAAAGCAGTGATCTCTTTATTTGCGTCCCTTTTCAAAATTGGAACTTCTCTTAAGGGAAAACATTTGCTCCCAGAGGGAGCAAATTCTTTCTTTTAAGAGCAGTTCTTTATGGTGTGAAAAAATTGGGTGAGATTGGGTGATTTTATCGCATTGGGTGACCTCCCTTGAATGTTGTTATTATTATTACGCACGTGCGTAAGTGCGTAATGGGAGCTATGCCAATGAAAGGTGAAGACCAGCATCTGCGCTGTCTGGTCAGCACCATTGTAAGTTGTTTATTGAAAAGTACGAAATTTTAACTTGTCTCAGGCAAAATTTCAATATTCTAGCTATTCCCTTTATTTGAACAGTCTTGTTTGAACCTTAGACAGGTTTTCTTGCCTTGAGGCCCACTTTAATATGATGTTAGCTGTTTTCATTGCTGTTAAGGTGCGACACCATTTGCAGCTTTGCTAAGAGTGTAAGACTTGGTAAAACACCTGAAAAGATACATAAAAACATTAGATTATTTACTACTGGTAGGTTGCAATTGAAAACGCCAATATTATCGAGGAATGTAGATCAAAAACAGTTAGAAACAGAGTTTTTGATTGCCATTTGTCGCCACACTAGCGACAAATGGAAATCAAAAACACTCTTTATATTGATTTTTGACACGCGTTCGTCGACTGTTGATAGCGTTTTCGATTGCCCCCTACCCGGTGTGTTATTGCTATAACACAATTTTATCTTCATTAGTTTTCATGACAAACAACTGTATGCCATAGCTACATATGGGAAAGACAGAAATAGACAGAAGTTGAAACTAGTTTGCTTTATCTCCTTTTTATATTTTGATTTATATGTTCTAGGAGATGATGCATGGATAAATCAGGGGTCTTTCATGCAAACCAAACATTTATGTGCCTTTATCCACATCTGAACAAAGTTGGCTTCGTGAAACCGGTTTAAGCCCTCCAATAAAGTATTTTATTTGCTGTTCAGAGGCGGTACTTCTTTTGTGGATCATTTGTCATATTTATGTCTTGTGTTTGTCACGCTTTCGCGTCTGTTCATTGATGCCTTGTGGTCATCTGCTGGGCAAGGGCTGGCCTCTTGGCTCTTGTTTGTGATGTTTAATTGTGTTTTTGTCACTTCCAATGTGGTATCCTGGTTCAGGTGTGGTATTTGATTGTATTGATTCCTGATCTTTGCCACCTTTCTTACTTAGCCTTGTTTTACTGATTTCTTGATTTTATTTATGTGTTTTCTTTATTCTCATATCACTTATTAATAGTATCAAACGACAAAAAATCCCAAGCACAGTTCACATGATCCCTTTGGAGTCATTTTACGTACCCAAAAATCACAGTTTCCTCACTACAAATTTACAACACACAGTACCTGCCTAAACCATTTTTTTGGTTATTACATATTAGTATAACGCTTCAATATTAAGTAAAAATTTCATTCAATAAGATCAATGAGCATCTGTGAAGCAGGTGTGCACATACTATGGGCCTTGATGTGAGAAAACCTGTCTTCGGGGGTTTGCAAACAACTAGGCATAGACCAGCTTGTCCTACCGCCCATTCTGATCAACGTCTTTGTTATTCCCTTATTGGAAAGTATTATATATAAACTTGCTACAAGTGAAATTTCAAACTTTAGGTAGTCTCTGCAGGTGAGCAGGCTTGTTTCAGCATGGCCTTGTTGGAAACCCGGATGATAGGTTTTCTTTAGTCGTGGCCCATATAAGAACACGATGGTATTAGCAAATAATTTAAAAGTAAATGAGTATGATAAGGCCATGCCACATTCACAAACTGCAGACCAGCCCACAGCTCCGCGAGGAAGAGCCACATTACTCAAACAGTTACACGACGCCAGAAAGACAATTAAAGTAATGCAACCAGCTTCACCCTGTGCAACCCTGAATCTGGTGAAACAGTGTTGTAACATCAGTGAAGTGCCCATTCGGATAAAAAAATTGATGGATGCGCCCATACCTGGTAAGAAATTACCGTTTCACCGGATTCAGGGCCGGACATTGTGAGCTCTCTCTTTCTCGTCAAGATGATTGCAAAACTAGAAAGGACACTAAGTAATGCATACCAAAAGAACGCCAAACACAGAACACCCACAAGCAATGGACAGAACATTTAACAATTTATCAACAACAACAGAATCACCGCCTTAGAACGTAAAGCAGTCTAAGCCAAACCAATATTGAGCTGTCTGCTCTGGTTTTACACTATTTATAAAGCCGCTCCTGGTACTAGGTTGTGTGTTCAAGTGAATGTTTTACTTAATGATTGTAAACAAAATATTACACCACTGTTACCCTTGGTTGGCACGACAATAACTACATATCCATCAAATGTGTTTTAGGTTTGATTATTTAAGTGCTGGTCAACAATTTTTAGTCATGTCTAGATGAGTCTTCTTGGGTTGAATAATTACAACTGTCATAACATTTGTTAGATCCGTTAATCTGATTGGTCATGAACTGCAAGTAAAGACTTGCAGGTACATTACAATAATTTTGAGCTTGTGTGTCTGGTTCAGTTGTTAGAATAGTTTTGTTTTACTTATTTTTTTCACATATTTTTGTTTCCCTGATGTAGTCCTCTTATACCGCCATAATATTGATTCTTTCTTGCTCATATGGGTCCTCTTTCAGCAGTTCCAAGAAGACACTAGCTTTGAATTCAAGCAGAGATTAACTTACATTTGACGGTTAACTTAACAGTATTCATTCCGTTCAGCTGTCAAATGCGATATCGCCGCCATCTTGTTTTTTGAACGTCGTTACGTCTACGTATGCACGTCATAGTCTAAATGCATAAAACGTTATTAACTGAAAACGTAATTTTAAGGAAAACATAATTACAAATACTGAGGAGAAAGAATAACGAAAGAAGGTCCACCATATTCTCAAGGTACTAACAGTTCAGTGATCAATATGTGTATGATTACTGAAGATACTATCAAATCAATTATAAAATTCGTTGGCTTATTATCCAGTCCTTCAATGTATTGTCATGTATTGACAGTTATAGCCTCGAATTTCTATCTGGCTTCCAATGTAAACACCACCTCCACACAGCAGCCATATTGAATGGGGACTTCATATTCTCATGGTAACTAGTTTGTTTTTGGCTTGCAGGAAGTTCCTGACCTGGTCATGTATTTAACTTCAAATTCATGCATGAACGACTTTCAATTCATCTATTACCAGCGGATAAAGTGTCTCTCTCACCCAAATGTAAAGAAGAACTAAATGGAAGACAAAGATGACATACCTCATATGTACAATAACAGTAAATACTTACATGGTACCTGTAACCTTGGCAACAAGAAGGACTAAAAGAGTGATAACAACAACAGCAGCAACGCCTCCTCCAACAGCCCATCCAATTATAGCTCCTGTGTTCGACTCTGCTACAAATAAGAAGAACATATTGATATGAAACAGGCCCCAACATTCAATTTAGTAATCAATTTTTTGTCAACCAAAACATATGTTGTAGGTACTCAAAAGAATCGTCTAAATAAGACAGATGGATATGAAAATATTCACGATTTTAGGCTAAATATTTTGATAATCTTTTTAGATAAAGAAGGACAGTGCAGCATTTTCTAAGCTATAAATAGAGTAGCTACTATATTGCAAAATTCATATCTGACATTCTATTCTGCAGCTGGATTAGAAATCATCAAACCACTATGCTAGCTTCAACCAGATATATGAGCCGCAACATGTGATTTCCAACAATGTGGCATTTTGATGAGTGTAGACTCAGACAAGCCTGTGCAGCTTCCTTTTAAGCTCTGACACTCCAAAAGATGCTCATTCAGTAGCTTAACGGTCATAAAATATTTAAGCGACTAGCAAAGGCTCTGATCAGGCTGCACGTAGGCGGAGGCTGTTCTGTGCCTTTGCTAGTCGCACATACCTCATTGTTGGAAAATCATGTCATGGCTATAGTAAATACTGTATTTGACATAATATTGCCACGTGCTCCTATAAGTAAACAGTCAGTACTCTTCATTGGTTGTTTGGAATTGTATTCATGATATTTTGATTACCAGTCAATCAAATAATGCAACTTCATTATGGACAACAGTGTAGATCCTGATCAGCTGACTTAATCGGAAGCCATCTGATCTGAATCTTTACTGTTTTAAAAGAGATATAGAAGTTTGAAACAGCTACATTTATAGAGCACCAAAAAGGTGAAATACGTCCTACTGAATATCAAGCGTATGTCTCTTAACTGCTCTTAAATATAATGACATTCTGCTTATATATGTGGTGTTAATATGATGTCTTCTCATTACGTCTGCTGTATATTTCAAAGCCACTTTTATCCTGGAAGTAAACATTACATTAACTGTATTTGGATTGCTTCCTCGGAAGCAGTTGTATCCAACTATATTTGCTTTTTGATATATAGGTTATCAAATTACATCAGTAGATGAGCAGGCAAGCAACAATTGTTGTAATAGAGGGAGAGGATTTAGACAATAATGTGACAGTATGGGTCACTAGAACTAATATACCTGACTGTTTGAACGGAGAAGGGAGATTATATGCACTTATGAAATGTGTCTGATTAATGTATGTCAGAGGTCTTGACACTTTAAAAAGAAATGTTTAATTAATCACTATAAAAATCAATATCAACACACCAATAACCAATACACAATCTTGCAACTGGTGGATAAGAAAATTTATCATATGTCGTCGTGTCTGGGAGTGATATAACGCCATGCAATAAAATCGATCAAACCACTAGTGAAACGTAATGACGTCCTTTATAACGTTGCGTAAAATAAGGGAAAATCTTGAAGTTATCACACCAACTATGCAATATCTAATTTTTAACGTATTTTACGACAGAATGAGATTTCAAAGTAATCTTAATGTCATGTGATAAATAGAATCTAACCTGTATTTTTGGATTTATTAAACTTGTCGCGAAAAAGAGATAAAATGCTCGGCACGCCTCGCATTTTATCTCTTTTGCTCGGCTCGTTTAATAAATTCAATAAAACATGAGTACTCATTTAAGACCCTCTATATATTTTATTTTACGCTCAAACTTTGGTGTATCTAAACCTATGAGAAATGTTGATACCCTCAGGTATTAGACGACAGGCTGTGTTTGTACTCCATTCTCCAGTAGCAAGGCAAGTAATCTTCGAGTCGCCTTCAATCTCATATCCGCTGTCACAGGTCACCGTTACTTTCGCATTGTATACAAGTGCTATTCCCAGAAAACTGACGCTCCCATGATCAATAGAATAGCCTACTCCACACTCTGCAAGAAATGGATGTGTTTAAAATATCAGACCCCCCCCCCCCCCTCCCCCGATAAGAGGACAATTAAACATTAAACAATAATTTCGTCGTTTTTCAACAAAAACATATGTTATGTGTATTCAAAAGAACCTTCTCAATGAGAGGGTTCTTTTTAGAACCCAAAACACATATTTAAATTGAAGGGTAATAAAGAGAATAATTACAACTAACACTTTAAAATGGTTGTTTTTCTGGACCTTTGTTTTTTAATATTGACAAATATACAGACAGTCAAACAAAACTTAATATTTAATTGATAGGTATACAAACAAATGGAATTATGTAGTTACAGTTTGTCACGTTTTCTAGAATAAATGAGATGAACTAGTAAATGTAATGCCACATATTTGAAAAGGACCACTAATAAGATTTTTAAGCAATATGAAAATGCAACTTTTTTTTATCTTTTTATCAGTTACCTCTCATACTAGCTGCATCGTTGCACGCTAACCTGATAAACGTTGGATATCTAACGACACGTGTCTTTATCAGGTCATGATGACGTTGCTTTTTTAATTACGCTGCCAATGACGCTGAATCAACACAAAAATCGATAATTTCGTCATAATCGTTGCTTGAAGAGAGAACCAAAGTGTTAGCTGATAAATAGAATACCAGATTAGTGTCTTTTGATAGCAAGTTCACCAGGCTTAGCTTCGAGAACGCATGTCGAATCGCTCAGCAACCCTCGATAACTTGATATCAAAATACACTCACCTAATATTCTCTATATATCTGTTGCTCCCATTATATGTTGGAGTTTTTTTTTGGCCTGGAGTTGTGATATCGTTATGCGTGTCCTTTCTAGTTTTATGATCAATGTTGTTGAGAGAGAGAGAGAGAGAGAGAGAGAGAGAGAGAGAGAGAAAGAGAGAGAGAGAGACGCACAGTCTCCCTAGAGCCTTTACATCTGGGATTCTTTTAAGCTATTAAAGCCAAAAATGTTTAAATTATTATCATTTGTGTTTGGTATATGAAAATTGATCAGTTACCTCTCATATTAACTACATTGTTGCACGTTGAATCGATAAACGTTGGCTATCTCAGGCATATGCCTTTATCAGATCATCGTGACGTTGCACTTTTTGAATCATGTTGTCAATGTCGTTGACTCTGACATAAATCTAACACAAAAATCGATAATAACGCCATAATTGCTAGTTTGAAGAGTGAACCAACTTTTAAACTGATAAATACCAGATTTACGTCTTGTTTTTGAGAAGACATGGTGAATCTATCGGCAAGTCTCATGATTCAACAAGCGTTCTCAAAGCCTTGCCTGGTAAACTTGCTGAGCCATTCAACATGCATTCTCAAAACCGAGTCTGGTAAACTTGATATCAAAAGACACTCACCAAGTATTCTCTATTTACATGAAGCCTGATGTCTGGGATTGGTCTCACTGTATTTATGTGAACAAGGATATTTAGTTATGAATACACAGGCCTGCCAGACCTCTTGCTGACCATATTAACTTTTGTATATGTGAAACCCCTAAACGGGTCATTTTATGAACAGTGAAGACCCAGATGAAATGCCGCATAATGCGGCATTTCATCAGTGTCTACATCGCTAGTCAAAGTAAAAAAGATCTTCAGACAAAAAATAATATATTTTTAAAAGTTTAACCTGACACCCCTCAATATATATAATGGACCATCCCAAGTTTATTGCATCAAATAAAAAGTAAGAATCCATTAGTATACAAAGGGTTAATGGCAAGTCCGCGTTTTATATGAGTTGAATTATTTTACCAACCTCTGAGTTGACAGGCTGTGGGGCCGGTCCAGCTGCCATCAGAATGACACGTGATTGAACTGACTGATTCAGTGTAGTATCCCACATTGCATGTAACAGGAATGGTCGAACCATAAGTTAGTGCCTTGCCAGTAAAGTTGACGTGGCCATGGTGTAAACTATATGAAGCTGCACACTCTGAAATGAAATGCTTGTTTGTTTGATTTGTTTCTTTACGACCCATCAACAATCTTTCAGTTAAAAAGGGACGGGTCTTCCTGGGTTGAACCAGTACTAAGCTAGGATAAATGCGTCTTGCTCAAGGTCCACAATGCAGTGACGCCGGTGCGGCTCAAACCCGCGGCCCTCGGTCTTGAGTCAAGCACTCTACCACTGAGCCACTGAACTCCTTGAAATGAAATGCAACGCATTGCTTTTTATGTGTTGATGCTTTTGGTATCATTCAAAAAAATTTCAATCATGTCTTTTTCTTGGTTAAAGCAGTACTAAGCAGAGGACAAAGTGTCTCGCTCAAGGACACAACACAGGGCCTGCAGTGAGTTTGAGAACTCGCAAGAGGCACCGTACTGTGTCCTTAAAAGAGGCATTTTATCATCTGTTTAGTACTGGTTCAACTAAGAATAATCTGGAAAAACGGATCCTTCAGAAATATAGAAAACCTACAATATAAGAAAACAGCAGATTCGGTTTTATTGAGTCTGTTCATGAGAACTAATGGAAAGTGCAACAATTCTCATGCCCCCTAGCACCGGCTAAAGCGGTATTCTGCTTTCCGTCAGAACCCAATATTCCTAAAGGACCAGACTATGAAAAAATATCAACACTATATCAATTGTTGCCTTTGTATAAAAATAGTTTAACTCATTACTAACATATAGTTACAGCAACTTAGTTCATAATATTAATGTTTGGTAGGTTCAATTGTAGCAAGAAGGTGTCAAGGGATCTGCTTTCTAAATTCATTTGTCAGTTGTCAATTAATTATGTAAGCCACTTATTTAGTTTCAATGTTCCCCATTGCCTTCCGAGAATAATGTTATGAAAAATTCCAGATAAAAACAAAAACGAATGAAGCCATGTTTTATGATATATTTATTATAATCAATCAAGTTGACAGTTAGTGATTAGTTTTGTAAATTTGTTACGCTTCCTTTTGTTTCAGATTTAATAAACCCCTGTTGATACTGATAACTTGTAAACTGTTCTTCGACAAACACTTAAAGAGACTAAGTCTACTGTGCTGCCAGCCAAGAGTGACAGTGACGTCATGTTTTGTTTACTAAGCTATCAGGGACTTCTAGTGGATAGATCGCTTGTGTATTAATTCTATCCACAGGATAGGATTAATACACAAGTGCTCTATTGATTTGCGTTAGATCAAGTGGAGTGAACATGCTATTTTTTACTAAGCAGCTGTTAACACAACACTACATCACTGTCACTCTTGGTTGGCACGACAGTACAACTATGAACATTTTTGGGGAAAAAATATTTTATTTTTATTTTTTTTTCTAAAGTAGAATTAAGTTATGTTTTCACAATAAATCTGTCAACTATAGCTGAAAACTGCATGGAAAAGTGAGTTATCTTATAAAAAACAGGAGTTTTTTTCTCTTGTTGGTAATGATTTTGCGTCCCTCCAATAATTATAGACAGTTAATATTTAACATAAATGCTGTTGTTTTGATACTGATAATGTGTTAAGATTTACGAAATTGGTACAATGTATACCTGTATTTCATTTTTTACTGTGTTCTTGAAAAATAGAAAAATTATTTTTAAAATCAAAAGATCAAAAGTAACATACTATGCAGCTTTAAGTCTTTGCAAACTGGGTAATTTTGCAGAACCAGAATATGATGTTATTGACTCTCTGCCTTCTAGTGTTATTAGCTGACAACCTTTGCAAACATTTTGAACCCAGATCAGGCCGCCGGAACGTCAGGCCTAATCTGGATTCAAACTGTTTGACACTGTGATGGTATTCCTAAAGATTTACTTAAAAGTTGATTTGAACACAGCAGACGACAAAAAAAGCATGCAAATTTCCACAGCATGTACGAGTTAAAATAGAACTGCCAAAACTCGAGAGTCAAGTTACCTGAGATGGCACAGTGTATGTTAGAGAGCTCCATTCACTGCTAGATAGGCAGGCAATATGGAACATCTACCTTCATTACAGGTCACAGGGATTGAAATGATTATGTGTGGTCTCCCTGTTTATTTACCTTTGAGGGCACATGGTGCGTTAGGCAAGTAAAAGTAATATGGCCATCTCCTGTTATATCGTTACCTTCATTACAGGCCACAGGGATTGTATGAGTATATGTAGTATTCATGTTTAGTTACCTTTGATGGCACAATGTGTGGTAGAGCTCCAGTCATTGCTAGCTAGGCAGATAATATGACCATCTCCTGCTATAGTATAACCTTCATTACAGGCCACAGGGATTCAATAATTATATGCAGTCTCTCTGTCTAGTTACCTTTGATGGCACAATGTGTGTTTATGCTCCAGGCACCACTAACTAGGCAAGTAATATGACCATCTCCTCTTATAGCGTTACCTTCATTACAGGCCACAGGGATTGTATGATTATATATAGTCTCCCTGTTCAGTTGCCTTTTATGGCACAATGTGTGTTTGAACTCCAGTCTCCACTGGCTAGGCAAGTAATATGACCATCTCCTACGATATTGTTACCTTCATTAAAGGCCCCAGGGATTTATGATAAAATGTGATCTCCCCGTTTATTAACCTTTGATGGCACAATGTCTGTTAGGGCTCCAGTCACTTCTAGCTAGGTAAGTAATATCACCATCTCCTGCTTTATCATTACCTTATTTACAGGTCACATCGATTTTATGAATTTATGTAGTCTTTCTGTTTAATTACCTTTGATGGCACAATGAGCGTTACAGCTCCAGCCAACGCTAGCTAGGCAAGTAATATGACCTTCTCCTGTAATATTGTAACCTTCATTACAGGCCACAGGGATTGTGTGGTAAAATGTGATCTACCTGTTTATTTACCTTTGATGGCACAATGTGTGTTAGAGCTCCAGTCTCCACTGGCTAGGCAAGTAATATGACCATCTCCTGCTATATTGTAACCTTCATTACAGGCCACAGGAATTGTATCATTATATGTGGTCTCTCTGTCAAGTTACCATTTTAATGGCACAATGTATGTAAGAGCTCCAGTCACTTCTAGCTAGGCAAGTAATATGACCATCTCCTGCTATATTGTAACCTTCATTACAGGCCACAGGGATTGTATGATTATATGTAGTCTCCCTGTTTATTTACCTTTGATTGCACAATGTGTGTTAGTGCTCCAGTCACCGCTAGCTAGGCAAGTAATATGACCATCTCCTATTATATTGTAACCTTCATTACAGACCCAGGGATTTATGATAAAATGTGATCTACCTGTTTATGTACCTTTGATGGCACAATGTATGTAAGAGCTCCAGTCACTTCTAGATAGGCAAGTAATATGACCGTCTCCTACTATATTATAACCTTCATTACAGATCACAGGGATTATATGATTATATGTAGTCTCCCTGTTTAGTTACCTTTGATGGCACAATGTGTGTTAGAGCTCCATTCTCCGGTGGCTAGGCAAGTAATATGACCATCTCCTACGATATTGTAACCTTCATTACAGGCCACAGGGATTGTATGATTATATGTAGTCTCCCGGTTTGTAAAATTGACATGGCCATGCTCCAGTGTATAAACATCTCCACAATCTGGAATAAATCAGAAATCAAGTGATATGAAAACTCAACCTTATACAGTATATAAAGAATCGATTATTTTTTTTAGTTTTTAACCCTTTCAATACACAGACATAAAAATGGTGTGGGCATACAGTGTAGATCAAGCTGAAATAGCGCATATGAGCCCACTTATCATGATTTACACTGTTTGCTTATTCATTTTGCTTTTTTATAAATCTTGATCTTGCAGGGTTGTTTCCCGATTGTCTAACACACTTTTTTAACACAATGGATGCTTTTTCAATTTAAAGAATAAGAGTTTTTATCAGCTATCTCTTATATTAACTGCAGTGTTTCATGTTGCCTGATAAACGTTGGCTATCTCAAGGCATGTGCCTTTATCATGTCATGATGATGTTGCACTTTTCGAATGATGTCGCTTATGACGCTGAATCAACATAAAAATCGAAAATTACGTCATAATCAAAAGTTTAAGAGTGAAACAATGGGTAAACTGATAAATAGAATACCAGGTTTGCGTCTTTTGTTATCAAGTTTACCAGGCTCGGCTTTGAGAACGCTTGTGAATCACTCAGCAAGCCTCGGGATGTCAACAAGCTTTCTCAAAGCCTTGCCTGGTAAACTTAATATCAAAAACACTCATCTAGTATTCACTCTACCTCAAAAACTTAGGGATGAAAGAGTTTAGGTAGTATGTAAGTTTTGTGTCTTAATGAAAACTGAATCTAGGGCAAATGTTTGACCAGTATTAGTGACTACAGCTGCTGTCCCTGTTACAGCAAATTGATTAAGCTTTCATTTTTTATTTTTTTTATGTTAATAATGGGCCGTGGCATGTGTTTTCCAACAATGAGGCATTTTGACAGGAGTAGACTCATATGAGCCTGTGCAGCCTCCTCTTAAGCTTTGAAACTCCAAATGATGTTCAGGCAGTAGCTTAGCAATCATAAAACACTCAAGCGACTATCAAAGGCTCTGATCAGACTGCGCATATGCGCAGGCTGATCTGAGGCTTTGCTGGTCGCACATACCAAATTGTTGGAAACCTCATGCACTGGCTCTTATTATATAAACCACCTCAAAAGTGGTAGAAATTAGAAAGTTGTTTACCTTTCACTTTGCATGATGTATTATGACTCCAGCAACCCCTAGTCTAAAAGGCATGTAGTTTATCCACTACATCACGGCGGCTTTGATCGCATCATCTCTATGGTTACAACCCATGATCATAGTATGATGTAGTAATAAATATTTGTGCATGACAAAAATAAACAATTTGACCTTGTTCCCAGCAATGACCATGACATCTACACAGTCTGCTTAAACTCCTCTGTATTCAATTGAGTAAGTACTTCCAGATATTTAGACGATATTTTGAATATTAATAATGTTTATTTTGACAATATGGTAAGTCAAATATACATGTACCCTTTAGAGCTCCAACTAAATAAAGCCAATGCCTCTGATACCGAAGCCGCATTTTAAGACTTGCATTTGTCAATTGCTAATGATATTGTTTCTACCAAAATTTATGATAAACGTGACAACTTTGATTTTGAAACTGTCAATTTCCAATATTTAGATGGAAATGTTCCTCGTTTGAAATCCTAGAGCATCTAGCTATGTTGCTGACTTCAACTCTCACAATAAATTGTTAACTAAGAAACTTCTTAAACAAGGCTATCAGAATCATAAACTTTACAAAACTTTTTCAAAATTTTATGGACAATACTATGATTTGATTTCTAAATTCCAAGTTGGACTTAAATCTCTCTTGCGCCAAGGACTTTCGGAACCTGATTTCTATGGTGACTTGGTGTATAAATTTAAGAAGATTGTTGGTTCTAATAATTTTTCAGCGCAGTTCATTAAAATAATATCCCATTATAAAAAGATTGGCTATAACATTAATGTATTGCAACAGACTGCATGCTTGGTGGTCAACCCAATCACGGTTGGCAACTTTGCTTTCCTCTTTAATTGCACGCCGGTGGGTCGGACTTCAGACTCTATGATGGTTCCGACTTAAAGACTTATCTATTGGTGAGATGGTAGGGGCCTGATGCTTTGGCTGTTTGTCAGGCCCACCGGGGTTTACCTGTTGGATTTCTTTTGCTCAGGTATTCAGTTTTATTTACTGTTGAGTCCTTGTCTTTGCTTTATCTCCTCCTTACATCTTGATTTATATGTTTTAGGAGATGATGCATTGATAAGTTAGGGGTCTTTCATGCAAACCAAATATCTATGTGTCTTGATCCACATCTGAATTAAGGGTGAGGTTGGCGCCGTAAAACTGGTTAAAGCCCTCCAGTAAAATATTATACTGACCGTTCCAAGGTGGTACTTCTTTTGTGGATCTTTTATGTTTTTGTTCTGTCTTATGTTTGCTATGTCTTTGTGCGTGTCTGTTTATATGTGCTTTGGTGTCACCTGCTGGGAAAGGGCTGACCTCTTGGCTCTCGTTTGTGGTGTCTGCTGTGAGTTTGCCACTTTCCCATTGGTATCCTGGGTCAGGTGTGGTACTTGATTGTATCGATTCCTGATCTTTGCACCCTTACTTACTTTTATACCACCCTGACCAACTTAAGCATGAATTATCTAATGATGTGCAAGGTCTACACTGACTTTTGTGGGACAAATAGTTATATCATGTTTGTCCACCTGTACTTAAGATAATCCAATCGCTAGAGCTCGTGGATTATCTATACGTACAGGTGGACAACCCATGGTATAGCTATTACTTAGTTCCTTACCTAATCATTTAGCACACAGTAAATGTTCTGATCCACCTGAATAGTGCAGAAACAGGGCACAGTAAAATTGTGTTTTTCATGCACAGTTTCATATCTTAATTTAGAAGCAAAGGCTCTAGCTATCATTTAAGCTGTCATTTAGCTATTGTCTGTCCATAAACTTTAATTCACTAAAGTCTATGCCTTTGTTGTTCACATGCAACAAAATCAGATTTTCTTGCGATAAGGTCCAAATGATACAGTGACACAATACCAGCTTAACCCTCAATGCGCCAATCGCAACAAAAGTTGTCTACTTTTCTCGTCTGCTGAAATCTTTAAGAAGCCTCTATGGCAGACAGTGTGGACCAAGATCAGACTGCTCCATAGGAGCAGTCTGTTCTGGGTCCACGTTTTTTGCTTTTATACTTAATTTGTTAGTAATGTTAGGCAATTATTTGCAGCAGACGACTTCAGCGGATGACATTTTCAGATGCGTTTTTCTTTCTTGGCGCTTTAAGGGTTTAGACGAAAATAGTGAACAGCTTTAAAAACAATACATAACCATTGCCTAGGATGGCCCATTCAGATAAACAATTTCATTACAATCAAAACTCCAAACAATAGCACAGTCTTAGAATGGGTTAAAATTAACCCATTAAGCCAAATGAATTTGCCTACCCTTATCAGTACGACAAGCCCATTTCCAATTTTAGGGGTGTTAAGTGGTAGTTTTCATGTTTTCAACATTTCAGTAGAACATCCTTTAAGCAGACACCGCATTATGTGGTGTCTGATCTGGGTCTGCACTGTTTGCATATATCCCATAAAAAGACGCTTTGCGTTTATGGTTTATTCACTAAGATTTAGGTTAAGATAACCCAGTTTTTTTTCATATTTAGCAACACTTACCTTCACTAACACAAGTGGTGCTATGCGTTTTATGGGTTATTCACTAAGATTTAGGTTAAGATAACCCAGTTTTTTTTCATATTTAGCAACACTTACCTTCACTAACACAAGTGGTGCTATGCGTTTTATGGGTTATTCACTAAGATTTAGGTTAAGATAACCCAGTTTTTCTATATTTAGCAACACTTACCTTCACTAATACAAGAGGTGCCTTCGCTCCAAGAACCGTTGCCAAGACATGTAGTGAAATGATCTCCGTGGAGGTTATACCCGTGGTTACAAATGATGGGAACGCTGTGATTATAGGTTGTGTGACCACCAGTGAAATTAGCATGACCATGTGGGATAGTGTATGAAGTACCGCAGTCTGAAATAAACAACGCTTGACTAAGATTATCCTACTAACTTTTGCCCTGCCAAGCCTCCATACAACATTGTCAAACATTGTAGGGTAGCTCAGCGGGATTCATCATAATTAACCATTTGTCTCATAGAGACGTCTTTAACACGTTTGCAAACAGAGCAGACCCAGATCAGGCAGCTCTTGTAAGAGCTGCCAGATCAGGGTCTACCCTATTTGCTTATGAAACTATGATCAGATATGATCATACACTAGTGGACCTTATAAGTTATTTCTTTGTTTTATGTACAAACGTGAATATTTATTTATGGAGATATATCCTTCAAAAGCTCTTACTTGCATGAACGTTTTCCTGTATAAACAAAAAATGCCTCTTTCATCAAGGAGACGGATACCTTTGGCCACATTGTTGTATGAACATTTTATACATCTCACATAGATCACTTTACGTCCCAACATACAGCTTTTGAGCAATAGGCAGCATGCTTATCAGTCTATTAAGAGTTACTTCCTGGTTTGATGCCGTTTACAATACTGTGACACGCTTGGTGAACTTTAGAGAAAACCATTTGCATGAACATAAAGTACAATGATCTGAGTACGATATTTAGAAGTATTTTGGCCCAAATATAATGTATTTCTGGTAATGTTTACAATTTTTCATTTTGACCTTGAAAAGTTCACAAGCAAAAATTGTAAATATATTTTTTTCTTCCAGATCTTTATACATTTTGGGCGAAAATACTTCTAAATATTGTAGTCATATAATTGTAGTTCATGTTCATGCAACTGTTTTTTTTCTAAAGTTCACCCAGCGTGTCACAATATTGTAAACGGTATCAAACCAAGAAGTGACTCTAGAAAGACTGATAAGCATGCTGTAGATTGCTCAAAAGCTGTATGTTTGGGCGTAAAAGGATCTATGTGAGATCTATAAATTGTTCATACAACAATGTGGCCAAAGGTATCCGTCTCTTTGATAATAAAGCATTTTTTGTTTAAAAAGGACAAATTTCATGCAAGAAAGAGCTTTTGAAAGACATATCCCCTTAAATGATTTTTAAAGTGGGTGGAGCTTAGCATGAATATTCATGAAGGAATCCAGCTACAGTAGGGTCAGGACTAAAGTTGACACCCTCTGTACACATGGTGAACATGAGGTGCACAATTCACTATAATTCATAGCAATAATGTGTGCACCTTCAGTGCACAACAGGTGCACTAATGTGTAAACCTCAGTTCAGACTTTTTAGGATCATATTCACATCGGGTAGGCGGCAATCGAAAACGCTAATACTATCGAGGAACGTAGATCAAAAATCAATAGAAACAATGTTTTCGATTGCCATTTGTCGCCACACTGGCGACAAATGGGATCGAAAACACTGTTTCTATCGATTTTTGATCCGCGTTCGTCGATTGTTGATAACGTTTTCGATTGCCGCCTACCCGGTGTGATATTTACTGTATCTGGTAATTATTTAGTTTGTTAGTTTTCATGAACATTTATTATCTGAGCTGTCACAGGTCAAATGAGCTAGGTCATTTCAATGTCTAGCTTAGCATTCAAAGACAGATTTACATGCAATCACCAAGTTACATATACTTCAATAGCAGAGAAGCTGTAGATTTTACTCTAAATTCAGTAGTTTTCGTGAGAACTGTCGAAATCTGACGTAGGTAAATCAAACTTCAGTCCAATTTATTTTAATTCACAATTATGTATTTCAGCGCTATTCACGAAAATTAAGATCCTCACGAAAATTTCTGATTTTACAGTGTTCCATGACGAAGACAAGACAAACTTAGTGATAAATAGAAAATCGTACATGAGTGCTTATGTTTTATTTACTTTATTAACCGTGTTGGTGAAAAAAGATAAAATGCAGAGCTTGCCACGCATTTATCTCTTTTTCGCAACAAGTTTGATAAATTCAATAAAACAAGAGTCGGAATGTTAGATTCTATTTATCACATGACATTAAGAATACTTTGAAATCTCATTTCTGGCGTAAAACATTATAATTATTATAAACGCAACTTTGTTATGGACGTCATATCGTTTTCCGTAAATCTGTAAACCATTAGTGGTTCATCAATTTTATTGCATGGCTTTATTTCACTCTCAGACGCGGCGTCATATGATAACTACAAGCTAATTCGCTTCTCTATTCCATTGTAGACTGCAATGGCGTATCCAGCACGCCAAAAAAATTAGGCACATCAAGGAGAGACTACTGGATCAAGCTGTGGTTCTCTTCAACTGCGTCCCTTTTCAAAGTGGGAACTTCTCTTAAAGGAAAGAATTATCTTTCAGAGGGAGCAAATTCTTTCCTTTAAGAGCAGTTCCTTATGGTATGGACAATCGTTTTATCACATAAGATGACCTCCCTTTAACGTAAATATTTTATTAAGCACGTGCGTAACTGCGTAATGGGATCATTGAGACGGTTCTTTGGAGTACCCACAACATATGTTTTTTGTTGAGAAATAGGAAGAGTAATGTTCCGTTATGCATTCTTATCAGGAGGACAGTCAGATTGAAAACAACACTATCGTCATTAAAGTTTATTTCTAATATACAATAACAATCAGGTTCACAATATGACGTCATGCGCCAGCGTCTAGTAGCAAGACACATTATATGATTGTCTCCTTTAATAGTATATCCAGGAAAACAAGTGACAGGAAAAGTCTGATTAAAGTGTGTATCTCTTCCAGTGAAATTCACATGACCATTTTCGACATGGTAAACGTCACCACAATCTGAAATGAACATTTTAGCGTAAAATTATAATTATCGTGCTACCCACCATTTAAAGTAAGAAGGAGGGCAAAAATCAGGAATCGATACAATCAAGCACCACATGTCTTTTGGGTGATCAAAAGAACCGTCTCATTGAACCATATGTTTTGTTTGAGAAAATATGAAAAAATACTATTCCATTACGCAATTTTAGCTGGAGGCCACAGGGAGTATACATATAGATCTTTAGACAACTCTAATTTTTACCTCAGTGAACCATCAATTTAATGCATACTAGACTCGAACACGTGTTAAAATGATCAGGACAAAGACTTGCCTTTGTGTCTTCACACTCCATTTAAACAAACATATTTCTATTAGATGAAGTTATGATTTTATTTATGCTATCGAACGTTTATTTGGTTTATTCTCTCTTTATAACTGATTGAAGAAGGACAGTTTTTTAGTTACAGGTAAAAATGTGTTTGCATTAAATACTGGTAAACTGTGTAAGCTTGTTTGGGTTAATATACTCAGAAAAAATAATTGAAGGATATTTAGATTAAGTTCTATCTCTAACATTCATTACAATAAAAACTAAACTAATTATGCATGCATTTCATAGTTCCAGATGTCTGCAATCAAAATGAATGTTTGATTAAAGCCACGCTTCAATGATTAAAGTACAGTACATGTCCAAATGGTGCAACCCTAATACTGAAAAGTCAAAAACATTCAAAAATGATTGAAACCTATTTTAATTGTTTGTATTTCATAATGAATGGCTCCAAAATCATTACTGGCTCTCAGTCAATAGTATGACACCTAATATTGTAGTTGTTGTCAGTGTTTTACATCCAATTTATTGCCATACTGGCTGGAGCATGCCATATCTGTGCATTTTTGTTGAAGAAGTTGTCACATTATTAGGTGCAATTACTGACAAATGGCTGTCAACACGTGTCTGTGGTTGGAATTAGAACATAAGCAAGGACCAGGTAAAAGTTGCAGCAAAAAATATAAACGCTAATTTTTTTGATTGTGAACTTTGGGTAATGAAGGTGTGTACATTTTGTGTGGTACTGTATCGTAACCAATGACCCGTAAATTTTATTTTGCATTTTGCTGAATTGCATATTGGTAGTTCTATCAGATACGAAAATTCTTTGTTTGTATTTTTTTTCTCAAATGTTATATAGTCAATAACATTTTAATATCCTTCAATTGTTTTCTGAGTATATTTAAAGTCCAAGTTAACTAGTAATCATGGTTATTGCTGGAATAAAGACTTGTGCATGAGATTTCATTAATTATCAGTGAGCTGCAAATGTTCAGGCGAGTCTACACATATCAGCAGACTTGCCAGAGACAGTGCTGCTTGCATTCTGGAGTTGGCAACTTGGAATTGGTGATTTCCGTCACGTTTTGAGCACACAGTGTTTGGCTCAGCGATGTATGAAATATACAATTGAGCCGTGACATTGGATTTCAAACAATGCGGTATGTGCGACCAGCAAAGGCTCAGACCAGCCTGCGCATACGCGCAGTCTGACCAGAGCCTTTGCTAGTGGCTTGAGTATTCTATGAGTGTTAAGCTGCTGACTGAACAGCATTTGGAACTGCTAAGCTTAAAAGAAGGCTGCACAGGCTCGTCTGAGTCTATTCATGTCAAAATGCCACATTGTTGGAAATCACATGTCACGTCTCAATTATGTGATTCTTTAGAATGACTGAAATTATACAAACCTGTTACTTTGCAAGACGTGTTTTTCGTCCAATTACCATCTGCCATACAAGTAATATGTTGGTCACCTTCAATGTAGTAACCATCAGCACAGTGTACAGGTGCAGTCTGGTTATATGTTGTTTCATTGCCAAAGTTCACATGCCCATTGGGGAGATTATATACATCTCCACAATCTGTAAAAACAGAAGCCATAAAACCACTACTGCCTGTGTGTGTGTGTGTGTGTGTGTGTGTGTGTGTGTGTGTGTGTGTGTGTGTGTGTGTGTGTGTGTGTCTTTCTCTCTCTCTCTCTCTCTCTCTCTCTCTCTCTCTCTCTCTCTTAGAATGTTCAACTTCAGTAAGTAGTAGCTTTTATTAAGTGGACTTGTACTGTGAACAATGCAAAACCACATAATTTACATTTTTCATTATTCATTATCCACTTACTGTAAATTTGGAAATTTTCGCAAGGGTTTATTTTTACAAAAATTCGCATATGTGAAGTTTCGTGAATATAAAATCCTAGTGAAATGTCGAAATCAATCTTTCATTTAGGTGTGTAGGTAAATCATGCACTCGTCAAGAAATTTTACAGTGGTAAATATGTCTTTTTACGCTATTTGTGAAAATAAAGTTCCCGCGAAAATTTCCGAATTTACAGAATATGTTGTGGGCACTTAAATATTTGTGAACCCAAAATGTGTGGCCTCATAGCAAGAAAACCTGATTATGTTGCATGTGAAAGCCATATGCTCAAAACCAGCCTGCACATCTACACATCTTCTTCTCAGTGTTTTTGTTATCATTCCTAAGGAATATATGATAACTTAACTTGCTACATGCAAAATTAACATAGTCTAGCTTGTCTCTGTTGCTTAACAGGCTGGATAGGGTCTTACCTGGTCGCATACCCTAAAGAAGGTTTTCTCGCGACATGGCTAATATCATAGCAACCGTATGGCAGTACAATGAAGAGGCACAATTATTGCAAAGTAACAAGTAACGTATAAAACTAATAGCCAAATGAACAAGACAAACAGGTATTTTTCCGAAGCAAGACGATTGCTGAACTGGAATATAGAAAATACTAGGCGAGTGTCTTTTGATATCAAGTTTACCAGGCAAGGCTTCGAGAATGCATGTTGACATCACGAAGCTTGCCAAGGTATAAAGAATGCTAGGTGAGTGTCTTTTGATATCAAGTTTACCAGGTAAGGCTTGGAAATTGCTTGTTGATATGCGAGGCTTGCCAAGCGATTCAACATACATTCTTGAGGCCAGCCTGGTAAACTTGATATCAAAAGACGCAAACCTAGCATTCTATATATCAGTTTGCACATTGTTTCGCTCTTCAAACTAGCGGTTACGGCGTAATTTTCGATTTTTAGTTGATTCAGCATCTTAGCTACGTCAGTCAAAAAGTGCAACGTCATCATGACCTGATAATGGCACATGCAGTGAAATAGACCATTTTTATCAGGCTGCGTGAAGCAATACAGTTAATATGAGGGGTAACTAATAAAAAGCATGACATCACTTAATTTAGGACTAAAGAAGCACCATCTCTCCACAACCATTGAGCAGACAGCAACCACTGCATGTGAATATATTTTGATGTCCAAATCTACACACTAGAAAATCAGACTTTGCTTCCAAGGGATACCCTTTTAAGAACATATGTGACTTCACTACAGCTGGTGACTGGGACTGTGTGGCGGCGATAGAACGTCTCCCTGCCTTTCACTAAGTGTTGATTTTATTTTCTTGTCCTCTGGAATCATGGGTTTCATTGTGGAACTTTGAAACAATTAGAGGGTCACTAATGACGCCTAAATGGCAGAAACTAGCTAGTCTGGCCCAGGGAAATATGCACACTCTGATTTCAGTTCTTTGGTGCAGTTTTTGCTTCCAAGGTATACCCTTTTAAGAACATATTTGACTTCACTACAGCTGGTGACTGGGACTGTGTGGCGTCGGTAGAACGTCTCCCTGCCCTTCCTATAGTGTAAATTTTATTTTCTTGTCCTCTGGAATCATTGGTTTCATTGTAGAACTTTAAAACTATTATAGGGTCACTGATGACGCCTAAATGGCAGAAACTAGCTAGTCTGGTCCAGGAAATATGCACACTCTGGTTCCAGTCTTTGCTTCCAAGGATACCCTTTTAAGAACATATTTATATTGGAAAGTTCTACATAAATTCAATATAAAGTGTTGATATGGAGAAGACATTGGTAGATTGTGAAATTTCCTAAATAAAGAAGGCATAACAAATATACCATTTTAAACATTTTTTTTAAATTTATGTATGGGTTATCACATGTTTTTGACTATCACATTGACAGCATTATGAAGGCTCACGCAAGTCTTTACATATGCATAAACTCACCAGAGCCTTTGCTACTTGTATACATATTGATTGGAAAAAAATGTGAAACGTAGACCAAATTAAGATTTTAAGCCAGTTGCATACATAAGGATGGGCAATAATGTATATGTGATAACAACAAAATCTTGTACGCTGGTCCATATATGTGTTTTGTTTACTGCTGATATCATGACTAACCTTGTATTATACAAAACGTATTTGTGCTCCAATTTCCATCTGCTTGGCAAATGATATCGTAGTCACCTTCTAGATAGTAGCCATCATTACAATGTGGATACAGTGTCTGGTTATATGTCGTTAAGTTCCCAAAGTGAACATGTCCATTGGTAAGAATATACTCTCGACCACAGTCTACAATATATTACAAGAATAGTACATCAGTGTTAGAAAATTAATTTACAACCCCATCTATAGATCGCCGGTTGGTAACATGAAACTTGCAGAGTAATTCTCTTTTTTTTTTTAAATTTCTTCATCCCACTCAACTTAAGACATATATATTCTGGCACATTTATTGATATTTATACAGTTCTAAAAACAGGAATCCTGTGTTGGTGGTACCATGACACTATAATAATGTCTCATAATTACCACAATATGTCTTCCATAACCAAACAACAATGTACAGACCACATATTATATTTGGTTGAAGCTAGCATAGTTGATTTGATGGTTTCTAATCCAGCTGCAGAATCGAAGTGCAATATAGTAGCTTTTCTATTTATAGCTTTGAAAAAGCTGCACTGTCCTGCTTTATCTAAAAAAAATAGTTTATCTAAAATTATATTTTGCTTTCCTTGAGATATTGAGCATATTGAGATATAAATGTTGCCAACATGGCTTTATAAAAACACCTAAAAGGCTGTCAGCAATGTACTCTCTGCTACTAGACGCATCTCATATCTTTGTTTCTCTTACTACACAGATCTTGCAGCAAATGTTTTGTAAGATATACTGTATTGACTAACATAGTGCTCAAGCCCTAACAGGCAATGTAAATATTACTTAAGCTATGTTATTATCCCCCGCGCTTCTTTGTTAAAAAAGCAAAAGGGGATATTGTAATCGTCTTCGTTTGTCTGTTCATCTGTCTGTCTGTCCATATGCTATCTCCTGCTAAACCATTGGACGAAATTCAACCAAATTTGGTGTTTGAGTTACTCTCATAAATGGGCGTGCAACCGCTAATGTATTTTGGCCTCGCCCCCTGGGGCCCTTGGGAGGGGTCAAAAATTCAAATATCATTAAATTGTAACTACAAAAAGTAAGTAAGGGTGCAAATATCAGGAATCCATAAAACCAAGTATCACACCTGACCCAAGATACCAATGGGAAAATGACAAACTCACAAACGTGAGCCAAGAGGTCAGCCCTTCCCAGCAGGTGACCACAAGGCACAAATGAACAGATGCGCACAAAGGCATAACAAACACAAGACAGAAAAAAACATAAAAGATCCACAAAAGAAGTATGGCTTGGAACGGTTAGTAAAATATTTTACTGGAGAGCTTAACTGGTTTTATAGTGCCTATCTCACCCTTAATTCAGATGTAGATCAACACACATAGATATTGTCTTTGCATAAAAGACCCCTAACTTATCAATGCATCATCTGCCAGAACATATAAATCAAGATATAAAAGGGAGATAAAGCAAAGGTAAGGACTCAACAGTAAATAAAACTGAATACCGGAGCAAAAGATATCCAACAGGTAAACCCTAGTGGGCCCAACAAACAGTCAAAGCATTAGGCCCCTACCATCTCATCAATAGATAAGTCTGGTACTTGATTGTATCGATTCCTGATCTTTGCACCATTACTTACTTTCAAGTCGGAACCGTCACAGAGTCTGAAGTCCCACCCACTGTTGTGCAATTAAAGAGGACAGTAAAGTTGCCACCGTAATTCGGTGGACCACCAAGCATGCAGTCTGTTGCAATACGTTAATGTTATAGCCAATCTTTTTATAATGGGAAATTATTTTAATGATCTGCGCTGAAAAATTATTAGAGCCAACAATCTTCTTCAATTTATACACCAAGTCACCATAGAATTAAGGTTCAGAAAGTCCTTAACGCAAGAGAGATTTAAGTCCTACTTGCAATTTAGATATCAAATCATAGTATTGTCTATAAAATTTAGAAAAGGTTCTGCGAAGTTTATGATACCAATAGCCTTGTGTAAAAAGTTTCCGAGTTAACAATTTATTTCAAGTGTTGAAGTCAGTAACATAGCTAGATGCTCTAAAAAAACGAATGAGCTGAGAGATATAGACTCCATAGGATGTAGAGCGAGGAACATCACCATCTTAAAATGGGAAATTGACAATTTCCAAATTAAAGTCGTCACGCTTATAATAAATTTTGGCAGAGACAATATCATAAGAAATTGACAAATGCAAGTCTAAAAATGTGGCTTCTTTATCAGAGGCATTGGCTTTATTAAGTTGGAGCTCTGAAGGGTATATTTGACTTACCATATTTTCAAAATAAACATTATTAATGTTTAAAATATCGTCCAAATATTAGGCCCAACCATAATTTGCAGTTTACATGATCTGGATTTTCTAAAGTAATAAAATATTACAACCCTACAAGTTCATAGGTTTATTGTGTACTCAAATTACTGTCTGCTATACATATGATTGCATGATCACCTTCAATGTTATAGCCATCTTTACAAAATAAATGGGCAGTCTGTATGTTGTTAGTTTACAAGAAGGGTTTAAATATTGTCTGATGGCCGTCGATGCGGCTCCAGTACTTCTAAGATATGCATGGAAACAGCGTTGTTTGAATGTCTTTTTTTCATGACTTAACTTCTCAAGATAAGACGTTGCTGCTAATGTTACCATTTTAAGAGAGTCAGTGGAGGCATATGCTTGTCGTCTCTGGTGTATGTCTTTCAGTATATGCGATGGCTAGTCAGGGAACGTTCTGATTTACGCCCATTTGTTTAGTTTGTTTGTTTTGATCCTTTACCTCCTGATCAACAATTTTAGTCATGTTTGGACGAATTCCTGTCTTCAACCATTACTATAAGCTCATAAAGTACTGTGTCCAATGACACAACACAATGACTCTGGTGAGTCATAAATTAGCATTCCTTGGATCCCTAGTTAAACACTCTTCCAACTGAGCCACTGTGCTTCTTACGTCCATATATATTGTAAATATGACGTCGTAGGTGCGAGGGTTCCCTTTTTAGCATAGATGAAACCCAAGAGCAACATATTGGACACTGTGAAAGCGCTCGGCGAATGCTGGCGTGTGCCTTTGCGCTAATTTTAGCTAACCATTAGGGGATTTGTTTGACTGAGGCTTATTTTGTATATAAAGGGTGTTAAGAAAGTTCAATCCGCAATAGAATTATGGTACTATTGTTTTAGTTATAATGGGGCTAATGAAATAAATCAATACATACCTACAATTTCGCATGAGGTGTTTGTGCTCCAAGTTCCATCCGCTTGGCAAATGATATCGTAGTCGCCTACAACGTAGTAGCCATCATTGCACTTTGGATACAGTGTGTGGTTATATGTCGTTAAGTTACCAAAGTGAACATGTCCATTGGTAAGGTTATACTCTCGCCCACAATCTGCAGAATACAATACAATTCAATCACATAATCAATTAAATAACTGCTTATTTGGAGGCATTTAAATATTCCCTGTGACCAAATGCTCATACACTGTAACAGTTAATGCACACTCAAATATTTCTTCATAATAGTTGTGTAGATATATATATATATCTTTGCTTCTGGAATATGTGATATGGCTCATCTTATAAGATTATGCTTTGTAGCACATATTGTAAAATACTTATTTTGGTGGGTATGAGACTGCAAAATACAGTTTCAGTTGCACAATAAGCAAAAGTGACACACTTCCATAGTATGATGTTGTCTGTGTCCATATACCAAATTTTGAATGGTCGCTTTATATAGAGTCTGCTATTACTTTCAGAAAACCACGTCTCAATGGGGCTACTTTTAAAAAATATGTTTTATATTGGGCTACTAGTTTAAAGAAAGAATATGTTCCCCATAAGGAGCATAGTCTTTCTGTTAAGAGTAGCCTTCATGAGAACTTTAAAGAGCATTAAAATGAGAACCACCAAAATTAAACTACACCAATGTGTCAGTCTTTTAAATCCCCAAATATGGATGCTGCGAATATTAAGTGCTTAACAGTATGTCAATTATATGTGCCTTAACCTTTTGTATATTGATAAAAAGAGAATACTAGGTGAGTGTCTTTTGATATCAAGTTACCAGGCAAGGTTATGAGAATGCTTGTTGACATCACAAGGCTTGCTGAGCGATTCAACATGCATTCTCAAAGCCGAGTCTGGTAAACTTGATATCAAAACACGCAAAACTATTTAGCAGTTTACCCATTGTTTCACTCTTCAAACTTTCGATTTTGACGTAATTTTCAATTTTGTGTTGATTCAGCGTCATTAGCGACGTCATTCAAAAAGTGCAACGTCATCATGACCTGAAAGAGGCACATGCCCTGAGATAGACCATGTTTATCAGGCAACGTGCAGCAATACAGTAAATATGAGAGATAACTGATAAATTCTTTTTGCAGGTTTAAACAATGAGCCTGAGAATGTTCGATGACCTTATAAATAGGCCATCAATTAGGACTTTTAAAATAATATGTATGTCATTCCCTGGGAAATGTTTAATTGTTAGCAAAAAGTACAGATCCTGATAAAATGATCCATTTTGTGGCATTTTACTGGGTCTTTAACCATTCCCATTGTTTTGTTTTCAAGCTCTGTGGGTTTTCGCTACGTTCAAAATATCATCATTAATATACTATTATACTATTCTGGCAAATGCCCAGGCTGGTCCGAGTCTTGGCTTTTCAAACAGTCATTTAGTTGGTTTTGTCATGCCATGGCTCAAATGGGCCTCAATGCGAGAACACCGGTCTTGGGGGGTTTGGGAACAACACAGGCGCAGACATGCTTGCGCATCCGCGCAGTCTGATCAGCGCCATTGTTATTCACTTTGTGAAAAGTATCATATCTAGACTTGCTAAAAGCAAAATTTCAAATTTCTAGCTAGTCTATGCAGCTGAGGAGATTGATTTGAGCCTCTCTTTTCAAAAACCCCAAAGACAGGTTTTGTCGCAATGAGGCTAAAATATTAATACAGTATCACAGTGGTATACTTTACATATTAGACATAAATCACAACACAGCATATTAGTGTTAAAGATATGAAACTGGAAGACATAAATCATAAAAAAGCATACTGGTATTAAAGATATGACATTGGAAGACATAAATCATCACTCAGCATATTGATGTGAAAGATATGACATTAGAAGACATAAATCATCACTCAGCATATTGATGTGAAAGATATGAAATCGGAAGACATAAATCAGAACTCAGCATATTGATGTGAAAGATATGAAATCGGAAGACATAAATCAGAACACAGCATATTGATGTGAAAGATATGAAATCGGAAGACATAAATCAGAACACAGCATATTGATGTGAAAGATATGAAATTGGAATACATAAATCAGAATACAGCATATTGATGTGAAAGATATGAAATCGGAATACATAAATCAGAATACAGCATATTGATGTGAAAGATATGAAATTGGAAGACATAAATCAGAATACAGCATATTGATGTGAAAGATATGACATTGGAAGACATAAATCAGAATACAGCATATTGATGTGAAAGATATGACATTGGAATACATAAATCAGAACACAGCATATTGATGTGAAAGATATGAAATTGGAATACATAAATCAGAATACAGCATATTGGTGTTAAAGATATGAAATTGGAATACATAAATCAGAATACAGCATATTGATGTGAAAGATATGAAATCGGAATACATAAATCAGAATACAGCATATTGATGTGAAAGATATGAAATCGGAAGACATAAATCAGAATACAGCATATTGATGTGAAAGATATGAAATCGGAAGACATAAATCAGAATACAGCATATTGATGTGAAAGATATGAAATTGGAAGACATAAATCAGAATACAGCATATTGATGTGAAAGATATGAAATCGGAATACATAAATCAGAATACAGCATATTGATGTGAAAGATATGAAATTGGAAGACATAAATCAGAATACAGCATATTGATGTGAAAGATATGAAATTGGAATACATAAATCAGAATACAGCATATTGATGTGAAAGATATGAAATTGGAAGACATAAATCAGAATACAGCATATTGATGTGAAAGATATGAAATTGGAAGACATAAATCAGAACTCAGCATATTGATGTGAAAGATATGACATTGGAATACATAAATCAGAATACAGCATATTGATGTAAAAGATATGACATTGGAATACATAAATCAGAACTCAGCATATTGATGTGAAAGATATGAAATTGGAAGACATAAATCAGAATACAGCATATTGATGTGAAAGATATGAAATTGGAAGACATAAATCAGAATACAGCATATTGATGTGAAAGATATGAAATTGGAAGACATAAATCAGAATACAGCATATTGATGTGAAAGATATGACATTGGAATACATAAATCAGAACTCAGCATATTGATGTGAAAGATATGACATTGGAAGACATAAATCAGAATACAACATATTGATGTGAAAGATATGAAATTGGAAGACATAAATCAGAATACAGCATATTGATGTGAAAGATATGAAATTGGAAGACATAAATCATCACTCAGCATATTGGTGTTAAAGATATGACATAAGAAGACATAAATCAGAATACAGCATATTGATGTGAAAGATATGAAATTGGAATACATAAATCAGAACACAGCATATTGGTGTTAAAGATATGAAATTGGAATACATAAATCAGAACACAGCATATTGGTGTTAAAGATATGACATAAGAAGACATAAATCAGAACACAGCATATTGATGTGAAAGATATGAAATTGGAATACATAAATCAGAACACAGCATATTGGTGTTAAAGATATGAAATTGGAAGACATAAATCATCACTCAGCATATTGGTGTTAAAGATATGACATTGGAAGACATAAATCATCACTCAGCATATTGATGTGAAAGATATGACATTAGAAGACATAAATCATCACTCAGCATATTGATGTGAAAGATATGAAATCGGAAGACATAAATCAGAATACAGCATATTGATGTGAAAGATATGAAATTGGAAGACATAAATCAGAACTCAGCATATTGATGTGAAAGATATGAAATCGGAAGACATAAATCAGAACACAGCATATTGATGTGAAAGATATGAAATCGGAAGACATAAATCAGAACACAGCATATTGATGTGAAAGATATGAAATTGGAATACATAAATCAGAATACAGCATATTGATGTGAAAGATATGAAATTGGAAGACATAAATCAGAATACAGCATATTGATGTGAAAGATATGAAATTGGAATACATAAATCAGAATACAGCATATTGATGTGAAAGATATGAAATTGGAAGACATAAATCAGAACTCAGCATATTGATGTGAAAGATATGAAATCGGAAGACATAAATCAGAACACAGCATATTGATGTGAAAGATATGAAATTGGAATACATAAATCAGAATACAGCATATTGATGTGAAAGATATGAAATTGGAAGACATAAATCAGAACTCAGCATATTGATGTGAAAGATATGAAATCGGAAGACATAAATCAGAACACAGCATATTGATGTGAAAGATATGAAATCGGAAGACATAAATCAGAACACAGCATATTGATGTGAAAGATATGAAATTGGAATACATAAATCAGAATACAGCATATTGATGTGAAAGATATGAAATCGGAATACATAAATCAGAATACAGCATATTGATGTGAAAGATATGAAATTGGAAGACATAAATCAGAATACAGCATATTGATGTGAAAGATATGACATTGGAAGACATAAATCAGAATACAGCATATTGATGTGAAAGATATGACATTGGAATACATAAATCAGAACACAGCATATTGATGTGAAAGATATGAAATTGGAATACATAAATCAGAATACAGCATATTGGTGTTAAAGATATGAAATTGGAATACATAAATCAGAATACAGCATATTGATGTGAAAGATATGAAATCGGAATACATAAATCAGAATACAGCATATTGATGTGAAAGATATGAAATCGGAAGACATAAATCAGAATACAGCATATTGATGTGAAAGATATGAAATCGGAAGACATAAATCAGAATACAGCATATTGATGTGAAAGATATGAAATTGGAAGACATAAATCAGAATACAGCATATTGATGTGAAAGATATGAAATCGGAATACATAAATCAGAATACAGCATATTGATGTGAAAGATATGAAATTGGAAGACATAAATCAGAATACAGCATATTGATGTGAAAGATATGAAATTGGAATACATAAATCAGAATACAGCATATTGATGTGAAAGATATGAAATTGGAAGACATAAATCAGAATACAGCATATTGATGTGAAAGATATGAAATTGGAAGACATAAATCAGAACTCAGCATATTGATGTGAAAGATATGACATTGGAATACATAAATCAGAATACAGCATATTGATGTAAAAGATATGACATTGGAATACATAAATCAGAACTCAGCATATTGATGTGAAAGATATGAAATTGGAAGACATAAATCAGAATACAGCATATTGATGTGAAAGATATGAAATTGGAAGACATAAATCAGAATACAGCATATTGATGTGAAAGATATGAAATTGGAAGACATAAATCAGAATACAGCATATTGATGTGAAAGATATGACATTGGAATACATAAATCAGAACTCAGCATATTGATGTGAAAGATATGACATTGGAAGACATAAATCAGAATACAACATATTGATGTGAAAGATATGAAATTGGAAGACATAAATCAGAATACAGCATATTGATGTGAAAGATATGAAATTGGAAGACATAAATCATCACTCAGCATATTGGTGTTAAAGATATGACATAAGAAGACATAAATCAGAATACAGCATATTGATGTGAAAGATATGAAATTGGAATACATAAATCAGAACACAGCATATTGGTGTTAAAGATATGAAATTGGAATACATAAATCAGAACACAGCATATTGGTGTTAAAGATATGACATAAGAAGACATAAATCAGAACACAGCATATTGATGTGAAAGATATGAAATTGGAATACATAAATCAGAACACAGCATATTGGTGTTAAAGATATGAAATTGGAAGACATAAATCATCACTCAGCATATTGGTGTTAAAGATATGACATTGGAAGACATAAATCATCACTCAGCATATTGATGTGAAAGATATGACATTAGAAGACATAAATCATCACTCAGCATATTGATGTGAAAGATATGAAATCGGAAGACATAAATCAGAATACAGCATATTGATGTGAAAGATATGAAATTGGAATACATAAATCAGAATACAGCATATTGATGTGAAAGATATGAAATTGGAAGACATAAATCAGAACTCAGCATATTGATGTGAAAGATATGAAATTGGAATACATAAATCAGAATACAGCATATTGATGTGAAAGATATAACATTGGAAGACATAAATCAGAACACAGCATATTGATGTGAAAGATATGAAATCGGAATACATAAATCAGAACTCAGCATATTGATGTGAAAGATATGAAATCGGAATACATAAATCAGAATACAGCATATTGATGTGAAAGATATGACATTGGAAGACATAAATCAGAATACAGCATATTGATGTGAAAGATATGAAATTGGAAGACATAAATCAGAATACAGCATATTGATGTGAAAGATATGAAATTGGAATACATAAATCAGAATACAGCATATTGGTGTTAAAGATATGAAATTGGAAGACATAAATCAGAATACAGCATATTGATGTGAAAGATATAAAATCGGAATACATAAATCAGAATACAGCATATTGATGTGAAAGATATGAAATTGGAAGACATAAATCAGAATACAGCATATTGATGTGAAAGATATGAAATTGGAAGACATAAATCAGAATACAGCATATTGATGTGAAAGATATGAAATTGGAAGACATAAATCAGAATACAGCATATTGATGTGAAAGATATGAAATTGGAATACATAAATCAGAATACAGCATATTGATGTGAAAGATATGAAATCGGAAGACATAAATCAGAATACAGCATATTGATGTGAAAGATATGAAATCGGAAGACATAAATCAGAATACAGCATATTGATGTGAAAGATATGAAATCGGAAGACATAAATCAGAATACAGCATATTGATGTGAAAGATATGAAATTGGAAGACATAAATCAGAATACAGCATATTGATGTGAAAGATATGAAATTGGAAGACATAAATCAGAACTCAGCATATTGATGTGAAAGATATGACATTGGAATACATAAATCAGAATACAGCATATTGATGTGAAAGATATGACATTGGAATACATAAATCAGAACTCAGCATATTGATGTGAAAGATATGAATTGGAAGACATAAATCAGAATACAGCATATTGATGTGAAAGATATGAAATTGGAAGACATAAATCAGAACACAGCATATTGATGTGAAAGATATAAAATCGGAATACATAAATCAGAATACAGCATATTGATGTGAAAGATATGAAATCGGAAGACATAAATCAGAATACAGCATATTGATGTGAAAGATATGAAATTGGAAGACATAAATCAGAACTCAGCATATTAATGTGAAAGATATGACATTGGAATACATAAATCAGAATACAGCATATTGATGTGAAAGATATGAAATTGGAAGACATAAATCAGAACTCAGCATATTGGTGTTAAAGATATGAAATCGGAATACATAAATCAGAATACAGCATATTGATGTGAAAGATATGAAATTGGAAGACATAAATCAGAATACAGCATATTGATGTGAAAGATATGAAATTGGAAGACATAAATCAGAATACAGCATATTGATGTGAAAGATATGAAATTGGAAGACATAAATCAGAACTCAGCATATTGATGTGAAAGATATGACATTGGAATACATAAATCAGAATACAGCATATTGATGTGAAAGATATGACATTGGAATACATAAATCAGAACTCAGCATATTGATGTGAAAGATATGAATTGGAAGACATAAATCAGAATACAGCATATTGATGTGAAAGATATGAAATTGGAAGACATAAATCAGAACACAGCATATTGATGTGAAAGATATAAAATCGGAATACATAAATCAGAATACAGCATATTGATGTGAAAGATATGAAATCGGAAGACATAAATCAGAATACAGCATATTGATGTGAAAGATATGAAATTGGAAGACATAAATCAGAACTCAGCATATTAATGTGAAAGATATGACATTGGAATACATAAATCAGAATACAGCATATTGATGTGAAAGATATGAAATTGGAAGACATAAATCAGAACTCAGCATATTGGTGTTAAAGATATGAAATCGGAATACATAAATCAGAATACAGCATATTGATGTGAAAGATATGAAATTGGAAGACATAAATCAGAATACAGCATATTGATGTGAAAGATATGAAATTGGAAGACATAAATCAGAATACAGCATATTGATGTGAAAGATATGAAATTGGAAGACATAAATCAGAATACAGCATATTGATGTGAAAGATATGAAATTGGAAGACATAAATCAGAATACAGCATATTGATGTGAAAGATATGACATTGGAATACATAAATCAGAACTCAGCATATTGATGTGAAAGATATGAAATTGGAAGACATAAATCAGAATACAGCATATTGATGTGAAAGATATGAAATTGGAAGACATAAATCAGAATACAGCATATTGATGTGAAAGATATGAAATTGGAAGACATAAATCAGAATACAGCATATTGATGTGAAAGATATAAAATTGGAAGACATAAATCAGAATACAGCATATTGATGTGAAAGATATGAAATTGGAATACATAAATCAGAACACAGCATATTGGTGTTAAAGATATGAAATTGGAATACATAAATCAGAACACAGCATATTGCTGTTAAAGATATGACATAAGAAGACATAAATCAGAATACAGCATATTGATGTGAAAGATATGAAATTGGAATACATAAATCAGAACACAGCATATTGGTGTTAAAGATATGAAATTGGAATACATAAATCAGAACACAGCATATTGGTGTTAAAGATATGACATAAATAAGAAGACATAAATCAGAATACAGCATATTGATGTGAAAGATATGAAATCGGAATACATAAATCAGAACACAGCATATTGGTGTTAAAGATATGAAATGGGAAGACATAAATCGGAATACAGCATATTGGTGGTAAAGATATGAAATTGGAATACATAAATCAGAATACAGCATATTGGTGTTAAAGATATGAAATTGGAATACATAAATCGGAATACAGCATATTGGTGTTAAAGATATGAAATTGGAAGACATAAATCGGAATAGAGCATATTGGTGGTAAAGATATGAAATGGGAAGACATAGATCAGAATACAGCATACTGGTGTTAAAGATATGAAATTAGAAGATATAAATAAGAACACAGCATATTGTAGTTAAAGATATGAAATTGGAAGACATAAATCGGAACACAGCATATTGGTGTTAAAGATATGACATTGGAAGCTATAGAACATAACACAGCATATTGGTGTTAAAGATATGACATTGGAAGCTATTAAACATAACACAGCATATTGGTGTTAAAGATATGACATTGGAAGCTATAAACAATAACACAGCATATTGATGTTAAAGATATGAAATTGGAAGACATAATAAACAGTTATTTCATGTCTGTTTGGTGAATAGTCAAAACTATGTCCCGAGATGCAGTGGACAGCTCAATGTACTACTACTCGGGGCCTGTACCGAGGGGCTTGGTTTTTACTATTCTACCAAACAGACATAAAATAACTGTTTTATTATCCAACCAAACTATTTGCTAGAAATCACTAGCTTAACTGGTGCGCTACGTTGGTTAACTCGTGACGTTCTACATCACTCTTGTGAGATTTGACATCATCGGCCATGGTATAGTCAAAACTATTCCACCATGATTTCCCATTACGTTTACATAGGTGACGTTACTCGCATGGTATAGTTAAAACTATTGACCAACTGGTAACGTCATATTAGTAGCGTTATGTGTATGTCGCTCCGCCACGTGCCAATTAAGAGCTGAGAGTTGGGATGGCACCTTCCTCGATTAACGCAATTCTTATTACATGCTGGCTTTCAAAATTTACTAGAGAGAGAGAGAGAGAGAGAGAGAGAGAGAGAGAGAGAGAGAGAGAGAGAGATGAAATACATACCTACAATTTCACATGACGTATTTGTGCTCCATGTTCCATCAGCTTGACAAATGATATCATAGTCGCCTACAACCTTGTAGCCTGTATTACAATGTGGATATAGAGTGCTGTTATATGTTGTGTTGTCACCATAGTGAACATGTCCATTGGGAAGACTATAATTTCGACCACAATCTGTAGAATATAGTTGAAAAAATTAAAGGTTGCATAAGGATGGATGTGATTCCTGGTCATTTTAAGGCAGTCGTTATGCACTGAGCACTTTGGTGAACTCCATAGCAAAACAAGCGATAAAGATATTTCAATACATGCAGGTAGTGCTCCCCCTTCTTGCTTTGGAAGAGGTCACGTGACTGTTCTGTCTTAATCCCCTGGGAAGATAAAGTACACCAGAGTACTCCAGCACAGATGTTCCAGCACATCTGATTTCTATTCTGTCTGTTTGGAGTAAAAAGAACAGCTAAATCAAGTCTATCTCTGATAATTTATTCAGATATTGACCAGTGAGTGTCAGTATGTGTTCACATATTTCTGTTTTTGTTTGCTCACATATTTCATTGTATTTTGATATTGAGTAATTGTTTCTTTTCGGAGATCAAAAAGGACAGTGACATTGCATTGCCATTTAAAGTTGGCATGCAAAATGTATGTGTATTGCTATTCTACTAGTACTTGTGATCTACAAGAAACTACCATTCATCTTTCAGACGCAATGCGTAAGTCACCTAGATTTAACACACGGAAATTACCAACTGCATGAATACTTGCTAGTGAGACACTTTGAGGAACATTGCAGTTATAATCTTTTGCGGGTATAAAATAATAAAAAATTAAAGCCGTGAATATTTATCTTCATGTTTTTGAGGCAAAACAGCGAAAATTTGACACTGAAAAAATATTCTGTTTACGGTATAAGAAGTAAATTTCAAGCTCTGATGGTATAATAGTCCCAGAGGAACTAAGTAAACGGTGCATACTCATATACGACGTTCCATACTGGTTCAATATCAAGAAAGAGAAAGTTGGAAATGCTTCAAAATATATTTTGCGTCAACTTACCAATACTCAATTTTTGTATATTTATACATGTATATACAAATAACAGCACACTAAGAGGGTCATCAATTAATTCTGACAATGACCTTACCATAGAGATACCATTACTGTTAAAAACATACCTTTTTAGAAATTTTCCAAGTAATGTCCCCTCTGTCCAATGACCACAACAAGAGTTTATAAGATGAAGTTCCTTGGTCACTGCAATCTTTCTCGTCTTGATGCTAAAATCCTCTTCTTTAGTTTGGGGAAAATATGATATCACAGGCAGAATAAGGCAGGTACTTCAAATTTGGGGTTATATGCTCAAAAAAAGGACACCTTGGGCTAAGAATAATGTGGTTCACATTGTCCTGAAGGAATACCACACCAGCTTTCAATATACACTCACATGTCCAACACTTTCATTGTCAACAGTTGTTTCATTTTACATCTGAATTTGCCTCAGGTAAGGAAGTACACATCTAGGGGCAGTCCATCCCATTTTTGCAATGTTTTGTCAAAATCGTATGAGCTGGCCTGTGACGGATACCCATACTCTCAACTAACTCATTACATGTATATCGTCTGTCTCCATCTAAAGTTCCCTTTCATATGGTAGGCCTCAGGTACTTCAACAGGACTGTCACACGGTAGATTATCCAAATTGACCGTTTTGCCAGCCAAGGAACGTTCCAACCATCTGTAGTCTATTTCTATCGAAACTGACCACAGCTTTCCTAAACTTCGCATCAATTTTCATAAATTTCCATGCCAGAGGTTTTCCTTCCAATCAATCTATTTTAATGGAACTGCCTTGCTTTTCTTGACTTACCCTAGACATGATGCTTGACTGACACTCAGGATGGGGCGGTGTACGCGCAACTATTCTACGACATCATGTTGATTGATACAAGATATATTAATGGTCATTTATCCAGTGTTTCAATGGCGTAGTTAGAAAGACAAAAAAGTAATAAGATCATTTTCATAACTTATTGGATGACCCTCGTATTGCACAATTAAAGCTTGGCCCACTGTGGCTCAGCTACACATGTATGGTGTTTTCTTTAGCCTTGGCGGTCTGTCATTTATAAGCCCTTATCTAAGTTCAATTAAAGTAAGTTGAATTGATTTGATTGTTTCTCTGTGATGATATATTGCATAAGATAGGAAGTATTCATCTGAGCTAAACTTGTTTTGTTATTAGCAAAGAGGAGTCTGTGGCGACGATTTTGCCAGTAAAATAGATTTAAGCCCCTCAGTGGCCTTGGTTTCTGTTTATTCTGAGTAGGTGATTCTGTTGTTGTTTATTCATTGTTTGTTGTTGTTCACATTGTGTGTGAGTGGGTTGGGGGCAGGGGTGGTGGGTCCTTGTTTTTAATTCAGTTCTTAGTGTCTTTTTTTCCAATTTGCAACAATCACATTGCTGATGAAGAGGGAGAAAGTTAATTTACTTTATCACATGATGTTGTGTCTGGGAGTGATATAACGTCATGAAATAAAATCGATAGACTACTAGTGGTTTATAGATTTCAGTTAAGGTTATGTCATTCATAACAACGTTGTGTACAGAATGACAAAATTTAAAACGTTTTACGGCAGTATATATGGATTTCAAAGTCATCTTGATATTATATGATTCTAACATTCTTGCTCTTGTATTATTGTATTTATTAAACTTGTTGCAAAAAGAGATAAAATGCTCGACAAACCTCGCATTTTATCTCTTTTCCCTCTTTCCCCAACTCGTTTAATAAATTTAAGAAAAACTTGAGCACTCATGTAAGATCCTCTACGTAATTATGCTCTTGATGCCCTGTTGCTGTTTTTTCCCATGTGGGTGTGAGTTGATCTGTAGTCTGTGATGGTTGCATTTCCTGGTCTTACTCTTTTGTTTCGTCCTCTATCAGGTACATAATATATGTACCTTTAATTTTGCCAGTTGTTTTTATACACCATACAAATGATTCCAGTGTCACATTAACCCTAAAAGCGCCACCTATAATTTGCAGCAGACGACAATTTAAAATGTAGCCGCTTTTTTAAAAAATAACAAATAAGGCATGATATTTCATGAGAATCGTCCGCTGGCAGACGATTCTTATGTTATATCATACCTTATTTTTGTCAAAAATTGGGAAAAATGACTCAAAATTTGTCGTCTGCTGCAGTCATGATTGGCGCTTTAAGGGTTGCTATGATACTAGTCAGGAGAAACAAGATTTTGTTGCATGCAAATAACAAAAAGTAAGTTAGTATGACAAGGAAATGCCAAAATCACATACTACAGACCAACCCATAGCGCGGGGAAGAGTCAAACAACAATAATGGCGACATGCTATTCAGAACACAGCAAATTAAAGCAACCAGCAGCTCTCTCTTCCACAGTGAGATGATTGCAAAACTAGAAAGGACAGTCTGACCAGCACCTTTATTATTCGCTTTCTGGCAAGTATAATGACTAAACATGCGAACTCATGATATTCTAGTTAGTCTCTGTTGCTGAAAAGGTTGGTTTAAGGTTAACTTGTGGCAGGTTGTTTCTAAAAGAGTTCCATGTACATCAGTTAAGATAAACAAAATATATGACTGTAAAATTGTGAATATATTTTATAAATCATTTTTGAGTGCTCAAAAGAATCGTCCCATTAAGAGGGTTCTTTTGAGTGCCTGCACCATTTGTTTTCGTCATCATGAAATCTGAGTTGTTTTGGGGGATTTCTGTAGGAATATTTTCAGTTTTAAGAGATAAATTATTCTTCCTCAATTCGGCGAGGCATCAGATCCCCTTGTTTGACAATTAAAAGAAGGATTTTGTCAGAATTTAGCTTACATTTTACAGAAAGTTCCAATTATTGGTAAATTTTTATCCATTTTTGCTCCTAGCTGTTTATAAGGAGCAGAAGTAACACGCGTTTATCATTGCATTGAGTTGTATGGACGTCATGGCAATAAATGCCCAAGTCTCAATTAACTGAAACTCGACACTTAATTTTGTGAATTTCAAAAGAACAATATTCAAGCAATACACTCATCTTACTGGCCTAGCGTTAGAGTGTGGGTCAATACAGATTTTTTTAACTTTATGACCACTCGCAAGGTCATGAGACCAAAAAAAGAGTTTTGACCAATCAGACAACAGCTCACAGAACCATGCTCCAGACAAAATGATTAGTTTCGCAATTATTCCAACATAAACTGCCTTACAGCAATTGGTCGTATAAAATTCTGGCTCTTTACGAGTTGCGTTAGAAGTTTGGCTCAGTATATACTATGCACAATAAGTTAAGCAATTTCTTGTGTTTCGCATCTTTTTTGTGCGCATCTTTGTGCAGTGCCGATCAGTTTCAATTGCAATGACGAGAACAGGATCTTAGGCAAATGAAACCACGAAATTTCAGACGCCATCCTTTATATAGGCATATGGGGAGAGCAAGAATTGCAGAAGGGGTCAGTAAGCAAAAATCACATCCGTTGTAAGTAATGCTAAAACGATAAGCATGTGATTTTTCGCTTGGTGATCTTTCATATTCCTCTTGCATCATACACCTATAAAAACTATTGGTTAAGTGACAGATGTGATAGAGGTTTCATGCTGAAAAATCAGCTGCCATCAATGACGTCAAAACGTAGTCATTATTTGACTAAACTTCTAATGTTAATTGGCGTGCCAATTCAACAGAGGCTCAGTTTACAAAGATATCATAGGCTTATAATGTAACTCATCTTATGGTTGATTAAACCTTAAGTTACTGAAAAATGGTGCGACGCATTTGCGAGATAATGGTGACGTTAGACTTTATCTTTCGGTTCGTGCACTGTAGTAGTGAAGATGTTTCATTCAACATTATTTGTCTGAATGCGTTGGAAGGCAATAAACAGTTTTACTTGTTAATGTGGTTCAAGAAAACCCGACTAGAAACACCGTTTAAAGGTGATAACGTAAAGGCATTAGAATAAACGTCAAATTGTGAAAACTTGGTCCTTTATTTCCTTGAAAAGGATCAGAAAATTGCAACATTTGCTATGCTTTTTTGTTTTTCAGTGACCCAACAATCGTTTGAGAATGGTTTTGGCTGCCCACAATGATCAGAAATACCCACGTTACCTGGTAGTCTTAAAATCAAACGTCACTTTAGCACGGCCGCTGCGTTTGGTAATTCTGTATTTTTTTAGATGGAAATCTTGTCAGAGGATTGGCACTTGTATCTTCATGACAGCAAATGAAACTCGAGATCTGATGTGGATGGACTCACCCAAACAAAACAATTGCTAAATTTATTGTGCATAGTATATATATAAGGAGTTATTAATTTTGTGAATAATTGTTAGAATAGGCTATCAAAATATTAATGACCTCTGACACTTTGATAGGGTATCTGCCTATTTTAGTGATGCTTCCCAAAACGTTTCCTATGTATAAGATATCACTGATATTCTTTTGAATAGGACGCGTGATGTATTAGAAACTAATTAAGGTTATAATTGGACAGGCAAACCCTTACGATAAACCAGGAGATGCTACCAAATGGGGTTGGGGTTGCAACAATTCACTTCACCAAAACATTTAGAAATCAATTATTTTCACTTGTAAGGGTGTTATATTATCAAAACTTGATTAGAAATCAGAATGAAATTATTTTAAAGTCCAAAATCATGAGCATTTTAATTATTATTTTTTGTTGTGGGTTTTTCTATCTGATTTGTTAAGAAATATTTTGAAGTGCAACTGTAGTCCATATTCAAACTTGTAACAATTTATTGACCTGGTACAATATTATGCAGCAATGTACTATAACCATTCATCAATGCGTAAAGAACATCTAGTCAAGGGCCATGTAGTTTATGTGCATTGGATGGATACAGTATATGTGCAAAATAATCTACCAACTGAATTTAGTAAAAATGCAATTTTGGTAACCTAAAGAAAATACGCTTAAACGTTGGAATATTTCATGACTAATGGGTTATGAAAAGGAAGCTTACTTGTACTCACTTTTTCATTATACTGGAGGGGGGATGATATTTTAAAAATATTTATCTATTTCCTATATGTATAATACAAAAAAGCGGCCAAATTAGCCCCTAAATAAAGCCGTACAATCATGGAAATAGGAAATCAAATGCAAAACCATAAAATAGAGACCAGCAGCGAGCTTATATATGAAGACAGAAGCATTTGATTGACTTCCATTTTTATCAAAATTATAGGCAGCGCTACATTGTGATTCCTTTTATCACCATTAGAGGTCCTTTGCAGTAATGAAATTCAGAACTTTTCGTAAGGGTTTTATTTTTAGGAAACTTCACAGATGCAAAGTTCATGAAAGTAAAACCCTCGCAACATTGTCTATTGATGTAGGTAAATCATGCCTTGTGGCGAATTTTCAACGTGGTAAATAGGTCTTTTAATGCTATTCCTGAAAAATAATTTTCGAGAAAATTTACAAATTTAAAGTATTTCTTGATCTAATGTACCTTGATTTGTTATGCGCATGACATCCATTTACATAACTACATTGCAAATTAGAGGGAAGCTATGCATACCTACAATTTTGCATGAGTATTTGTGCTCCAACAAAGGTTTTGGATTGCTATTATGAACTTAAAATAAGGGTCAGGGTTTATAAAATGTCATATTATATATGGTATTCAAATGTAAGAGCTGAGATTTGAGATAGCCCCTCCATCGATTTATGCCATTCTAATTATATGCTAGCTTTCAAAATTTACCATTGAGAGTGAGAGAGAGAAGAAATACATACCTACAATTTCACATGACGTATTTGTGCTCCATGTTCCATCAGCTTGACAAATGATATCATAGTCGCCTACAACCTTGTAGCCTTTATTACAATGTGGATATAGAGTGCTATTATATGTTGTTTTGTTACCATAGTGAACATGTCCGTTGGGAAGACTATAATTTCGACCACAATCTGTAGAATACAGTTGAAAAAACTAATGGTTGCATAAGGATGGATGTTATTCCTGGTCATTTTAAGGCAGTGGTTATGCATGTTGATTATATCCGCTCTTTTGAATTATATTGTTGGAAACTTTTCGTTTATTTGTTGAACTAGGGTTTCATATTTTGAGACAATGATTGCCTATGATGTGTAAATGACAAAGAACATTTGACCATGGAGACAAAGGCCAAGGACAAATATACTTAAAACCTGTGTTATGACTCCTAATCAACAATGTGACATTGGAGTCAAAGGTCAAGGTAAAATAAAATTCATGTCTGTTTCACAGCTCGTAACATGAACTCCTCTTTCATGTTAGGCATTGTATTCATATTAAACACAATGACTGCTTATAATGATTAGATGACAGAGAATGATTCAGATAACTGTTATGTCCTATTAGGCAAAGTTAAAGGTCAAATATATGGTACTTAAAATCTGTCTTACAGCTCGTGACTAAACGTGAACTCCTTTCTTCATTACTTATGAAGACTGTTTATATTTTGTACAATACTTGCCTATGGTGTGTAGACAATAACTAATGTTTTGGATTGCTAATATGACTTGGTGTCAAAGGTTGAGGTCTAATTTACATAATATCAGGTTGTATGGATAATCAGAAATTTACGAGGCCCAATTTGGGAATCATACCTCGGGTGTATGTAAGGTGCATTGCGCATAGTTCTATGACGAAAAAGCTCCATTTTGTTAGCCAGAACTGGATTAGGAAAATTAGTTCTGTTGCATGTGGGTTCAGCCCTACTAAAATCCATTTTTCTGATTACCCGTAAAGTTTAATCAGCATAATAAATGAAGTTTATGTATTTTTTCAATAAAGTATCACTATAGTGATATTTTATTGAATTTTATAACCGTTTTTTCTTTTGCTGCACTCACACTTGATTTTGTGTTAACATGGTTTCTGTGACGTCAGCGTCACGTTATGTAATGTCAGCGTCACAGTATCAAAATATATCCTAAATGTACATCCGAGGTCTCACTCCAAGGTATTTCACTGAATTGGCTGAGAAAGTTTGGATTGACTGTATGGATTGTAGTGGAAACTCATCTTACATATTCATTAATATTGCACTATTTGTCTAAGGTATGTAGATGACAAGAAATCTTTTGGATTTAATTTGTCAACAATAGTTTTGGACTGCAATTATGACCTTTGATTCAAAGTTTGAGGTCAAAATACTTAAATTATATCTGTATTTCTTGTGTAACTAGCATTTTAGGTGTAATTGGTTCATATTTGGGTCTCTGATTGTCTATGACATGGTGATGACAACAAAGGTTTTGGATTGCTAGTATGAGCTTAAAGACAAGGGTCATGGTCAAAGAAAATGTCATACTAAATGGAATTCAAATGTAAGGGCTGAGATTTTGGATGGTCCCTCCATCGATTAACGCCATTCTAATTATATGCTGGCTTTCAGAATTAACCATTGAGAGAGATAGAGAAGAAATACATACCTACAATTTCACATGACGTATTTGTGCTCCATGTTCCATCAGCTTGACAAATGATATCATAGTCGCCTACAACCTTGTAGCCTTTATTACAATGTGGATATAGAGTGTGGTTATATGTTGTTTGGTTACCATAGTGAACATGTCCGTTGGTAAGACTATAATTTCGACCACAATCTGTGGAATACAGTTGAAAAAAACTAATGGTTGCATAAGAATGGATGTGATTCCTGGTCATTTTAAGGCAGTGGTTATGCATGTTGACTATATCCCCTATTTTGAAATATATTGTTTGGAACTTTTCGCTTATTTGTTGAATGAGGGTGCTCATATTTGGGACAATGATTGCCTATGATGTGTAAATGACAAGGAGCGTTTGACCATGGAGTCAAAGGCTAAGGGAGCGTTTGACCATGGAGTCAAAGGCTAAGGTCAAATATACTTAAATCCTGTGTTATGACTCCTTATAACCAATGTGACATTGGGGTCAAAGGTCAAGGTAAAATAAAATTAATGTCTGTTTCACAGCTCGTAACATGGACTCCTCTTTTAAGATAGGCATGGTATTCATATTAAACACAATGACTGCTTATAATGATAAGATGACAGAGAAAAGGGAGCGCAGTGGCTCAGTGGTTGAGTGCTTGACTCGAGACCGAAGGGCCGCGGGTTCGAGCCTCACCGGCGTCACTGCGTTGTTGTCCTTGAGCAAGACACATTTATCCTAGCTTAGTACTGGTTCAACCCAGGAAGACCCGTCCCGCATAACTGAAAGATTGTTGAGTGGACGTAAAGAATCAAATCAAACAAAAGATGACAGAGAATGACTCAGATAACTGTTATGTCCTTGGAGGCAAAGGTCAAGGTCAAATATATGATACTTAAAATCTGTCATACAGCTTGTTACTAAACGTGAACTTTTTTCTTCATTATTTTTGAAGACCGTTTATATTTTGTACAATACTTGCCTATGGTGTGTAGACAATAGCTAATGACATGGATTGCTAATATGACTTGGTGTCAAAGGTTAAGGTCTAATTTACATAAAATCAGGTTGTATTGATAACCGGAAATTCCTGAGGCCCAATTTGGGAATCATATCTCAGGTGTATGTAAGGTGCATTACGCATAGTACTATGTACAAAAAAGCTCCATTTTTTAGCCAGAACTCAATTAGGAAAATTAGTTATGTTGCATGTGGGTTCAGTCCTACTAAAATCCATTTTCCTGATTGCCCGAAAAGTTTAATCAGCAGAATAAATGAAGTTTATGTATTTTTCAATAAAGTATCACTATGGTGATATTTTATTGAATTTAATAACCGTTTGTTTTGCTGCACTCAGACTTTTTATTGTGTTAACATGGTTTCTGTGACGTCACCGTCACGTTATGTAATGTCAGCGTCACATTATCAAAGTAAATCCTAAATGTACATCCGAGGTCTCACTCCAAGGTATTGCACGGAATTGGCTGATGCAGTTCGGATTGACTGTATGGATTGTAATGGAAACTCATCTTACATATTCATTAATAATGCACTATTTGTCTAAGGTAAGTAGATGACAAAAAAGTTTTTGGATTTAACTTGTCAAAAATAGATTTGAACTGCTAACATGACCTTTGATTCGAAGTTTGAGGTCAAAATACTTAAAATATCCCTCGTTCACTAAATACCGGTGTATACTAATTACCGGTGTATTCCATTTCCTCCAAATGACTATCGCGTGAGTTATTATCATTGGGAATTTTCCATCCAACATTGCTTACAATACATTTTCCCTTGTCATTAAAAAAAATGCAAAAATGTTGTTTCTGTGGGTAAATTACTTACTTCTTGTTTGTATAGTCCAAAATCATCAAAATTCACCTTTATATATTATTAAAAAAAATTCATTGAAAATAAGTTAGAAATTGCCGTTGGAAAAGTGTGTCTGCTTGTTGTGGAAGGTTTTGGGAGCCTGGTTTCCTGCGTAAAGACTAAAAATGACGTCATACTTCGTCTCAGCACATGGGTCACATTATGCCAAAATATGGCTGAAAGGTGTAGACATAAAAAGTTCCACCTCTACTTCATCTTGTTTGTCTACGCTCTTTTGGCACACTTTCTGGTTGGGCATATCCCCAATATAGACTGTGTGATCTGTTTATGATTATGGAACATAGCTGAGGTGATATTAGTGACCATGATGAAAGACAACAAGTATTAATTTTGTAAACACATTATGGTGTTGACTTATATTTTTTTCACCGACATTAAAAAAAGTGGTTTACCTCTCAAAAACAGGCAAAGAAAATATAATAAACTTTCAAACAAGCCCTTTACTGCTATCGCTTTGAAGGCCACTATTTTTTTCAATAAAGAAACCCATCACATGTAGAGTTTTCTACCCAGATCATTTTCTAGAGCATTTGTTTACATATACACCGGTAATTAGTAACAAAGGACATTTAAAATATCAGCTAGGGTAGCCTAATATAATTTAAGCTTTCAGCAAGTTTAACTTTATTTTGAAGCATATATCGTTTGTTTCTGTTGAAAGAATGAATGATCAGTTTAACAAGGAGTAATTAAATGGTTTTCTGTAAAGTAGTTGGTTTTATAGCCTGTCTTAAACAGTTAGTACAACGGTAATTAGTAACACCAGTATATATCTGTATTTCTTGTAACACTAGCATTTTAGGTGTGAGTGGTTCATATTTGGGTCGCTGATTGTCTATGACTTGGTGATGACAACAAACGTATTGGATTGCTAGTATGAGCTTAAAGACAAGGGTCATGGTCAAAGAAAATGTCATACTATGTGGTATTCAAATGTAAGGGCTGAGATTTTGGATGGTCCCTCCATAGATTAACGCCATTCAAATTATATGCTGGCTTTCAGAATAAACCATTGAGAGAGATAGAGAAGAAATACATACCTACAATTTCACATGACGTATTTGTGCTCCATGATCCATCAGCTTGACAAATGATATCATAGTCGCCTACAATCTTGTAGGCTTTATTACAATGTGGATATAGAGTGCTGTTATATGTTGTTTTGTTACCATAGTGAACATGTCCGTTGGGAAGACTATAATTTCGACCACAATCTGCAGAATACAGTTGAAAAATCTAATGGTTGCATAAGGATGGATGTGAATTTCTGATCATTTGAAAGGCAGTGGTTATGCATGTTGATTATAGCCCCTCGTTTGAAATATATTGTTGGGAACTTTGGTTTCATTTGTTGAACGAGGGTGTTAATATTTGGGACAATGATTGCCTGTGATGGGTAAATGACAAAGAGCGTTTGACCAGAGAGTCTAAGGCCAAGGTTAAATATACTAAAAACCTGTGTTATGACTCCTTATCACCAATGTGACATTGGAGTCAAAGGTCAAGTAAAAATAAATTAATGTCTGTTTAAAAGCTCATAACATGAACTCCTCTTTCATGTTCGGCGTGGTATTCATATGAAACACAATGACTGCTTATAATGATTAGATGACAGAGAATGATTCAGATCACTGAACCCCTTTCTTCATTACTTATGAGGACCGTTTATATTTTGTGCTTGCCTATGGTGTGAAGACAATAACTAATATTTTGGATTGCTTATATGACTTGGTGTCAAAGGATAAGGTCTTATTTACATAAAATCAGGCTGTATGGATAATTGGAAATTCCAGACGCCCAATTCGGGAATCATACCTTGGGTGTATGTAAGGTGCATTACGCATAGTACTATGTATGAAAAAGCTCCATTTTGTTAGCCAGAACTTGATTAGGAAAATTATATCTATTGCATGTGGGTTCAATCCTACTAAAATCCATTTATACTAATTACTTACCCTGTATTACACATGACGTATTTGTGCTCCATGTTCCATCAGCTTGACAAATGATATCATAGTCGCCTACAATCTTGTAGCCTTTATTACAATGTGGATATAGAGTGCTGTTATATGTTGTTTTGTTACCATAGTGAACATGTCCGTTGGGAAGACTATAATTTCGACCACAATCTGTAGAATACAGTTGAAAAAACTAATGGTTGCATAAGGATGGATGTGATTCCTGGTCATTTTAAGGCGGTGGTTATGCATGTTGATTATATTCGCTCTTTTGAAATATATTGCTGGGAACTTTTCGCTTATTTGTTGAACTAGGGTGACCATATTTGGGACAATGATTACCTATGATGTGTAAATGACAAGGAGCGTTGGTCCATGGAGTCAAAGGCCAAGGTCAAATATACTTAAAACCTGTGTTATGACTCCTAATCACCAATGTGACATTGGGGTCAAAGATCAAGGTAAAATAAAATTAATGTCTGTTTCACAGCTCATAACATGAACTCCTCATTCATGTTAGCCTCAGACTCTATGAGGGCTCTTATGTAAAGCTTTAATTGGTGGGTTGGTGCCTGATGCTTATCTGTAGCTGGACCCACCGTGGCTTAACTTGAGGTTTTCTTTAGCTCTGATGATCTGTGAGTCATGAGCCTTTTTCTTTGTTTCATAATGGTGTGTTAATTTGATTAGAATGTTTCTCCATGAAGATACATTGCATTAGTTAGATGGCCTCCATGCGAGCTGAATATTTCTTGTACTTCAACAACAACAGAATCTAGGGCGAAGATTGGGTACCAGTAAAATGCATTTAAGCCCCCCGTGGCTTAGGATGCTGTCTCTTCTAAGGCCGTGGTTCTGTTAATGTTGACTTTTTGTTTATTGTAATTCCCATTGTGGGAGTCTCTAATTGTTTTTGCTTTGTTGTACGTTACTTTATGTCCATTTTAGTATTGCAATCATCTTGATGGGGAAAAGAGAGCTGATTTTTTTTTTGCTTAATTTGTCTTCCTCGTATCATGTGATGGTTGAGTGGCTCTTCCTCCGGGTGCCACAGGAGTGTCTGTGGTTTGTGATTGTGGTATTTCCTTATCATACTCATTTACTATATTTATGGTATTCATATTAAACACAATGACTTCTTATAATAATTAGATGACAGAGAATGATACAGATAACAGTTATTTCCTTGGAGACAAAGGTCAAGGTCAAATATATGGTACTTAAAATCTGTCTTACAACTGGTAACTAAACGTGAACTCCTTTCTTCATTACTTATGAAGATCGTTTATATTTTGTACTCTATGAATAATTGGAAATTCCAGAGGCCCAATTTGGGAAAAATACCTCGGTGTATGTAAGGTGCATTACGCATAGTACTATGTACAAAGAAACTCCATTTTGTTAGCAGGAACTCGATAAGGAAAATTAGTTCTGTTGCATGTGGGTTCAGCCCTACTGAAATCCATTTATACTAATTACTTACCCTGTATTACACATGACGTATTTGTGCTCCATGTTCCATCAGCTTGACAAATGATATCATAGTCGCCTACAATCTTGTAGCCTTTATTACAATGTGGATATAGAGTGCTGTTATATGTTGTTTTGTTACCATAGTGAACATGTCCGTTGGGAAGACTATAATTTCGACCACAATCTGTAGAATACAGTTGAAATAACTAATGGTTGCATAAGGATGGATGTGATTCCTGGTCATTTTAAGGCAGTGGTTGTGCATGTTGATTATATTCAATCTTTTGAAACATATTGTTGGGAACTTTTCGCTTATTTGTTGAACAAGGGTATACATATTTGGGACAATGATTGCCTATGATGTGTAAATGACAATAAGTTTAAGACCATGGAGTCAAAGGCCAAGGTCAAATATACTAAAAACCTGTATTATGAATTCTAAGCACCAATGTGACATCTGGGTCAAAGGTCAAGGTAAAATAAAATTAATGGCTGTTTCACAGCTCGTAACATGAACACCTCTTTCATGTTAGGCATGGTATTCATATTAAACACAATGACTGCTTATAATGATAAGATGACAGAGAATGATTCAGATAGCTGTAATGTCCTTTGGGGCAAAGGTCAAGGTCAAATTTGGTACTAAAAATCTGCCTTACAGCTCTTTACTTAAGGTGAATTCCTTTCTTCATAACTTATGAAGGCCACTAATATTTTGTACAATACTTGCCTATGCTGTGTAGACAATAACTAATGTTTTGGGTTGCAAATATGACTTGGTGTCAAAGGTAAAGGTCTAACTTACATAAGATCAGGCTGTATGGATAATCAGAAATTCCAGAGGCCCAATTTGGGAATCATTCCTCATGTTTCTGTTAGGTGCACTACGCATAGTTATATGTACGAAAAAGCTCCATTTGTTAGCGGGAACTCGATTAGGAAAATTAGATCTGTTGCATGTGGGTTCAGTCCTACTAAAATCCTTTTATACTAATTACTTACCCTGTATTACACATGACGTATTTGTGCTCCATGTTCCATCAGCTTGACAAATGATATCATAGTCGCCTACAACCTTGTAGCCTTTATTACAATGTGGATATAGAGTGCTGTTATATGTTGTTTTGTTACCATAGTGAACATGTCCGTTGGGAAGACTATAATTTCGACCACAATCTGTAGAATACAGTTGAAAAAACTAATGGTTGCATAAGGATGGATGTGATTCCTAGTCATTTTAAGGCAGTGGTTATGCATGTTGATTATATCCGCTCTTTTGAAATATATTGTTGGGAACTTTTCGTTTATTTGTTGAATTAGGGTGTTCATATTTGTGACAATGATTGCCTGTGATGTGTAAATGACAAAGAGCGTTTGACCATGGAGTCAAAGGCCAAGGTCAAATATACTTAAAACCTGTGTTATGACTCCTTGTCACCAATGTGACATTGGAGTCAAAGGTCAAGGTAAAATAAAATTAATGTCTGTTTCATAGCTCGTAACATGAACTCCTCTTAAATGTTAGGCATGGTATTCATATTAAACACAATGACTGCTTATAATGATTAGATGACAGAGAATAATTCAGATAGCTCTTATGTCCTTGGAGTCAAAGGTCAAGGTAAAACAAAATTGATGTCTGTTTCACAGCTCGTAAAATGAACTCCTCTTTCATGATAGGCATGGTATTCATATTAAACACAATGACTGCTTATAATGATTAGATGACAGAGAATAATTCAGATAGCTCTTATGTCCTTGGAGGCAAAGGTCAAGGTCAAATTTGGTACTTGAAATCTGTCTTACAGCTGGTTACTAAACATGAACTCCTTTCTTCATTACTTATGAAGACTGTTTATATTTTGTACAATACTTGCCTATGGTGTGTAGACAATAACTAATGTTTTGAATTGCTAATATGACTTGGTGTCAAAGGTTAAGGTCTAATTTACGTAAAACCAGGCTGTATGGATAATGGGAAATTCCAGAGGCCCAATTTGGGAATCATATCTTGGGTGTATGTAAGGTGCATTACGCATAGTACTATGTACAAAATGCTCCATTTTGTTAGCGGGAACTCGATTAGGAAAATTAGTTCTCTTGCATGTGGGTTCAGTCCTACTAAAATCCATTTATAGTAATTACATACCCTGTATTACACATGACGTATTTGTGCTCCATGTTCCATCAGCTTGACAAATGATATCATAGTCGCCTACAATCTTGTAGCCTTTATTACAATGTGGATATAGAGTGCTGTTATATGTTGTTTTGTTACCATAGTGAACATGTCCGTTCGGAAGACTATAATTTCGACCACAATCTGTAGAATACAGTTGAAAAAACTAATGGCTGCATAAGGATGGATGTGATTCCTAGTCATTTTAAGGCAGTTGTTATACATGTTGACTATATCTGCTCTTTGAAATATATTGTTGGGAACTTTGGTTTCATTTGTTGATCGAGGGTGTTCATATTTGGGACAATGATTGCCTGTGATGTGTAAATGACAAAGAGCGTTTGACCATGGAGTCAAAAGCCAAGGTCAAATATACTAAAAACCTGTTTTATGACTCCTAATCACCAATGTGACATTGGGGTCAAAGGTCAAGGTAAAATAAAACTAATATCTGTTTCACAGCTCGTAACATGAACTCCTCTTTCATGTAAGGCATGGTATCCATATTAAACACAATGACTGCTTATACTGATAAGATGACAAAGAATGATTCAGATAACTGAACTCCTTTCTTCCTTATTTATGAAGACCGTTTATATTTTGTACTTGCCTATGGTGTGTAGACAATAACTAATGTTTTGGATTGCTAATATGACTTGGTGTCAAAGGTTAAGGTCTAATTGACATCAAATCTGGCTGCATGGATAATTGGATATTCCAGAGGCCCAATTTGGGAATCATACCTCGGATGTATGTAAGGTGCATTACACATAGTACTATGTACAAAAAAGCTCCATTTTGTTAGTGGGAACTTGATTAGGAAAATTAGTTCTGTTGCATGTGGGTTTAGTCCTACTAAAATCCATTTATACTAATTACTTACCCTGTATTACACATGACGTATTTGTGCTCCATGTTCCATCAGCTTGACAAATGATATCATAGTCGCCTACAATCTTGTAGCCTTTATTACAATGTGGATATAGAGTGCTGTTATATGTTGTTTTGTTACCATAGTGAACATGTCCGTTGGTAAGACTATAATTTCGACCACAATCCGTAGAATACAGTTGAAAAAACTAATGGTTGCATAAGGATGGATGTGATTCCTGGTCATTTTAAGGCAGTGGTTGTGCATGTTGATTATATTTGATCTTTTGAAATATATTGTTGGGAACTTTTCGCTTATTTGTTGAACGAGGGTGTTCATATTTGGGACAATGATTGCCTGTGATGTGTAAATGACAAAGAGCGTTTGACCATGGAGTCAAAGGCCAAGGTCATATATACTTAAAACCTGTGTAATATCTCCTAATCACCAATGTGACATTGAGTTCAAAGGTCAAGGTAAAATAAAATTAATGTCTGTTTCACAGCTCGTTACATGAACTCCTCTTTCATGTTAGGCATGGTATTCATATTAAACACAATGTCTGCTTATAATGATAAGGTGACAGAGAATTTTTCAGATAACTGAACTCCTTTCTTTTTTACTTATGAAGACCGTTTATATTTTGTACTTGCCTATGGTGTGTAGTCCAAAACTAATGTTTTGGATTGCTAATATGACTTGGTGTAAAAGGTTAAGGTCTTATTTACATAAAATCAGGCTGTATGGATAATCGAAAATTCCAGAGGCCCAATTTGGGAATAATACCTTGAGTGTATGTAACGTGCATTACGCATAGTATTATGTACCAAAAAGCTCCATTTTGTTTGCCAGAACTCGATTAGGAAAATAAGTTCTGTTGCACGTGGGTTCAGTCCTACTAAAATCCTTTTATACTAATTACTTACCATGTATTACACATGACGTATTTGTGCTCCATGTTCCATCAGCTTGACAAATGATATCATAGTCGCCTACAAGCTTGTAGCCTTTATTACAATGTGGATATAGAGTGCTGTTATATGTTGTTTTGTTACCATAGTGAACATGTCCGTTCGGAAGACTATAATTTCGACCACAATCTGTAGAATACAGTTGAAAAAACTAATGGTTGCATAAGGATGGATGTGATTCCTAGTCATTTTAAGGCAGTGGTTATGCATGTTGATTATATTCGCTCTTTTGAAATATATTGCTGGACACTTTTCGCTTATTTGTTGAACTAGGGAGTTCATATTGGGGACAATGATTGGCTGTGATGTGTAGAGGACATGGAGCGTTTGACCATGGAGTCAAAAGCCAAGGTCAATTATATACTTAAACCTGTTTTATGACTCCTTATCACCAATGTGACATTGGTTTTATTCTACAGTGAAAAAATTTGATACGATTTTAATTATATTTTCACTATAGCAAAACAAGGGTTTCTTGGCAATTTTGGGACTGGGATTTTTATAAAAAGTTTTGACTGAAGGATGTTTGTCAAAATATCGCTTCACATGTTGTAACGTCAACATCAAACATAATGACGTCACAGTTTGACCTGGCGTAGCGCCAGTTTGCACATGACGCCTACCCTAAGGCACACTCAATAGACTTTCTTTAAATGCTGATTTATTAAGTTTCATTCGTTAAAATATGATTCTTAGCCATTTTCTAGGCGCAAACTATGTTGACACCCCATGTTATACCCAATAAACACACTGCAAAAGTCAAATTGAACGAGAATTGACCAAGGAAAAAGTTAGGTTGCGCTTTTTATATTTCCATAGAGTATAAAATAAAAATAAAATGTACTTTTTTCGGCAAATGTATGGTGAAAATATCAGCATTTTCACTTGTGCTACGATATATATAAAAAGTAAATCTCCTCTATATATTTGCCATCAGGCCTAAAGGCTCTCAAATAGATAAGGGAGCTACGATATATATAAAAAAGTAAATCTCCTATGTATATTTGCCATCAGGCCTAAAGGCTCTCATATAAATAAGGGAGCTACTGGGCCACAGTACCTGGCAATGCAACAGTGGCAAGTATCATTCTCTAATTATTTGATTATTTGTCTGCTATGATACATTGAGTGAGTTTTTGTAAACAATTGATGTCTTTAACTGACAATGGAGTCTATGAGGAGTGTTAAAATATGAATGCATAGATCTAGCTTCATAACTTTCTTCAGATACATGCTATGAACCAATGCTATAAGTTTCTAGAAAGAACCATTTGCCTCCTTTAAATTGAAACCAAGTGTAAAAAAATAGAACCATTTGCCTCCTTTAAATTGAAACCAAGCGAAAAGAAAAATACATTTCTATTATACAGACCCATAAAGCGCCAACTATAATTTGCAGCAGACGACAATTTCAAATTTTGCCACTGTTTCCAAAATAACAAATAAGGCATGATATTTCATGAGAATCGTCTGCTGGCAGACGATTCTCATGAAATATCGTACCTTATTTTTTGAAAACAAGGAAAGATGTTTTAAATTTTGTTGTCTGCTGCAGTCGTGATTGGCGCTTTCAGAGCTAATATGCTGGTGAGCTATTTCTGCGACAAAAGTGTTTTTTTTTTATTAAAGTGGAGATGTAGTGCCATATCTTTCTAAGTCAAAACTAATCGTCATCAAATTTAGAAGCAACCTTTTGTAGCATTCTTGTAACCGATAATAGGACAAAATCAATATAATCTTGTTTTATTGCCGAGCACAGAGGGCCCATTTGTGGCGTCATTAATTTAAGTATAGACGTCATTTAAGTGACCTGTTTATGGCTATTGATGCAAGTTTCTGTAATCTTGATTTTGCTTGGAGCTGAAAATATGCTTAACTAATTTAAATATTGTTTTGTACATTTCCCTGGAAGTAATTTTAACAGTAAAATGAAACCAATGTTATTTTTACCATTATTTTGCAAAGGTCAGAAGATTTCGATGAAAAGCACTCTGTGTTATCAAACAAAAATGTGTCTGATTATAATAACTATTACAAAGTCCTTTCATCAGATTATTTGTAAACATAGAAAGGAAAATAAAGGCCTTTTTATCCATTTTATACAAAAATATTCGTTGGTCTATACTGTATATTCTATGCATTGAATTTGTCAGTTTATTGGCATGACTCACATGTCAAGGGCTATATCTCAAGATGGACATTGTATTTTTATGGTTGGAATCAACTTAAAGGAAGTAAAAAAAATCTAGAAAAGTGTATCATTTTGTCATAGAATGTCAGTGAAGAAACCTATGAAGCTATATACATTGATTTTTGAACAACCCTTGTAGCATAAATTATCAATTAGTTACATTTTTAACCCTTAAAGCGCCAATCACGACTGCAGCAGACAACAAATTTTGCAACATCTTTCCTAATTGTCAGAAGAAATAAGGTATGATATATCATGAGAATTGTCTGCCAGCAGACAATTCTCATGAAATATCATGCCGTACTTGTTACTTTTTAAAAAAAGCAGCAAAATTTGAAATTGTCTTCTTCTGCAAATTATAGGTGGCGCTTTAAGGGTCAAAAGGACCTCATCCCATTGCTTGAGGCTGCTGTCCAATGTAAGCACCAATGCAGTGGTACTGTTATTGCTAATTATTTGTCGCTCTATCCTTTTATTTTGGTTGTTTTTTGAATTTGCTAACCACTGTGTGTGGTAGCCTTTTGAAAATTTCATATTGCAGCTTTTCACTTTACCTTAGATATGGCAGGCTATATTGTCGCTCCAGTTGCCGTTTTCCAGGCATGTTATATATGGATCGTTGGCATTTTAACAATTATTAGCATGATAAATACAACATCTGAGAGAGTTAAAGGAATTAACTGCTTTATTTGTCAGTATTTTAGTTTTATAAGCAGTTGAAATTTGATGCTCAGTTGAGTTGAGCATGAAAAACAGTTTTATAACCTCGGGACCTGATCTTGCAATAAACATTTTATTGGCACCGTTTGGTATTATGACTTATTTCCAACATATCAATGTTTTAACTCTTTGCATGCTTTGTGTTTTTTTCATGCTTTTGTTGTCGCCTGCTTACTTATTTCAAAATATTTTTTTTCAAATAATTCTTTCAGGAACACTATCAGAGTGTCAAAATGGCTTGGATCCAGATCAGGATTGACATTCTAAACATTCTGTCAGTCCTGGTCTGGATCCAAACTGTTAGCAAAAGTAATCCCCAGACGACAAAAGTAACCGCTAGCAAGGAAAGAGTTGAACAACACTTTACTCCCTGTTATTCTTTGACTTTTCGCTTACGGTTATGCCCAGGTCACACATTCACGGACTGGACGCCGGATTAGCCACGGATGTACATTCGTGGCAATCCGTATTGGTCTGTAGCTTTCCGTATTGCATTCGTAATCATACGAAGTGGTAGTTAATCATACGTTTTTAGTGCATCTATATCGGATTATGGAAATTGGCATTTCCTGGGACATCCGTGAGATTTAATCCGTATACAACTTCAGTCCTTAAAACGCCAGAAAAATAACTGCATCTGAAAATGTCTATTTAACATGAGTAGGGAGGCAAACATTGTGGACCCAGATCAGACTGCTCCCACAGGAGCAGTCTGATCTGGGTCCACACTGTTTGTCTTTGAGCTGATCTGGGTTTGTCTTTGAGGCTTCGCATATTTTAGTGGACGACAAAAACATACATTTTGTGATTATGCGCTTTAAGGGTTAATAAATGTGATTTCAATGTGTATACGGTTAGGATTTTCATTAAATGCACGCACGTTTGCGCGGCTCAAAAAGCTTATTAACTCTTTACCAAATTATAAATAAAACCTGATTTCCCTCTTTAGCAGACTAAATAGCTGAACCACGCCCAGATATGAATATTAAAGCGGCCGCCTTTACAGTAAGCGAAAAGTCAAGTAATTATGGAGCTCGAAATTTTACCTGTGACTTGGCAACTAGTTGTGTTGCTCCAGTGACCATCTGCATGACATGTAATGTGGGGATCTCCATGGATTTGAAATCCCTCTTTACATGTCACCGGAATGATGTGTCCAGTTGTAATTTCGTGGCCAAAGTTCGCAAAGCCGTTTTCAATATGGACATAGGTACCACAGCCTACAAATAATACAAATGTACCAGCAAATGAGGTTATGGTACTTATCGAAAATCTATATTAAATTGAAATGAGGGCCTAGATGGGGGAGTGGTCTGAAAATTGCTTATCATTAAATTTTGGCAACTTAATCCCTTGCGATAAAAATTTTTCCTAATCAATAAAATTTACCTGTTTTGTTTTTTGGATCCTCAATTAATACATTTTTATGGAGATATTTTTTTTAATTTTTAACCAAAAACTGCTAAACATAATTTTTGGGGCTAAAAATCGCTGAACAATATAAAATATGGCCAAAAATCGCTAGGCAATATACCCCATCTAGGCCCCCAGAACAGAAATACTATTAATACATGTATTCAAATGCTTCTAATAAACGTTTATTGTGACGTATCCAGCAAGCAAAATGTCTAAATTTTGGTCTGTTGTAATATCAGGCCTTTTTTTTAATATTGTGTAACAGAAAAATAACTTTCTTATTTCTCAACCAAAACATATGTTGTTGGTACTTAAAAGAACCGTCATAATGAGACCGTTCTTTTCCACACCCAAAACATATAATATGCTAGCTATTATGGGTAAAAAAAAATATTTACAATTTTACGCTGGAAATTTGTGTTTATCTAAACCTGTACATATGCATCTTTACTTCATGTATATTAACCACGAAGGCTATGTTTAGTCTGTGCATATGTCCTGAGTAGCTATCTTATCTTAAAGTTATAATCTTGTTTCAATGGTGAGATTATACAAAAATACTTACTTATCCCTTTGCATCTAGTAAACCTGCTCCACATTCCATTAGCATTGCATGTTATATGATCGTGTCCTTGGAGTTCGTAACCATCGTTGCAATGAACAGGAATAGAATGGTTGACGGTTGTATGCTTCCCAGTGAAATCCACCATACCGTGATTGATGTGATAAGTGTCACCACAATCTATATTATACAAAATAAAAAGATATGTTAGACATCGACTTTAGCTGGTTAATGTAACGGAATAATATCATTGCACTCAGGTTTTAAGGATATCGCCTGTGAAGATGGGAACCCCCTAAATGGGTACTTCGACAAACAGCAAAGACACATATGGAATCAGGGTCTGCACTTTTTGTTAGAACAAAATCGATCTTCAGAGAAAGAAATATATTTTTATTGCTAATTATAACCTATGGTCCCTCAAAATAATAAACCATCTTGGGATGTGTACTTGAGCACCTGTTTTTTGTTTGTTTGTTTTTTGTTTTTTTTTTGTTGTTGTTTGTTTGTTGTTGTTTTTTTTTTGTTTTTGTTCTGTTTTTTTGTTTTTGTTTTTTGCTGTTGTTAATGTTTCGTTTGTTTGTTTGTTTTTGTTTTTTTGTTTTGTTTTTTATTTCAATTTTCTAAGTACTAAATCACTATTATAAACCAAATAGGAGAGTAGCGCTCAGCTAGTAATATCTATTCAGTATGTCCTGTAAAAAAGATAGCCCACGTTTTATTCAGAAATTAAACCAGGAAAGGTTCTATGTGTTGACATAATGTAAAATCTTAAATTCAGATCGAACTGACTGAAGACATATAATGATGGGATGTGAATTATTTAGTTTAGAGATTGTTATCCATTTACTAAACTTCACATTCACAAATAGTACATAAAGTTAAGGTGGTGAATTTAACACATACCCTACTACTGCAATTTTGACACAGCTGTTCTTGGATTATTTTTAGGAGAATCGTCCATTTTACTCCGAAGGAAAAGCCTGATAGTCTTCTACTGTAGTTACAACTGTTAAACATCGATGCTAACTATCACTCATATATGCAGCAGAAGCTCCCCGAATGTTTTAACAATGTTACATGTACCATGAAAATGTCTTTTCTGAACATTTTGCTGAATACCAATTCCCTAAGGTAAAGTTGGGTAACTTCGGACATCAGGTAAATTCGGACAGCAACCTTCTTTGTTTCATATTTTAATAATTGGAATAATAAAAATAGATTTATATAGCAAACAGTAAAAAAACCTGATGAGACGGCTCATCTGGATTTCCACTGTTTGAAAATCCATATGAGTCTCATCTGGATTTCCACTGATTGCAAATGTATGCCCAAATTTACCTGATGTCCGAAATTACCTGCTTTTACCCTATGTGTATCATAACTGCATCACCTGCCTTTGTAATCACAACAATGAAATCAGATTTGGTGGATACATCTAGCAGAACAGGCTTGTATTATAGCTGTATGCCAAACATTACAATAGTATTGAATTTTCTAGGTAAGGCTGGGAACTTTTTTGTTGTGCCCCCGTATTATGACTTTAGCAAGAACTCTTGTTTACAAGTGTTCAGTGTAATAAGAAGAGGATCTTACATGTTTAATAACTTCAGTGTCTGATAAAAATAATCACAAACTCTATTTTCAAGAAGAACATGTAGTTTTAAAATCACCCTTTTTCTATTTAAAATCTGTGTGCACGGGTCCGAAATTGAGTGAAGGGCCTCCTTTTGTCAAATTGTTAACTATATTTAAATACTGCTCAAATTCAAAGTGTTCTTTAAATGAAACGATATGCCCTTAACTTCAAATAATAATTATTGTCCCTAAAATCTGCCCAAAATATTTTGAATTTATTTAACATAGTATTTTTAATATGTTTTAAAAGACTTAGAGCTCATATCTGATAACATTTTTGTTGTATCAGAAACATCGAATAACTTTCTTGTATATGATAAAAAAAAAATTCCTCAGTGGTATAAAGTTATTTTCCAAAAAAACAAGAGAGAAAGAGCGAGGGGGTATGGTATGGTATGGTATGGTATGGAAGAGTGTGGTAGTTTAATACATATAAGCCTAACGCCCATATATGGGACAATGGCAAACAGTGTAGAAGAAGATCAGATGCCAAAGAGCGCAGCATCTGATCAGGTTCTGCAATTTTTGCTTACAGAAAGTACTTTTTAAATTTGAATGAAATGTAATTTTAACCCAACAGCCCTTAAATTCAAAATGAAATCGTCTAATTGATAAGGGCGTGATATTGCATCAGGCATAAATGGGTAAAAAATTAGGTAGTGCCTTTAGGAACAAAACAGCTTTACTCCATGTTTCATCAGTAACATATGTGGCATTACTGGCACCAGCTAACTACATCAAGAGAGAGGGACAGAGAGAGAGAGAGAGCTGGTGAGTAGGTATATACTTAAACCAATTTAGTCACTTTTCAAACTCATTATTTCTGACCAAACACTAATAAAATTGAAATGAATTTTTGCCTATATATGCATTTTTAATGGGCATACGTTTAGCGGTGTTTTTGAACTGTTATCTTTTGCTTCAAATTTTTTTTAAAGTAAAAATGGTTTTGGGAGTAGTTTTTTGAGAGTTTTTTTTTTTTTTAAAAATGACATTTAGGCGGTCACAAACTGATCTGTCCGACGTAAAACACACCAAACATTGAAATTTTGTTCATGGTAGATTTTAATGCATTTTTAAAAATGTTGCATTTACAAAAAAATAGAGATTTTTGAAATTCACCAGTAGCTCCTGGTAAAATTGTTAAATGCACTTTATTTTATTTGAACACTGTAGGCCAAACACAGGAGAATTTGATTAGTCCATTTTTGGCGATTAAAGTTTTATGACTACTGTACACTTCCAGTTTCAATGTGAGAGCTTAAAAAATTGACTTTGTAGAATTATGTTTTTTTTTTCAATTCTAAAAAAAGAACGGTGACGTCTGGTGATAATAAATAATCGCTGAAAATTTCAATACCGTGTTGCTGATAATAAAGCGTACAGAGCAGAGCAAATTCTCTATGTAAGTGGCAAGCTGAAAGCTAAATTTCAATAATGAACCTGCTCAAAGTGTTAGTCTTATGTTGTTGAGTTACAAACACCACGAGTCCGATGGAAACAAAACTTTTGAGGTTTAATCTAGCCAGTAACATCGTCAAACAAACAAAAACGTTAATTGATAAGGGCTCTGTGTTATGGTTTATATCGTAGAAAAGGTGTGACCTTTTGAAATGAGGGTACCTTTCTCTAACTTTGTCTGTGCAAGAAGTACATGTCATTTTTAAATGAAATAACTTGCAGAGTCTGGGCAAAGTATTGCTTCATTTAAAAAAGCATGAATTTTGTATACCTTTCTGAACTAGGGTAACAATGTAAGGTGACAGTTTAGAACTTGGTTTTAGTATAGGTAGTACCTTTAGGAATACGAGCAGCTCTACTCCAAGTTTCATAAGCAAGACATGTGATATTACTGCCACCAGCTTACTATACCAAGAGAGAGAGAGAGAGAGAGAGAGAGAGAGAGAGAGAGAGAGAGAGAGAGAGAGAGAGAGAGAGAAACTGAGAGAGAGAGAAACTGAGAGAGAGATGGTGCGTATGATAAAGGAGTACCTTTTGGAATACAAGCAGCTTCACTCCACTCTCCATTGGCAAGACATGTGATGTATCTGTGCTTACCAGAGATCTCATAACCACTGGCACAGAAAACTGGAACAATGGCACCATATGTGGTCGCTCTGCCATCAAACTCAGCGTGGCCATGATCCATGTGATACGTAGAATGACATTCTGTAAAATGAGCCATGGTATGTGATTTCCAACAATGTGGCATTTTGACATGTGAAGACTTGGACGAGCCTCTGCAGCCTCATTTTAAACTTATAAACTCCAAATGATGTTCAGTCAGTAGCTCAACCCTCATAAAATACTCAAGCGACTGACAAAGGCTCTGATCAGACTGTGCGTATGCGCAGGCTGATATGAGGCTTTGCTGGTCGCACATACAACATTGTTGGAAATCCCAAGCCACGGCTCAAAAAGTATTAACTCTTTCCTTGCTAGGGGCGCATTTGTCGTCAACCGATGACACTTGCAAACTTGCAAACGATTTGGACCCAGATCAGGAGCGACAAAACGTCCGGTCTGATCTGGATTTAAACCCTTTGACACTATGACAGTAATCCTGAAAGAATTTTTTGAAAAAGTCAATTTTGAAGTCAGCAGACGACAAAAAAAGCATGAAAATTTCCCAGCATGCATAGAGTTAATTATTGCTGAACTTAAAAGTAATGAAGAAGGCAATGATCAGGAATCAATACAACCCTTGTCATGTTAAATATTTTCATGCACACTACTTTTCTTCAATTTCAAGCTTGTTAACATGCAACATTCCAGCTGTATATGCATAGACTAAACCATGTGGATCGTCATTAGATGATCCGATTCTATGTTTTTTTCAAAATAGGACAAATCTTGATTCAGCAGTACAATGGTGTAGTTGATTTGTGAGAGAAAAAAACTTAACAAAAAAAAAATAGTACATGGTACAGTAAAGCCACTCTACCGGGCCCCGTAGCGCAGTCGGTAATGTGTCTGGCTACAGATGCGAGTCTGGCTGCAGATCCAGGGGTCGCAAGTTCAATGTAAGCCCGGTCCCATACTTTCGTGGAGATTGATCGTGAAATAATTCCTACAGTCATTCTCCTCCTTTCCGCTGAATCATTCAAGAAGGGTTGTTGTCAGTTACAAGCAAAAGTATGTGCACGAAGTACTGGTTAATTGCTTGTTCAAGCTTGCCCAGGAAAAAGTGTGGTTAGGTAAACTGACTGTCCCGCCATGACCATAGCTGTTGACTTGGGACGTAAAGCAACAAAACAAACAAACAAACAACACATATATGAAAAAAACTCTACTTCTGAATTTAATCGCAATTGTCATTTCTCATGAATTAAAAGAATAGCGTGAATTAAAAGAATAGCGGTAATGTGTATAAAGATACAATGTGTTAAAAGTTGAACTTTGCCCTATAAGCTCTTCATTGCAGTGGCCAAAAAATTTGCAGGTTTATCGTCTCCCTCTGAAGGTCTTTACAACAAGGCAACCACCAAGTTAGCATTTCATTCCAATGAAACATCTTAAGATGAATTGTCAATAATATAAAATTGGCTATCTATTATTGCAATCCAGGTGAATGTCAAACTACACAATTATTTGTTCATTTCTACATGCTCATTACGCTGAATCATTAAAAAGTAGTTGAAAAATTTGTGAGAAAAAGTTTATGGTGAGAAACACTCATTTATTGAAGTGGCATATGTTGTAGGTTGGAATTGCCTCAATGAGGCAATTCCAATGTGCACCAACAACATATGTTACTGAAATTAAGGAAACCTATTTTGAAATATACACTAATTAAGTATCATGTCCATTGGCTTTGCCTCTTTCAAACATCTCAAACTGCCAGTCAGTACTAAAACATGTGTCACTATATAGCAAATTGTTTATATCTACATGACAGCTATATCACCAAATTTGATTTCATGAACTTTGCTTTTGCTAAGCTGGTACTTGCGTGGTTGTAACAGTCGTGTGCAGATTCGTTAATAGAGTAATTAACATTCTAAAAGCTGCCTAGACCTTGTTTTCATAATAAAGGTATACATTTTGCCCTGGAATTGTGGGTCAGTATAGAAATAAGAATGGGTTTTATGTTGACCTTTGATTCGACAAATTGTGTTGTGGGTCCATGTTCCATCGGACTGGCAGGTAGTATATAGAGCGCCCTCGAGCACATAGCCTTGCTCACAATGGATGGGCAGTGAATGGTTAAACGTGCTTTGGTGTCCAGTATAATCCACATAGCCATGCTCTATAGTAAACGTCTTTCCACAATCTACAAAAAAGTAATGATGAAATTTGTACACGCCCGGCCAGGTTCCATACTTCGAGTTTGATCATCGAATAATTTCTACAGTCATTCTTCAGCATTCCGCTAAATCAATAAAGATTGTTGTCAGTTACTAGCGAAAATACACGTGTATATGTACACGAAGCACTGGTATACCACTTATTCAGGTTTGCCCAGGCAATGAGTGTGGTAAGCAATACTGAAACACTGACAATCTCAACCTGACCATATACAATTGATGCATTCTTTTGAGGTGATCAACAGGATTCATCAACACTGGAACAGTGATGTTCACTGAGGCGAGGCCGAGATGAACATCACTTTCGAGGGTTGATTAATCCTGATGTTAAAGCTGCATACTCTGTACCTATGAACATTTTTCGAACAAAAAATATTTTCTTTTTAAATCATTTGTAAAAGTAGAAAAAAGTTATGTTGTCACAATAAATCTAGATTCTACAGCTGAAAACTGCATGGAAAAGTGAATTATCTTATATACTGACGTCAAGAAAAAACGCCTCATCTAAAAATAAACGTGAATATCTCTTAGACTGATCAGACTAAAAATGAATTTTAGTGCATTATAACATCTTACCAGTCAAGCGTATCTCATGAAAACAAAATTGCTGAAAGAATATTTGAGGCTGAGAAAACGACCTCGGTTTGAGACATGGGTCACCATTTCGTGCGACACAAGATTTTAGCCACATTTGCTTTGTTTCCAGACACAATCCGTTGACAGGAATAACGTGTTTTACCATTGTAAAACAGTCTCTATTTTACCAAAAATGCGTTTATAATGTTCAGACAATGTTTGTATGCGTCTGCTGAAAGAAACAACTTACCCCACCCACCTTTTCGTCATGCATTTCAGTAAAACTTGAATGTCATGACTCTGCAAAGTGGGTGAAAAGATTGTTACGAATCCTTTGCAAAAGTCTTAAGTCTTTAACCAGCGACGATTGCGGAGGAAACGCAATCTGGCACGTGTTCCAGACGGCCGTTTTGGATGACGTTAACGTAGACCAACGACTGGCCATTGGGCGTTACAGCTTATCTTAAATAACGTAATTTTATGTTGGCATATTCTGTGTACATTACCTAATGTACCCCCTTATCATTTATTCCATTACTTAAAGGAAAACGAGGATGTTGGCAAGTTTTGGAAACAGACCTTACATTTTGTCTTTAATATGACGTAATAATTTCAAAAAGTTATAACTCGCAAGCACAACTGTTTGAAAAAATGATCCAAATTTGTTCTTTGATTAGCAAAGCATTTACGGCACAAAATGGGTGAAAATCTAAATTGAAATCATAAGCGATCCATGCACAATGCCGTCATGTGTACGTTGAGCCTGTATGACGTAATCGGAATAACGCGTCACCTGCATATCAAATTAAAGTCATTTTCCATCATCGCCCAACCTCTACATAAAGAAGCAGTACGTCGCTGTTCATTTTCTTTTATCATCGCTAAGAAATCAGTGATAATGAGTGAGGCGTTTATAGTTGACGTCAGTATAAAAACAGGTGTTTTTTCTCTTGTTTGTAATTATTTGCGTCCCTCCAATAATTCTAGACAGTTAAATTTTAACATAAATGCTGTTGTTTTGGCACTCATAATTTGTTAATTTTTATGAAAAAGGTAAAATGTATGCCTGAATTTTAGTATTTTTACTGTGTTCTTGAAAAATAGAAACATTATTTCCAAAATGAAAAATCAAAAGTTACAGACTATGCAGCTTTAACCAAAAATTAATGCACCAATTGTTTGTCATATGACACTGTCTCTCATTTCCTAGTTTTATTTAAAGTATTTTCATATTTACAAATTTACTCAAGTCAGATGCTCCTAGTGCACTTTCAGATTATTTGAACAAAATACTTCTCAAATTTCTTAAACTCTAATGAGATAAGCAAAATAATTGCATTTTGTAAATGCTGTTCTCATGAAATTAACAAATTCTGAATTCAACACATTTTACCTGTGAAATATACAAAAGAAATCAATCAGTGTTTCAAAGTCTATTTAAGCTGCCAGGCAGCAGTAAAAAAGGTCATGTTACCCTGTTCTATTATTAGCGGTCTGTCAGCACTGATACAACTTAATGTTAACCTGTCCTGAGCTCATCACTGTTTGACATCAAGATCTGTCACCACAGTGAAAGCTAGTTTCAGCCAATCAGAGGAGGTCTTACATAGGAGTCATATAACAATAGCTGTTGACTGTGTGTAAAACATCGAACAAACCGAATAAAACCAATCAGATGAATGTATTCATGCTACAGTGCATTCACGCATAAATAATTCCCTATTGGCTGTCTAGGAAGACACAAGGTTGTTTATGATAAGTAATCCAAATCAGAAGTGAAAGAAATCGAATCTGCAGGAATAAGAATGGGTGCCACTGTAAAAAAAACATGTTATCCTGGTTTGTTACAAGGTTCCACTCAATCCTGTCTATTAAGCTACAAGGACTAGCTAGATAGCTGAAATTATGCTTTCCAGAGAGCGCTGATCAGCTCTTTTGTATTTGATTTTTTTTATTCTTTACGTCCCAGTCAACATTTTTCAGTAATGTTGGACGTGTCTTCCTGGATTGAACCAGTACTAAGCAATGACCAATGTGAATTAATTAAGGACACGACACAGTGACGCCAGTAGTGAGGCTCAAACTCGCAACTCCTTGATCTCAAGACAAGCATTGTGCCACTGAGCCACTGCGCTCCCGGTCAGGCCCGAGGTTAAGTAAAACTTTTTCAATGCTCAATTCAGCTGAGCAAGAAATTTATCTTGCTCATAAATGTTAAAAATGGCAATACTTTTTGGTATTTAAACATTTATAAGCATGGTAAATACAACATCTGAGAGACTTAAAACTAGCAACTTCTTCATTTGTCTGTAATTTAGTTATTATGAGCAGTTGAAATTTCGCACTCAGTTGAGTTGAGCACGTAAAAAAGTTTTATTATCTCGAGGCCTGGGCCCGGAATTACAATGCCTCCTTAAAGGTAAGCAAGACTTAAGTTAAGTATTGATATTTCAACCTGCTATATTAAATGCTAAATAAATTGCCTGGATCGATGTGGTATTTGTGGTCAAAGATATCATTGAAATCTTCAGAAAAATCAAAAATATTTTGATTTTAATCAGTTTTAAACGTTATTTTTCGCATCCTGAAAAATCAATACTTAACTTAAGTCTTCCTTAACTCTAAGGAGGCATTGTAATTCTGGGCCCTGGTCTGCTTTTTTGTCGTACCATTGCAACAAAATAAGGTTTTATCGCGATGGGTCTTTAATAAATGAAACTACAGTACTGCCTGAGCTAAAGTTTACACTGGAGTGCACCTGTTTATCACTGGAGTGCAATGGCGTAGTCAGAACTCTGAAACGTTATGCACATCGATGGGAGACTACTGGATAAAGCAGTGATTCTCTTCAATTGCGTCCCTTTTCATAATGGGAACGTCTCTGAAAGGAAATAATTCGCTCCCAGGGGTAGCGAATTCTTTCCTTTAAGAGCAGTTCCTTTTGTCATGGAATATCACTTGTACCACAGTAGGTGACCTCCCTTGAATGTTACTTGAATATAACTGCGTAATGTGAGATACGCCAATGAAGTGCACACCACTGCTAATCAATAATAATGCATTGTGCATCTCAGTTGTAGGGCATATGCACAGCGGGTGTCAGCTTTAGTCCTGACCCCACTGTATGAATATTTTTTTCTTGTGTTTAACAATAACAGAATATAGAGCGAAGAGTTGATACCAGCAAAATGCATTTTAGGATGCTATCCATTCTTAAGTGGTGGTTCTGTTTTTGTTGATTCATTGTTTATTGTTGCTCCCATTGTTCGTGGGGGTTCTGTGTTTGGTCCTTGTTTTGCTATTCAGTACTTAATCCCATATAGTTTTGAAATCATCTTGATGGGGAAGAGAGAGCTGGTCGCATTACTTTTTTTGTGTTCTGGATGTCTTGTGACTGTTGGTGTCTTCCTCACAGCGTAAGGGTTGGTTTGGAGTTTGTGATTGTGGTATTTTCTGACCATACTCACTTGCGTTTTCCCACTGTAGGCTGTCGTACCAATCAAAAGTGACAGTGACGTAATACTTTGTTTACAATTGCTAAGTAACCACCAACGTGAACGCTTCACTTGAGCTAACGCGAATCGATAGATTACTTGTATATTAATCCTATCCTGTGGATAGGATTAATACACAAGTGATATATCGATTCTAAGTCCCTGATAACTTTGTAAACAAAACATGATGTCACTGTCACTCTTGGCTGGCAGGACAGTACTTACTTATTTCATGACAGTTAGTATATCTGCTCCACGTGCCATCCGATTGACAAGTTATACTGTGGTCACCTTGAAGATTGTAGCCCTCATTACAGTGGACAGGAACTGTGTGGTTTACAGTTGTATGCCTCCCCGTGAAATTAACATGTCCATGTTGCAGATGGTATTCAGAACCACAGTCTGGAAAATTGTGAACATTAAAAATAAGATGTTAGAATTTGAAAAATCATGCTAAATTGGGCCGCGGTGCGGGAAAATCTGTCTTCGAGGTTTCCGAGAAAGCGAGACTCAAGCCAGCCTGCTCAGCTACAGAGACTAGCTAGAAAATTGCAATTTCGCTTGTGTCAAGTCTGGATATGATACTTTACAATAAGCGAATGACAAAGGCGCTGATCCGACTGCGGGGATGCGCAGGCTGGTCTGCGCTTTTGCTATTCGCAAACCACCACCGAAGAAAGGTTTTCTCGCGCCGAGGACAATATAATATGACTTTTTGTTAAGTGATAGCAATTTGTTTGTGCGTTTGAGTTAAGGCTTACAGTCCCAGTCAACCATATTTCAGCCCTGCCGGGACTCCTCATAGAGAGGGGGAGAGGGAAAAGAAGAATGGGATAGACTAAAAGCCGTCAACCTCCACCCGAATTTGCTTCAAGTGATAACAGTATATTTTGCTGAGTTGACCAGCCTAAAAATATATTAAATAATTAGCAATCATTTTCACGTTTTACATGAAAAACACACAAGAAGACATTACAGAAAACCTTTGACAATCAGAGGAAGTGTCAAATGCAAGAAAGGTCAAGCCCAAAAGACGCTTTCAAGAAAAATGACAATCAGCAAAGCAGTAATAAATGATACAAATTTCATGTAAACAGACAATGAATCGCAACAGACCATGTGCTACCATTGTAATTGATCCGCGACATGTGATTCCAACAATGTGGCATTTTAACAAGTGTAGACTCAGACGAGCCTGTGCAACCTCCTTTTTAGCTTAGAAGCCCCAAATGATGTTCAGTCAGTAGCTTAACACTCGTAGAATATTCAAGCGTTTAGCAAAGTCTCTGATCAGACTGCGCATATGCGCAGGCTGGTCTGAGACTTTGCTGGTCGCACAAATCACATTGTTGCAAATCTCATGTCCTGGCTCATATTGTATATTGGAGTGAGCGACAACATTTCCAATGTCAGTTGCTGTTTGGTGGGTCCAGGTAACGCTGTTATAAAACATAGGCTTCGGATATTTTCTTGTTCATTTTGATGTTACTGATAAGAATGTCAGTATATATCAAAACATTTTTAACCCGCCCCTTCCTGTACTTCACAACCATTCAGTTTGCACATTATTTTAATTTTTTGGCCGAATTAATAACATATTTTTTTCAATATTTGTAATATCTATTAAGTAAATCATTAAGTAAATTCGTGAAGTGGTCAATGTGACCATTTCCAAAGGCGCAGTCATGAAAAAGCAGGAGAAATTTAAAAGTAGGTCATAGTGTATATATTACAATTATAAAGAAATTAAGCGGTGTGCTCGTTCCCACTTACTTCCTTTATCATTGTAATACATGTATATGATATATAACCTTTACATATTAGAATGACTCATCTAACAGACAGGGGTACATGTACCATAAAGAAACTTTTTTACTTAACTACATATTCACTTTTGTACATATATATTTAGTTTAAACAGTATAGTATTCTCCAGTTAATTGCATCCCTCAGCTCTATTTTAGAACATGTAAAATAACTATAATATGTAAATTGTAATTGTAGAGAATCTTTGCTTTATACAGTAGTCTCCCTTCGATGTGCGTAACTTTTTCAGCGTTCTGACAACGCCATTGAATATGACACAAGGCATTAAATATAACCAAGAACATTCCATGCTCCAAAACAGCAAGAGTGCGGACTCTATTTTGAATATGTACATGTAAACTGGATGTTTTTTAGTGTTTATTTAATAAAATACATACCCCTAGATAATAGAGTAAATGCCTTTGAACCTTGTGTCGTGATGGCCCTTGTCACATATGTGATCTAATCACAAAAGTAACAGGACAGTGTTAAACACAAATGTAACATATTTTGTGTCGAATGAGTGATCGATGCCGAATTTTGATGTGACAAAGAATCATATTTGTAACAGGTCAATTTCTATTTAGAGAAATTTGAGTGAAACACATTTATCGCACATGTTTTAGTTTTAGTGTTAGCACCAGTTAGGTCAATATCAAGTCAATATCATGAACTTTTTATAGAAATTTTATGAAAGCAATGTGGTGATATATCAACAAAGAAATGCCTTTTAATAAACTGCATACGAGTGTGATTTATTGTCAACCCATATTTTTGAAAAACACACTTGTAGCAGATTTTAACCATTACGTTTGTGATCCCACATTTATGAGTGATTCCTGATTTTTGACTTTTTTCTACTTTTTCATGATTATGGTCCATTCTAACACACCTCGCCTATAGAGTCAATGCTAATACATGTTATATCAAACAATAATTCACAGTTTTGAATGCGCGAGGAAAGTGCGCACTAGCTGACGTCATTCATTACTGTAAAATGACGTCAGTTCTGGCGTTAGATGGTGTAATGTCGTTTTTACGCCTGAAAGACGTTACAAATACATGTAAACGTATGCGACACAGTCGAACTATTGGCGGGAATTCTACAGTGCAATGGTGGAAAGTTGGAAGAATCTGAAGTCTTCAGATGGGTTTTCGTCATTTATTGTGTGTTAGAATCGAAATAGATCAGCTCTAGTGCGTGAATTGTTGAGTAATAATTCACTTCATGATTTTACTTTTAAAGGCAATTTCGGGTATTGTCCACGTGCATCATTCCTGCGACGGGAATCGGGGAAAATTGTCTGGGTCCCGTCTTTCGACCATTTTCAAATTCGCATCAATACAGGTTTCAGATACGTTTACGTCTGGTGGATATTTCAGCATTTTCTGGACAAAATAAAGTAACCAAATTGTGTCCGAAATATCTATTGATTCGTTATTATAAATGATCGTCTCAGTACCAAATGCTGATAAAAGTAGATCTGGCAAATTCAAACAATATACAATATTATCAAGTTTATACGGTGTATGCGAATACGAATATGGCCGGTAATCGGATTGTGTGTCCAATACATACAGTTAATTTGGACGGCGCACGATTTGACCTTGTAGCCTAGTGGTTAGCGCATCAGACTCTTAAACCAGCGGACCAGGATCGATTCCTGGGTGGGCACCTATTAAACATTGGTTTTTTATTCTTCTTCTTCTTCTTCAGCTTTATAATAAGGAAATACTTCCTACCAGTAATATAAATTGATATAAATGACAAAAAGTACACTCCATAACGTTTTATATTGAGTTATCCTCAAAATGTGTGGGGGTAGGGATGCTCTCCTCAACGAAAATTAGACTGGTGAACCCCATCGTTTTTTCTGAAAGGTTGGCTAAAAGTCTATGAAATAAAAACAAACTTTGAGATTGTTAATGCCAAATTTTTAAAAGTACATTCCATAACGTTTTATATTGAATTATCCTCAAAATATGTGGGGTAGGGGTAAATTTTGCTCTCCTGAACGAAAATTAGTCTGGTGACCCCATTTTTTATTCGTTTTCTAGATAATTATTTATAAATCTATGGAACAAAAAAAAACTTTGAGATTGTTAATGCCAGATCTTTTAAAGTACACTCCATAACGTTTTATATTGAATTATCCTCAAAATATGTGGGGGTAGGGGTAAATTTTGCTCTTCTGAAAGAAATTTATTCTGGTGACCCCCATTTTTTTTTCTTTTTTTCTAAAAGGTTATATAAAACTTTATGAAATAAAAACAAAACTTTGAGATTGTTAATGCCAGATTTTTTTTAAAAAAAAGTACACTCCATAACGTTTTATATTGAATTATCCTCAAAATATGTGGGGGTAGGGGTAAATTTTGCTCTCCTGAAAGAAAATTAGTCTGGTGACCCCCATTTTTTAATCTTTTTTCTAAATTGTTATATAAAAGTCTATGAAATAAAAACAAAACTTTGAGATTGTTAATGCCAGATTTTTTAATATACAATTTAATCTAAAAATCGTATTCTTATTTTGGAAGAATTTCCCAAATAGATCATTCAGTATCTTGCCATGGCTTGGGAAAACAAATAAATTTTCACTTTTCCTATAAAGCTTGATGTAGTGAGTAATAATTAAAATAAAAATAAAAAAGCTGGATGGCGATTACAACTATTTTAACTTAATATTAAGGACTTGGGTTTTTTCAGAAAATTGGTAAAATGCTGAAAATTTCCATGTCAGATTATGAATAATCGAGCGCGGTGACATATCCTTTTTATTTCATAAATCGACAGTCCATACATAAAACAAACTGTATGCAAAGAATTAAAAAGATCTTAATGCTGGAAGTATTTCCCGCAATTGCCCTTAAAATAGATATTGCACATATTGACAAAATATGTGACTAAGTTGGCCAAAAATTTTCTGTGCAAACCGATTGGTTGTGAAGCACAGGAAGTGGCGGAGTAAACTATAATAATACCTCTTAGACGACAGGAAGAGTTACTCCAGCTTCCATCAGCAAGGCATGTTAAATAATGATCTCCGTGGTGCTCGTATCCTTCCATACAGAAGACAGGCGCTATGTCACCGTATGGTGTCTCGTCTCCTATAAATTCTGCATGGCCATAGTCTATATGGTGTGTGTTACTGCAATCTGCAAATACACATACATGTAACATGTAAACGGTCACTCTCAAAAAGACCAAAAATTGGTTTCAAGACTAATTATCGCTTAATGCAGGTCAAAAGTATTGCAGAATGCTCCAAGGGGAGCATTACGCAATACTTTCGCCTTCATTCAGCTACCGCTTGTCCTTAAGACCTTTGTTTTGTCTTTTTGAGTGACCGTTTTACACAGGTTTTACTGTACAAAGGGTTAAAGCAAACTATTACTGGGATCTTTATAGAAGCATTTGAACCAGCACACGCTAGTTTGATAATTATAGCATACTCCAGTGCGCAAAAGCCCATTTTAAACACCCATGCTGGCGTATACAATTGGCGATGAGTCTTCTGTCAATACAGGGGCGTAGCTATATATACACAAAAACGTTTGATGACGTTGGTATCGCCTCCTCATAGGCACCCTTTGATGATTTGTCACCAATTAACGCAAAGTGAATGAGGGCCTGATCATATAATTTTTTATAGCCTACCATTACCCAGAGTGTGTTTATCTTGGCATTTTTGCGGCGTCCCATCTGGGTCTAAACTGTTATACATGTTCCTTTTTCTCATGCATTCAGCCTGTCCCACAAGTGCGTATCCTGATTTTTAGGTTAGCTACCCCACTGCTCCATGTCTTAGGTATTTGAGTAGCGACCGCTGATGCAAATATGTTATTTTCTAAAATGCTTCTGGATAAAACAATCCACAATTATTTTTGTGTTGCTGTTATTTTATTTATTATGTTGTTGTTTTTAATCTGTTTGCCTTTTGCTTTGTTTCGTTTTTTTCTCTATCTTCGTTGTTGTTGTTGTTGTTGTCGTCGTCGTCGTCGTCGTCGTCGTCGTCGTTGTCGTTGTCGTTGTCGTTGTCGTTGTCGTTGTTGTTGTTGTTGTTGTTGTTGTTGTTGTTGTTGTTGTTGTTGTTGTTGTTGTTGTTGTTGTTGTTGTTGTTGTTTACTGTTGGTGTTGTTGTTGTTGTTGTTTGTGTGGGGTTTAGAGAAACGCTATCAGGACACACTCCCTTCTGAGTGCTATGATAAAGCACACCATCATGACCATGGCCCCGTGATGTTGTACGTACGTATAATCTGACATGAACTGTTGGTGCTCCAAGCGCCACTCTCAAGACAGACCGTGTGACTATCTCCGTGGAGCTCATAACCAGGAACACAGAAGACAGGAACCTTGTGGTGCACCGTAGTATTCCTCCCAATGAAGTCAGCGTATCCGTGCTGTAGTGAGAAGGTGGTTCCGCAATCTGTGCCATAGAAAGAAAAAAAATATGTTCATATGAGTATGAATCAAAAAATTAGATTTATGTACGTATCACATAGTCGAGCAACGAAGACTCAGGCGAGTTAGCGCATATGCGCAGACTCGCCTGAGCCTTCGCTGCTCACAGACACAAAGTATGGATGTAGATGAATACTTAAATAAAATTTAGGTTTCTTGCCCTGCAAAATATGCCATCATGGGCGTTAATTTAAGAAATGAATTCAATTGTTGGACAGTTCATGGAACCATGAATACTTCGAGTCTCTTGCAAAGTAACTTGCAAAGTAAGTGAATCCCGAAATGCTTCACGTTAACTTTGCAAGAGACCCGAAATATTCATGATTCCATGAACATTCCAAAATTGAATTTATTGCTTATATTTACATTTTACTATAAATATCTAAAATATATAAGTTATTTTTAATTTAGGGATTAAAATAGCTTTGTATTTAAAGTATACTCGTATTAACGGTTTAGTCGGAGTGTAAAACGGAAAAGCGGAACAGCCTGTGTGAACACGGACAGCCAATGGAGCAAAGTGCGTGCACGTGCGACTTAGGTGTGGCTCGCTGTCAATCACAACACCAGTATCACATCTGACGAATGAATTCGATGTTCGAAGCAAATTGCACGGGCAAGTGAGCTTGACAGCTGTCAATCAATTTTTGTGTAATTCATGAGGCTATAAACGGTTTCAAAAATCTAAAGATTCATTAAAGGATTCCTTTTAAAATGTAAATATAAATAAATGTACGTACACAAACCTCATGTGCTTGCCAACACTGATGACCACTTATCAGTTTTATTTTTCTGACTAAGCGCTAATGATATTAAAATTAATCTTTGTCCAAATATGTGCATTTCAATGGCTGTGATTTGCTCAGTGGTAGAGTGCTTGACTCGAGACCGAAGGGTAGCGGGTTCGAGCCTCACCGGCGTCGCTGCGTTGTGGTCCTTGAGCAAGACATATTTATCCTAGCTTAGTACTGGTTAAACCCAGGAAGAACCGTCCCGCATACTGGAAAGATTGTTGAGTGGACGTAAAGAATCAAATCAAACAAACAAAAACTTCACGATTTAAAAAAATCAACTTTTTGAAGCAAATAAGCGTTTTGAGTGCAGTTTTCATCGAGTTGAAGTGGAGGTGATTAAAAACCCGTCTAGCCGGCTTGCAAAAGCACCAAAAACTTGAATATTTTCTTACGGCAGATTTTTCATAATTTTTTTTTTAAAAAAAAGCTTTTTTCACATTTTCCGATATTTTCGTAAATTATCAGCTGCATATACTAAAAGTATTATATGTGTTTTATTTCATGTGAACATGTTTGACCAAACACAATTACAGCTTGATCAGCCCATTCATGCATTTTCTAACGTTCGATATTTGTCCAGACTGGTGTCCACTTCCGGTTTTAATGTGGAATTTTAACGGTCATGTAAAAGATTTATGTTTTATTTCATAAGTAGAACAGTGACGCCTATGCACATTAAATAATCGCTGAAAATTTCAATGCCGTGCGACAGATAGAAATGCAAAGGCTGTATCCAAGTGGCATGGTTAAAGCTAAAATTCTTTGATTAATCTGCTGAGTAGAAGAAAAATGCTTAGTTCAATTGTCACACAACTTTTGATTTTGTTTCATCTTATAGCATACATGTTATTAACAGCTTCAAACTAATTAAATATAAATGGATAACGTATCTGAGGAATATTTTATATCACACTAAAAAGTGTGGCTTTTTGAAACTCAGACTTCGTCAGTGCAAGATCTACCAGTTATTTTGAAATGGCATATTTTGCAGAGTCTCGACAAAGCCTTCGATTTTTTATACAGTATAAATCTATTTTGTAAGAGCGAATTTTACTTTCTGAACAGGCGCAAAAATGTAAGGTGGCCACTTTTAACTTCGGTTAAGTGTATCATTATGTCCTTTTCTATTTCATTTACCAGCATTGTAGATAGACGACAAATACCAAATAAATCGACCTTATAAGCGGGGTTATCCCTTTCCGCAATTCACTAAAATGGCTCAGACATGTTACACGTTAATAAACTATTACATACTTTTTACTTGCTAAAATATATTTTACCATTTTTTATTTTATTTCTTTAACAGTGAGTGACATGGAAATGCCACAATTACATACTGCATATCTATACATGGAACCGTGAACATGAGACTCTGAACACAATATACGCGAATCCGGAAAGTTTTGCCAGAGACAATGTTTTTTTATTTATATTTTTCTTCTTTTGATGAGGTTAGAGAGGATTCAAATAGCACTAAAAGAGGGCCATCATCGGCCCGCGAGCGAAAAGCCATTTACTGATATAGGTAAATCACGACCTTTTCACGAACTTTTTAATTTCGAAAATATATGTTTTATACGCAATTCACGAAAATTTCCGAATTTACAGTATATAAGATGTAAGATATGAAATACTGCATTATTAAAGCTTTGTCTTTTCATAGTTGACCGTCCTTATTTGTTGAACATGTCAGAAGGGGCTGGATCGTAGGGTGCCCGTTTTTGAAGTTTTGAGAGTCTTTCTAAATTAATTCTTTATGTGATATTACAGGTACTTGAGCACTTTATTGTTTCTTGTTTAATAATATCTAATATTTCAAAGTCACATACTCGAAAACTACAAATGAGCAGCAACATGAGATTTGCAACAATGTGCGACCAGCAAAGCCTCAGATCAGTCTGCGCATATGCGCAGTCTGATCAGAGCCTTTGCTAGTCGTTTGAATATTCTGTTATTGTTAAGCTACTGACTGAGCATCATTTGAAGTTTCTAAGCTTAAAAGGAGGCTGCACAGGCTCGTCTGACTCTACATTTGTCAAAATGTCACATTGTTGGAAATCACATGTCACGGCTCAAATGTATGCTGCAGTAACATGATATTGAGACATGTTTTACCATACGTCTTCACAGAGGGGGTGGACAGGGGGGGCGGGGGTACGGGGATGGAGGGTGCGGAATCGGGGGTGAAGGGTGCTGAATCGGGGGTGGAGGGGGCGGGATGCGGGGGTAGAGGGGGCGGGGAGCGGGGATAGAGGGGGCGGGGAGTCTGGAAAGATAGGAGCGGGAAATTGATTTTTTTTTATAGAAAATTCAAAGAAAATGGCAGTTTTAGGCCTATAAGTTATATTAAGGTCCACCAAGAAAAATATGCATATTTGTGTGGAATATTTTGTCACACGACCCACGTAATGTATGGCGCCAGTAAGATTTCAGCTTGATTTTTACTGTCGTTCAAAGAACAGAGATTACCGAGAAAACGAGATTTTCAGGGTAGGTTGTCTTTAGGTGAATGATAGATTATTTAACTCAGTAACAGAAACAAATCCAACTAATAAAGGAGGCTTAAAATTTACTTTTTAAGGAACCGATTAGCCCAATTGTGCAAAGAACCCAATTGACTTCTGTAAACTAATAAAAAAAATAAAACACAACATGAGTTGTGCTATGTTCGATAGTCCGCATTTTAATATCAAATTGTCAGTGTTTGAGAAACTAACTAAACAAAGATTGTTTGACAGACCCGAAAGTTTAATACCACGCATATCGTCAAGCTTGGAAAATTTATGCCAGTGTTTTTGATTTTTCACATTATCGATGTATCCCGTATTTTACAGTGATATTTGCAAAAAAAAGAACATGTATTGAGACTAAAATGCAGAGGAAAGTCATTCCCTTTTTCCACCACATGTGAAAATGTTTCATGAAGTTTCAAAAGCTCCTTGGCGCTTATGTTTATGTTATAATGTCTACCCGACTCAAACCATACCTTATCGTACAGGGAGACTCCCTGAAATGAAGTATAAAATACAACTTTTTACAAGATCAAGAAATCTACCGGATCTGACTGAAAAAGTTTACTTTATTTTCTTGTCTTCTGCTGATAACCTTTGCAAACAGTTGGGCCCAGGTCAGCACCGACAGAATGCCTGTCCTGATCTGGGTTCTACTAGTCCTGATCTGGATCCAAAGTATATGACACCTTGGCTCTGATGTTCATGAAAAAAATCGAAAAGGTTAATTTTGAAAAAAAAATCAGCAGATGGAAACAAATGCATGAAAAATCACCAAGTATGCAAATAATTAATCGACTCTTACAACATGTATTTATTGATTTCAGTAGATGTTATTCAGACTTCAGTCGATGGTACACCATCGCAAATGACCGCCTTTTACATGAAATGTTGCCCGTGCCCTCTACATCATGTGATCTAAGCACCTGCAAAGTTTGAAGTTGCTACATCCAACCATTAAGGTAGAAATGTATTTACAAGAAAGTTGCTACGTTCAAGTTATGAGTAGATGCATTTACAAGAGAATACAGTATTGACCTTGACATTGGGTCAAAGGTTACATAAGATTTTGCCCAGTACCCTCTATATCATGTGACCTATGCACCTGCAAATGTCCAACGGTTTAGAAGAAGATGCATTTACAAGAAATTATATTATTTGACCCACATGTAGGTCGCATGAAATATTTCCTAGTATCCTATGCATCACGTGACGTATGTACCTGCAAAGTCTGCAGCTGCTACGTCCAACAGTTATGAGTAGATGCATTAACAAGAAAATACAGTATTAAACCTTGGTCTTATGGTCAAATGTCACACGAGATGTTGCCCAATGTCCTCTATATCATACGACCTGTGCACCTGCAAATGTTTAAGTTGCGGCGTTCAATGGTTTAGAAGAAGATGCATTTACAAGAAAATACATTGTTTGACCTTTGACCTAGGTCGCATGAAATGTTGCCTAGTATCCTATGCATCACGTGACGTATGCACCTGCAAAGTCTGAAGTTGCTACGTCCAACAGTTATGAGTAGATGCTTTTACAAGAAAATACAGTATTAAACCTTGTCCTTATGGTCAAATGTCACATGAGATGTTGCCCAATGTCGTCTATATCATATGACCTGTGCACCTGCAAATTTTGAAGTTGCGGCGTCCAACGGTGAAGAAGATGATGCGTTAACATTAAAATAGATTATTTGACCTTGACCTAGGTCGCACGAAATGTTGTCCAGTATCCTATACATCATGTGACCTATACTGCTGCAAAGGTTGAAGTTGCTGGAGGAGATGCATTTACATGAAAATAATTTATTTGCAATTGTCTCTTGACAATGTTGTTGCCCAGCATCCTCTACATCATGAAACTTATGCAACTACAAAGTTTAAAGCTGCTGCGACCGACGGTTTAGGAGAAGATACAATTACATGAAACCGCACGCACGAACATACGCGCACACGCATGGACAGATTCAGATGGACCAACTTTGGTACGAAATTAATGTACCCTTTTTTCTACAAGAAAAGGCGGGTACATTTTTGTTTAAAATGTCTATTTTACGAATACATCTTCAATATTTAAACGGTCAAAAGGTAGGCAAACCTTATATTTTATAAAAAAAAATTTGCATGAAAAAAAGTAAAAAAAAAAATCCTTAAAAATTTAAAATTAGAATACTGAATAACCCAAAATATTTCCAAAAAAGGAGGCCGTTAGGGTAACCTGAAGCAAGAAGTGTTTTGCCTAATATAAATACTGTTAACTTTGCTCACTCCAGAAGAAACATTCATCTCATGTGACAGTACTTTTAAGGGTCGCGCAGCGCAGACGATAAATTGTCGGATTGCAGATGCATGTCTGACTGCAGATACAGGGGCTGAGAGTTCGATCTCGGCCTGGTCCCATACTTTAGTGGAGATTTGATCTTGAAATAAATTATACGGTCATTCTCCTCCCTTTCTCTGATTCAAGTAGGGTTAAGCATAAAAACAAACAAACTAAAGTATGTTTAACTCTTTGTCCCCTGAAAATGCAGATGGGTTTTTGGTAAGCTATTTTTAGAATTAATTTTGGTTCTTGGCTACGCTTAAGTTCGTGAACAAGAACAAAATTTTATCAGGGGGAGGGAAAAATCTGACAGGGAGAGGGAAGTGGGGTTGGAGGGGGAGGGAAGTGGGGGAAGAGGGGGAGGGAAGTGGGGTGAAAGGGGGAGGGAAGTGGGGATTGGGTACCCCCCTGTCCACCCCCTCTTCACACACACATGCCACATTTTTTTTTTACATCACGCATTCGTATATTGAAATCTACACTCTCCGTTCCTGTTTGTTAAAGTGCAAAATTCTTAAATGGATATGCGTGCACTTTATTACGTGATCAAAGTAAGAAAGACGGCAAAGATCAGGAATCGATACGATCAAGTACCACACCTGGCCCAGGATATGTAACACATGGGAAAGTGACAAAAACAAATTAAACATCACGAACAAGAGCCAAGAGGTCAGCCCTTTCCCAGCAGGTGACCACAAGGCAGCAATGAACAAATTGTTTCTCTAACCCTAAAAGCGCCAAATCACGACTGCAGCAGGCGACAAATTTTTTCGACATCCTTCCTAATTTTCGAAAAAAATAAGGTATGATATTTCATGAGAATCGTGTACCTTATTAGTTTGGTTAATTGAAAAGACAGAAAAATGAATTTTTCGTCTACGGCGCTTTATGGTTTAGTTTGTACTGTCAATACGTGGTATGCATTTTTATCAGCTACCTCTCATATTAACTGCATTGTTGCGCGTTGCCTGATAAACATTGTCTATCTCAGGCATGTGCCTTTATCAGGTCATGATGACGTTGCTCTTTTTGAATGACGTCGCTTATGATACTGAATCAACATAAAAATCGAAAATTGCGTCATAATCGCTAGTTTGAAGAGAGAAACAATGGGTAAACTGATAAATAGAATACCAGGTTCGAGTCTTTGGATATCACCAGGCTCAGCTTTGAGAACGCATGTTAAATCGCTCGGCAAGCCTCGCGATGTCAACAAGCGTTCTCAAAGTCTTGTCTGGTAAAACTTGATATCAAAAGACACTAACCTAGTATTCTCTATCACCTATCGGAAGATAATGTGTCTGTCGTAAACATCAACGTAATGCGACACCATGGACTGGATCTGGTTTAGTACATACTATCAGTACGTGATATGCATTTCACCTATCGGAAGATAATGTGTCAGTGCGACACTATGGACTGGATCTGGGAGCCTGCATCTGCGCATGTACTTACCAAGAAGTGCAGCTGCAACCACGTGACTTGACCCTAATAGAGTGATCTGAAAAATATATCACAACCACTCAGCAGCAAGAGCCAGGCCAGCACCCAATCTCGGGCCACCATCGGCCCTCCAGCAAAACGCAATTGCTTGGTGTGTCTGCAGTGTAAGATTGTGGTATTTCCTACTATATTGGAATGGCGTTTCGCTGGCACACGTGGCCCTCTATTATGTGCCGACTAGTTTTATGATTACCCCAAGAAATGTCTATAATATCTTCATGCCCCCCCCCCCCCCAAAAAAAAAAAAAATATTCATTTTTCTGAAAACCTCTAAAAATACCGAAATTCAAAATTTGAATCCCAAAAATGAGCCTAGCCTACGTATGTGTGAGAATACCAGAGTAACCCCTCCCCTCTTTGACCCTCCAAGCGTTTATGTATCAAACTTGGATTATAAAATTAACTTTTTGTAGAGGGTCACCCAGGACCCTGCCCCGTCAAATTGTTTTCCAATCTGACCATTTGCTTAAGAAGAAAATATGAGCCGCAAAATGTGTTCTCAAACAGTTAGGTATGCGCGACCAGCAAAGCCTCAGATCATACGCACAGTCTGATCAGAGCCTTTTTAGTCGCTTGAATATTCTATGATTGTTAAGCTACTGACTGAACATTATTTGGAGTTTCTATGCTTAAAAGGAGGCTGCACAGGCTCATCTGAGCCTAGACTTGTCCAAATGCCACATAGTTGGAAATTACATGTCGCGTCTCATTTTTTGCGTCTAAAGTTTCTTATAATATCAACCATACACCCTGGCGGCAAAGTTTTGACGAATTTGCTTTTTATGTAAAAAGTCAACAAGTTACTACAACAAGATAGAACAAAACTCATGTATACTTGCGACTCCTAAAGGCGTACTTAGGCAAACAGTGAAGACTTAGATTAACCCATTCAAGCAGAATGAACTTTCCTATCTCTATAGGACGAGTCTAATTCAAATTTTAGTGGTGTTGGGTGATATTCTTTATTTTAGTCAAATTTTAATAGAAAATTCTGTAAGCAAAAAGTGAAGACACTGATCAGACGCAGCGTTCTGCTGCGTCTGATCTGGGTCTGCACTGTTTGTACATGTCCCACAAAAAGGACGCTAGGCTTATATGGGTTAAATGCCGCACTCTTTAGACAAAATCAATGTTCGAAAATTATAATGCTGTGACTCCTAATTTTAATAAATTGGTCATAGTGACTTTCTTCAATGTAGCTTTATTAAAAATAAATCATTGTTCTGAAATGGGCTTATACCATTCACTACCATAAAGAAAACTTCATTATTTATTTACTCAGAATTTATTATCTAAACACATAACACCTAGCTTAGTTAATTTTATACATTTGGGTTATTGGCTTCAATTATGTAAACATGAGAATTTATCAACCCGAAAACGACTTATTCACTGAGGCTGCAAGACCGAAGTAAACATCATCTTTGAGGCTAGATAAATTATTATGTCCATCGAAATAGAAGTCAATATCTTTTTTGTCATATGACTTCAACTGTAAATGAACATGGTCTACTCTCACTTTTGTAACTAGATTTGTAATGTTGAAGTCATATTGATTTCGAAAGGTAGATGGATTATCTGAAAGGAAATTGTTAATCAAAAACACCTTTTTTAAATTTTGTTTTTAGACTCTTTTACACAAGTTTTAGCAACTGTTTTAAAATATTTTAAGTATGGCAGAAGACAAGCATCAGAAATTGATACAATCAAGTACCACATCTGACCCAAGGTACCATATGGAAATATAACGAAAACACCATACACCAGAAAAGCAAGAGGTCAGCCATTTTTCAGCAGATGGCCACAAGGCTGCAAGGAACAGACAAGACAATTTGACAAAGACATAGACAAACACGAAACACAAATAACAAAAAGAAAGTAGTTTTTTGAATTTCGAAATGTTGATGGATTATCTGAACGCAAGTTGTAAATCTAAATCACCTTTTACAGCGAATCCAGGGAGAGACCCATACAAACCATTATGAAAGTTTCTTCCAAATCTCTTAATTATCTTCCAATATTCTTTTCAAATTCAATGGTGGATAGGAAAGTTAACTCTTGACCTTTGAAAGAACCTTAGAGCTGATTTCATTTATCTTCATTTCAATCTTCATCAGTAATTGGTTTACAAAACAAGTGTAACAAGTACGTTACATGTGACCATACAAGGAACCTGTTGGAAATGAAACTATTTGTCCGGGTTCTATTGTGAAGAGATTATGAACATAGATTTTGTAAAGATAAGAGGAAACTACCAACAAAATCATTTCTCAAATATTCAAGGGAGTTATCAACCTATCACTAGCCTAAACAAACTTCATGTCATATCAACACCTTGTGATATCAAAATCTTTTATATGCTTGCCAGTTAACTTTATAATCCTTCAATGAATATGAATGGTGATTTCATAGTTTGACAAGAGGTTTAGAAGAAACTTTCATAATGGTTTGTATGCATCGCTGTCTGTATTGGCTGTAATACATTTTGTTTATTTGACCAAAGAAAAACTAACACACACCACTAATTTTCCTGTTGGTAGATGAAACAGCAAGTCATGTCAATTTCATGCAGCTCATGCAATCTTCATACTCGCATGCTATTTTAGCTTTCTACGGGATGGCATTAGAAACTGTAAAAAATATCAACCTCTGGAAACTTCTTTGTTTGAGCTGGTTTCGTCTTATATCAACCTCAATGCCAGTTAAGACCTGTTTTCAAGTAGACAGAGATTATGCAACCAATTGGCCACGAAGTAGACCAGATTCTCTCCGGTGATATGACAACATAATAATTGAGCCACGACATGATATTTCCAACAATGTGGTAAGTGCGACCAGCAAACGTTCGCTAGTCGCTTGAATACCCAATGAGTGTTAAGCTACTGACCGAACATCATTAGGAGTTTCTAAGCTTAAAATGAGGCTGCATAGGCTTGTCTGAGTCTAGACTTGTCAAAATGTCACATAAATATATGAAAAATGAGGGTTCTGGACCAAAACTTGCGTCCAGAATTCTCAGGCGCTCTGGCATTGCTATTTTAGCTAAAAGCTTTGCTACTCTGGCATTGCTATTTTAGCTAAAAGCTTTGCTATTCGAGAATAGCAATGCTTTTAGGTAAAATAGCGAATACCGATGCCAGAGGGCCTGAGAATTCTGGCGAGAATATCAATTATTTTAGCTAAAAAAGCGATGCCAGAGTGCCTGAGAATTCTGGACCGCGCTTTTTGGTTCAGAACCCTTATTTTTCATATATATCACATTCTTGGAAATCACATGTCGCGACTCATTGATATATTACCAGCAAGAACAGCAGCTTCGTCCCCATTCTTTCAGTTCAGCACGGCACTTCTCTCTGCTCCTATATATACAAAAATATTAAATGACATTAGATCCCCTTAAAATATGTCAAACTGCCAGCTCTCTTACAATTCTTAATTTTGCTAAATGATAAATGAAAAAGATGATAGCTACACAAAATACAATAAATAATAAACAGTATACATGTAGTATTAAGTATCCGTTAGGTACTGTTACAACGCATGGTATCAGTTTCGAACAAAGTAACCTAGGCTTACATACCCACATACAACTTGTATATGACTTGGTATGTGTATGCTGGTAGACAGTATCTATCAATTTGGTTTAAAACAATGTTTCCATACACCCATAATCATGCTCAAACATGACCGTGAGCAGTCATGGAAGAACACACACACACACACGCGTGCGCGCCCGCGCGCGCGATCCTGTTTGTGCAACAAACACATGCATCCAATAATTGTGTATGTATAGTTGATCAATGATGGGTATTGGTATTTCGGACAAATCAAACATCTTTGTGTGTTGATCAACATCAGAAATCTGGGCGAGGTTGGTACCGTCAAACACGCTTAATCCCTCCAGTAATTGTCTTACTGACCGTTCCAAGGCGGTGCTTCTTTTGTGGATCATTTCTGTTATTTCTGTTTCGTGTTTGTCTTCGTCATGACGTCTTGTCTGTTCCTTGCAGCCTTGTTGTCACCTGCTGGGAAGGGCTGACCTCTTGGCTCTCTTGTATGTGATGTTTTGCTTGTGTTTTTGTCACTTTCCTATGTTGTGGCCTGGGTCAGGTATGGTATTTGATTGTATCGATTACTGATCTTTGCCTTCTTCCTTACTTTTTCTCAAGAAGTTTGTTACCAATGCTGTTATTCCATAAAGATTGACACTGATCCAAGATATATTTATTGATAGATGGTTTAAAATTGGGAAACAATCTTAAAGTATGTTTGACCTAATGCAAGAGAAGCTGTTGCTTGAACATGTATATCTATTTTTGTACTCCCTGGGGTGCCTATATGACTAGGACTCAAACAAAGAACAATTTCATTAGTTCCTAAAAGCATGTGACATTTTTAAAAGCTTGAATCTGTGGGTTCTTTGAACTTGTATGGTTAATAGCGAGTCAGAAAATATAATAAATCTAATGCTTGTTCTAATACAATCTGAAGCTAGATCAACAGATGAATAGACGGATGATCAGGTATTCTTTGACTTTTCGCTTAGTGTAAAGGCGGCGCCTCATGAATGTGTAATTAGGACTGGTCAACCTTAGGCATAGGTAAAAGCTGAAAATGAGGCGTGGTTTTATTCAAAAGAAACTGTATCATCTTGCGCCATTATCTCAGTATAGACGCAAAACTCATTATTTAGTCCTTAAAACGCCAGCAAAATAACTGCATCTGAAAATGTCTATTTAACATAAGCATAGAGGCAAACATTGTGGACCCAGATCAGACGGTTTGTCTTTGATGCTTCACATATTTAAGTGGACGAAAAATATACATTTTGTATTTATGCGCTTTAAGGGTTAATAAGGTTAATAAATGTGAGTTCAGTGTGCATACGGTTAGGATTTTCATGAAATGCACGCACGTTTGCGCGGTCCAAACAACTTACTAATTCTTCACCAAATTATAAATAGAACCTGATTTCTCTTGTTTAGCAGATAAAATAGCCGAACAACGCCCGGATATGAATATTAAAGTTACCGCCTTTACAGTAAGCGAAAAGTCAAGTAATACAACGGTTGATAAAACTTGTGTAGAAGATACATTGTTTTTTCAGTATGGGACAGCAGACTATCCGGTTAAAACCATAAATATTCGAATATACATGTACATTGATTAGCTATAGACAGTCTCTTATCCAAATAGTTATATTTTATATATTTTGTCTTTAAATAATAATAATAATAATAATAATAATAATAATAATAATAATAATAATAATAATAATAATAATAATAATGATAATAATAATAATGACTTAAGTTAAGATTGTGTAACAAAAAAAAAATCTTATTTCTCAACCAAAACATATGTTGTGGGTACTCAAAATAACCGCTCCAATAAGACGGTTCTTTTGAGCATCCAAAAGATATTCTTAAAGTGAAGGGTAAGAAAATATTAACAGTTTTTCGGTTAAATGTTTATCTAAACCTGTGTATAGGTCTATAATAATAATAATAATAATAATAATAATAATAATAATAATAATAATAATAATAATAATAATTAATAATAATAATAATAATGATAATAATAATAACAACATATAATACAAAGCGATTCAGTACTTACATGTAACAACACCGGCAGACGTATCTACTACAAAAGTGCGTCCACCTTCAAGATTCAGAGTGCTCGCAGCTTCTCTTACAAACTGGTAACTTGAGCATGTGGTAAAACAACCCTTGTACTGCCCAAGTAATTAATATGCAATATGCGTAGTTGTTTTTTCCATCACGTCCAATTTTATCATTTCATTTATAACGATGGATTTATGGCAATAAAGAACATCTGGATTCTGGTTCATCTTCTTTGAATGCCAGTTGGTCAGGTTCTACAAAATTCAAAATAGTTCCATTCAATCGAACACATTTTTCAGCGTGACAAGGCCTGATATCCACAATTCGACAATGGACTTTACCTATAGCAGACACAGGACGTCAAAATAACGTCATGCGCGTGTATGAACGTCGATATGATGTCGTTACGTCGCATTGCAGTTCATATTGCGTTGTTTCGAAGTGTTTTTATTGGGTTATGGAAGGCAGAAATCCAAATGCAGAGTTAAAACAGAATACAACTGTGGTTAATTTATGATATTTACATTCTCGAAACAAGCCTTTAATGTGCAACCGTTCATAACATCATGAATTACACAAATTTGATTGACAGCTGCCAAGCTCATTTGCCTGTGCAACACGCTTAGAACATCGAACTCATTCGCCAGAAGTGATACTGGTTTTGTTATTGACAGCGAGCCACACCCGAGTCGCAAGTGCAAAACAAGCCCCTTGTTTGCTCCATTGGCTGTCCATGTTCACGTTAGCTGTTCCGCTGTTTCGTTTTACACTCCGACAAAACCCTTAATACAATTACATATTAAATACAAAACTGGTTTGTTTCCTGAATTATAAATAATTTTTATATTTTAGATATTCATAGTAAAATGTAAATATAAGCAATAACAATTCAATTTTTGGTCTGTTCATGGAATCATGAATACTTCGAGTCTCTTGCAAAGTTAACATGAAACCCTTCTAACGTGAAGGCTTCACTTACTTTACAAGAGACCCGGAGTATTCATGATTCCATGAAAATTTCAAAAATTGAATTCGTTTCTTAAATTTGTAGCGATGGGTGGTTTTGATTTTTGAAAATAAGCTTTAATTCAAGGGCCCATTTTCTTTCAAACATAAAACGTCTTTGATTACAAGAAATGTCTGGGAATCGAATGTCATCTTCATGTATATGTTACATGCAGTCACTGGGCAATATATATTACACCTGTTTGGTATTGCATGAAACTGAATAAGGTGGCTATAAAATTACAAATATATCGCTTCGGTTGAAACTGTAACTGAGTCAGCATATGCGATTTAATACCGTTTTGTACATGCGACCAGCGAAGGTTCAGACGAGTCTGTGCATGCGCACAGTCTCGCCTGAGCCCTCGCTGCTCTCACATACAAAGTAAGGACTTTACCAAAGGATTGTTATGGTTAAATATTGTATAGGTTAAAAAGACACATTTGCTTTTTACATTGAAACAAGTAATAGTTATACCATGGGTTGTCCGCCTGTACGTGGAGATAATCCACGAGCTTTAGCGAGTGGATTATCTTACGTACAGGTGGACAAACATGGTATAACTATTTTATACCACCTACATCAGTGTAGACCTTGCACATCACGAGATATTTCATGCTAAAGTTGGTAAGGGTGGTATAATTGCAAAAACACCATTGCGTATCATATATATTGGTACTACATGTATATTGCAATAATGTTACTTCATGCATGGTATTACAATGTTTCCTAACCAAATACCATATTAATAATCAAAGCACTGAGAGTACTGGTGGGGACGGCTGCATTGAAGCGTTCAAATAGGGAGGTTGTTAGTTAGATATCTTTTCTATAACCTGCAAATGGAAACTGGAAGTCCCGTCTCTGATGTAGGGTCAAACATATTGCCACAAAGTGAAATGGGAAAGCAATCTTTCTGACGACATTGGTATTTGTTCAGTGGACAAAAACAGCCTTTTTGGGGGAGAGTTTATCAAATGTAATCCCTTATTGAACAATGCAAGAAACCAGATAATAATTGCTAACTTAAGAAGTGAATAGTCAAACTTTATTTTCAAACGCTTTTATTATAGAGTGTTAAAACGATCCCTCAATAAATCTTTGTGAAAGCTCTTCAAGCAGGTAAGCGGTAAACAATTTTCTCTTAACCTTGTTTGGCACAACCAAAACTAAACAGTTGTAATTTGTTTCCTAATACCGTGGCATGGGTTTTTTTCTCCTTCAGATTTCCATTTGGTTTCTGTTGGTTAAAGATCTTATGAGGATGAGGGAAAGTGTTTCCTAGTATCTTACCTAATACAAATCCACCCACTTATTCAAAGAAATCAATGATAATCAAGAACTGATTTGATAAAGTTCTGTCCACTTTTGTATATGTTTTTCCTACTTTTACTTAATCGCCACCATAGACATTATGTGCAAGCTTGAATGAAGTCTCTTAATGGCAGAGCCAAACCAATTGTTTAATTTTGGTAGAGTGCATCATTAGGGCCAAGTTTGTGAAATTATTGTACATTTTGGATCATTTGTTCAAGAGGAGAAATCATTCAAAGGCATTTCTTATCTGGAGCTTTTGCGGATCCATTGTTCAGTGGAGTGGAACCATTTGTGCAAAATTGGTAGAAGACACCAAAGGGGACAGTTCTGTGAAATTAACTTGCTTTTGGGCCAGTTGTTCAGGAGGAAATTCTGTTAAAAGAAGTTTCTTAGGTAGAGCTCTGGCAGTCATTTTGTTCAAAAGAGTGGAATATCTGGTCACGAACCTGAAGGCCTAAAGTCACAGAAAGTAAGAAAATGAAATAGTACATGTTCTTCAAATACAAATGGTTCTATAAAATAACTGGTATTTCCGCCCAGCAAGGAATTATTTCAATTTCGGAAACATAAAGAAATCACATGGGGCAAGATCTAGGGAATGCAGGAGGTGAGGCAAAATAGTTACTTTTTCTTTCTTCAAAAACACTGTAAATATTTCAGAGGCATGAGCAGGGCCATTGCCATGTAGAAGACAGATATGTTTAAAACCAGTGACAGGGCGTCGTTTCTGATATGTTTTAGGCTTCTCCAGTACTATATGTCTTTGTAGTCCTTTCCAGTGTTGTTTTTGCCCTTTTCCACCAGCACTTTTATTGCGACTCCTTCACCAGAGAAGAAAATTGCATGCATACCAAACCTTCCTTGCACTTAAAGACCGTTTGACAATTATTGGGCGTCTGCTATGTTTAGTGGCCAAGCTTTTATTGCTAACCTTTCTGACCAGCTCAAATTAATAGACCCGATTTTCATCACCTGGGACGACATTTGCAAACTGCTTTTTGTCATAAGTTTGAAACATTTTAAGCAGCTTTTTGGCCACTAAAACCCATTGTCTGTTTTGCTCATCAGTCAACAGATGTGGCACCCATCTAGCAAAAATATTTCGGACTTTTAAATGTTTCTTCAAAATAAAGTGAACCGTTGATAGTGACATGCCTACTTTTCATGCAATATCACAAACTGTAAATCTGGCATCTCCTTCAATGATTTCCTTCATTTTTGAAACGATTTCTTTACAAGCTGCGAATTTTCGCCTTCCTGATTTTGGTGCATTTTTGATGGACTCTAAGCCAGATTAAATTTTATTTTTCCAGCGCCTAACTGTGTCATAAGACACACAAGAAGGTCCGTAAGTAGTAGTAAGTTCAATCATCAGCTGCTTCAAAGAACAGACTAGTTTTGAGCGAGCTTTGATGTAACCCCTTAATTCATCTTTCTGGTTGACTCTTCTACATGTACCAACTATTTTTATTACAGTGGTCAATGACTGCGTGTATTAATACGGCAAATTTTGTGTCTTACATTAAGTCTAACGTGTACATTTATACACCGTTGTGTAGACCTTAAATAAACCTATATAGGTATATATTGGTTTTTATCGTCTCCCACGTGGATATTGAGATATAGGACAATAATCAATTCATTTCGAACATCCCTCGTAGGTACCATCATTAAAGTGTGCCCGCAAACGCTCACATTGTTGAACTCGCCACTGTTGTTCAAACCCAAATGATTCTAAAAAGGAAATAAGATGTCCTAGATTTTGACCTCTAGACTCAGAGAAATGAATATTTTTGGGGATAAGATATATGGATATTTTTATCGGAGGGGGGGGGGGGTTCACCACGAAATTGGACTATATTTAGGTCTAATTTCTATGCATTTTAGGGTCTTTTCTTTACGTCAAGGATTTTTTGGGGGTTGCTAAAATTTCAAATATTTTTGAGGTCCTTGAAATTCCTGATATTTCTTGGGGGTGAATGGTAGATGCTGGGCCAGACCCTTCGTATGAAGAAAAAAAGAGTTTCCCACCCCTCCCAAGCCCCCTGGGACACGCAAATACTCTTCTGTGACAAGAATACACTTTTACAAAGAGGCCCTGTCTACACTAAGAAATTGAAGCGGTTGATTGGGCAGGCTGGCTGACTGACTGATTGATTGACTGACTGAGAAAGCAAGCAGACAGACAGCTATATTTTGCTGCATACTGCTCTAAAACACTGGTCAGCTTTTTGGCGGGAGGGGGTGTGTGTGTGGCACACTGATATTATCATATATAAGTAGGTTCTGTCCATTTTTGGAGATTCAAAATTTTGAATTACATTTTTTGTTGGGGGGGGGGGGGGGCAGGAGATCAGAAAAATAAATATGTTTGGAGATATGATGAAATTATAATTTATTTTTTTTTACGTTTTGGGGGGTCATTTCTATCAATTTGGGGCTTTTTAAGGTCAATGTTCAGATTTGGAAAATGTTTTTGGGGTCGCTAAAGTTCGAATATGTTTTGGGTATGCCTGATATTCCTTATATTTTGGGGGTAAAGAGTAGATGCTGGGTCCAATGCCAAGCCTAGGTATTTAGAAAACTTGAAAGTATCCAAAATATGGTCAGGCACACTTACCACCTGAGATACTAGATAATCTAGCAAAACAGGCATACAAAAAAGTCAAAAGAGCAAAGAACGAAACAGACAGAAAAGGCGAGACAGACAGCCATTGGAAAGTGGACAGACAGAGAAATGGCTAGATTATGCTGATCACAGCCTTCAGAACATTGGACAGGCGCTACAACCACCCGATTTCAAGGACTCGTTCATGATCTATTTGCATTTTTCTCTCGCATATTTAACCCTTAAAGCGCCAATCGCAACAAAAGTCGTCTGCTTATCTCGTCTGCCGAAATGTTTAAAAAGCATCTATGGCAGAAAGTGTGGACCCAGACCAGACTGCTCCTATAGGAGCAGTCTGTTCTGGGTCAACGCTGTTTGCTTCTATACTTGATTCGTCAGTAATGTTAGGCAATTATATGAAGCAGACGACTTCAGCAGACGACATTTTCAGATGCATTTTTTCTTGGCGCTTTAAGGGTTAAGTACTGTAATGCCTTAGCCATGATGTGATGTTAGAGTGACTATTCAAGAATATGTATATGCCTCTAATCGCGCCTGACAAGTGTTCGTAAATAAGTTTTAACTATTTCAAATGAGAGCCCCTACCTTCAATTTCAGTTTATTTATTCTCCGCGAAAAGACTAGTCGAACAATATCCGCGGTCAAGAATTCGGTATGATACCAGTGGTGAAGCCCGCAAAATAATAATCTTTGCTAACAGGTTGGACCCAGATCAGACCAAACAAAACGTCGAGCCTGATCTGGATCCCAAATGTTTGACACTGTAGCGATAGAACCGCCCGGGCGCATCCAGGATTCCATGTTGGGGGGGATATTTAAAAACATGAAATATTTTCATGCGAGCGCAGAAGATGCGAAGCCATGCTAGGGCGTGGGGGGTCGTTATGAACTTGGCACACTTTCACACACCGAAAATAATTCCAACCTATACTCAGGGTCGTAGCAACGAGTTTGAGAGTTAATGTGAGTGTTTTGATTCACAGAATGCATGAATGCGAGTTCTGTAAGTGCCAAGCGCGGGTAAGGGGGTCTGGGGCATGCTTCCCCAGGATTAATTGAAAAATCCGCGCACTTTGGTGCCTTCTGGCACATTTTCATGCAGTTTAATTCTTTATCAGAAAGCTTCAAAGTCAAAAAATTTTGAAATGAATGGGTAAAATGAACTTCGATGTCATTTCTTCAACTTTCAAATGGTTTTCTAAACGAACTTGTAGACTATATCATGCGCGATTGGAAAAAAAAACTGTTTTGTGAAAATGCGAAGAACATAATTATTTGCAGACAAAAGGTTCATCGTGTGTACGTCCGAAAAACATGTTTCAAGAGATTTTTGGAGTTTCATGAAACAGTTTCATCGAATAGGACATCGCTATATTTTCTGAAACTTGTCTCATATTTTTCCAGACAATTAGCCAATCACAGCTCGGCTATTTCTGAAGGTCAGTTTACCAGTAATTTCTACAAATGTGCATACACAATTAAGAAAGGGGTCTTTTAGCTAGGTACAATATGGTGAGCCCTATATACATTTCTTCATTGAATCCAAACTTCGTATTATTCGCGGCCCATTTAAATGTTGCGTTGCAAGTGCAATAATCATCAGACACAATGGGACAGCAATTTCGTCCTCCTCACCATGCTCAGTAAGCACCATGTTGAAAAAGTATGCACAATTTTAGCGGGAAAGAGCAACAGGTAATGTGAAGTTGCATCGTCTGTACAGTAGTGTATGGTGCACACAAAAGTTGCATACATAAGTTGCAGACAAAAGTTTCATCGTGTGTATCAGGCTTCAGACTGCTCTGATCCGGTGCCACAATGCTTGACCGTATGATAAAATTGGCAATTGTTGTGAGCATTAACACATAGTGCTCAGATGACTCCAGTAGACGTCATTCAGAAAAAGGAACCGAAAGATATGGTAGGCTACAATAAAATGACAGGATTTTAGCAGGGCGCCGCCGATCTGGCACCTTTGAATTTAGATCTCTATATGTACGTTTGCAAGAAAAAATCAGACTATTTAAAATTGAAAAAAAAAATCAACAACAAAAAACGGTAGCCGCTGCTAAAAACCATATTAACAAGAAAAACTATAGCATGAAATATCATGTTATACTGGGGCGGTTTAAGTGGCTCATTAATGATTTTACCGAGTTTATGATAGAGCAGTAGATATCTTTTTAATGGATTGATACATGAGGATGGTGCAATATGTAATTCAAGTGCAGCAGCTAGGGTTAAGGGTTGGTGCTCAAAAGAACCGTCTCAATGGCATTGAGGTGATTCTTTTTGAATACCTACTATGTATTTCTGGATTTAGAAGAAAGGTTTTTATTATTATTAAACACCCCTGAAAGTATCTGGTGGTCTGTATGTTATTATGGCGATGTGCAGACTGATCTAAAGTCATGAGTTGCACCTATTGAGTAGGTAGATCTGTTCTCTAAACACGGTGCCTATTTGCTGTCATGTGTACAGCTGAAAGAGATGTCGTAGTACGTTAACAGTTTGTCCAGCTTTCTTTTCATTATGCGTAGGAGCTTTGGCTACTGTTCTATGATCTCTATAAAACAGTACGTAATCTACATTCTCAGAAAACATATAAAAGTGGGCCACCATCGGCCCGTCACCAAATCTCCATTATGGCATTTGGTTGGCGGGTCGACAGTGGACAACCGGGCATAGTTTTGGCAGCGCTCAATGGCATTTTCAAATGCACTTAAGTGTACAAATGTACGGTCCAATGTGACAAATATGAACCATTCTGACAATATTAACTGAAACTTTTGTGAAACTGAGTCAAATTGTAGAATGAAAGAGTAATGATCAGTAATTACTTTTGGTTTGATTTATCTATTATAAAGACCGATAGTTAAAAGACCTTTTTGATCTGTTTGTGGCATGTAGCAGGTAATAGGGATCAAAGACAATAGGATAATTTCAATTTATTGTTTTCGTCGTATGAAACATAATGCTCTATGCTTATGTTTTTCGCACACACGACACCCTATAAACTGACATTGAGATAAAAAAAAAAAATTTGGACCTCGGAACGTGAAAGCCTGTCTTGGGGGGGGGGGGGTGCGAAAAACAAATGCGCAGACTAGCCTGCGCATTAGCGTAGACTGATCAGCGCCTTTTTCATTTGCTTTTTGGGAAGTAGATCTATCATTTCTAGAATTGCTACAAGTGAAATTTCAATTTTCTAGCTAGCCTCTGTAGATGAGGAGACTGCTTTTAGACTCGCTTTTTCAGAAGCCCCAAAGACAGGTTTTTGTCGCGTTGAGGCCCATTTTGTGTCGAAAATTGCACAACATGTAACACAAACGCAGTAGCCTACCTAATCAATGCAATTACATATTTTCTGGCATCAATGGAACATTGCAAACTGTTTGTAAACGTCCCTTGATGTCAATATAGCAGCCCGAATAATGATTATGCTACTGTACTCCTAGCTTACTGATACACACTTCCTTTAGTAAAAGCCAATACTTATTAATCATGACCTACATCCGTCATCGATAGGAAACAATGAAAACAGTTTATCTGCCTGTTATATTACTGGGTCTGAGCTGTTATTTATTCTTTTACAATTAATCATCGTTTCCTTTGTGCAATTAAAAGGGAAAACTTAGATTTGTTCTTACATTTTCAACTTTCTAAGCGTTGTCGAAAACATAAAATTGATCAATGCCTGACCGATTGTATATATATATAAATAGAACGTACTAAATCGCGTTGCGATTGGCTGTGTATAAATAATTTACATATACATGTAGTGTGTATATCACATGACCGTTTTGGCGGGATAGGCATAAACTAAAACTTCGAATGAAATCATACAATTAAGATTATTCAATTCCCATTATTTAAGCGACTTTTTGGGGTCAGCTGAGTTAATTATTGATTTGTAAGAATGTTATATTACTTACATACATAGCCGCGTAAAAAAAACACGCCGACTTGTTTGTTTGTTGTCAATGAAAGCAGACTACAATGGCAAGTCCACTATGTCTTTTACGATATGCCTATCATTATTATATTACTGCGCAAGGTATTATTTTTTAAATATATTTGTATTTGAATTAGCAATTGGCAATAAATCATTGCTTCGATACCCAAACTGAAGTTTCTAAACTGCAAAGCATAACAAACAATAAAAAAACAACGAAAAAAAGAACTACTTTTTACGCGTAATATTTTCCAGAAAGTTGTTCGGTTTGCATTAAGCCTTTATCCTGCGGAATCCGGGTATACCCCGTTCTGGAAAACATTGTAGATCCGGATCAGTTGGCTTTTCAGGAACAAACTAGTAAGGATCTTTACGACTCTTTATCATGCATCTAATTAAATTGTTAATATTGAAACCATGCAACTTATATGTCTGAAAATTTGCAAGGAGTGTAGCATATATTTAATGTATGGCCTGGCAAGGGTGAAAAATCGGCGTGACTGAAAAACTGTAAGTGTTAAAATTGAGTCCGGATGCCAGCATCCGTCCCCAATAAAATCATTTATCATGTGACGTCGCTTCTGAGAGAGAAATAACGCCATGCAATAAAATCGATAAACCACTATAGGGATCAAACATGTATTTCTATGCATTAACATCTGCTGGACCCTGAGGGTGATGTTGAAACCCGAGCCTGAAAGCCGAGGGTTTTGAGGACCCCCAGAGGGGTCTAGCAGATGTTTTTGATGTATCAGAAAACCATGTTTGATAGTTATTATTGCATAGAGTCATTATGTCACTTGAACACTTCGGGAAAACGCTTCGAAAAGTTAATTTTTGTATTGCTATAATGGCGCGTTTGGGAGCGCAGTGGCTCAGTGGTAGAGTGCTTGACTCGAGACCGAAGGCCTCACCGGCGTTAGGGGAGACCGGGGCAAAATGGTCCACGTGGCAAAATGAAACAGCGCGACTTTTCAAACGATGATGCCATATATGACCTTTCTTACTCAAACTGAATGCGCATATTGAAATCCGCCATATTATAAGAAACGCTCAGCCAAAACAGAGCAAAGTTTAGCTTGTTATATAAACAATTGACTTTTGAGGCACCCTAAGTAAATTTTGAAGGTATCAGTTTTTTTATGAAGGTGAAAAATCTGGTAGAAATATATTTCTATTTTATCGTGTAAATTGAACTATATAGATGCTGTTATGTCTCCAAATAATCAGAACTATTGTGGGTGTCGTATTTTTGAATTGTTACGAAAACAGTAAACAAAAGGTGACTGGGGCAAAATGATACAGCGTGGTCGGGGCAAAATGAAACAGTCTGAAAATAATCTAATTTGACTCTGTTTTAAAGTATTTTCAAGATATTTTTATCGAAAATGTCTATTCCTATTACAAGAAAATTAAATGATACTGGTATGTCAGAAAAGTACCATTTCATTTTTCAGAATGTTAAAAATGTGTGGTCAACTGTATCATTTTGCCCCGTGGCAAAACATGAAACATGAAGGGTAACAAATGTGACTCAGAAAATTCAGAAAACTGCTCGTGTTCAATCATATTTCCGTGGCAATATGTAGCATTATAAATTGTTTAAAGCTGCATAATCTGTAACTTTTGATATTTTCATTTTAAAAATAATGTTTCTATTTTTCAAGAACACAGTATAAATACTAAAATTCAGGTATACAATTTACCTTTTTCGTAATAATTAACAAATTATTAGTGCCAAAACAACAGCATTTATGTTAAAAATCAACTGTCTAGAATTATTGGAGGGACGCAAATAATTACAAACAAGAGAAAATACACCTGTTTTTATTAGATAATTCACTTTTTCATGCAGTTTTCAGCTGTAGAAATTAGATTTATTGTGACAACATAACTTTATTCTACTTTTGCAAATGATTTAAAAAGAAAATATTTTTTTCGAAAAATGTTCATAGTTACAGAGTAAGCAGCTTTAATTGTGTTTATAGTTATTTCTGTGCTACGTCTTGAATATATGAATCTGAGATGAGAAAAGTCTTATTGTATCATTTTGCCCCGTGTACTGTATCATTTTGAGCCGTGCATGGGGCAAAATGATACAGCTGACCACACATTTTGAATGGTTTGTTTCAAGCACTAATGTCACTTTATGTCTGTATTTCTTCCTCTCAAGTTGTAGCCAATACTTGACAGTGCATTATACATTTAAAAGCAATAAGATATATCAAGTCATAAAAGCAGGAAAAAAATATTTCAAAAAAGTGGATCATTTTGCCCCGGTCTCCCCTACTGCGTTGTGGTCCTTGAGCAAGACACATTTATCCTGGTTTAGTACTGGTTCAACCCAGGAAGACCCGTCCCTATAAAACTGAAAGATTGTTGATGGGACGTAAAGAATCAAATCAAACAAACAAAATCAAACTATGATGGCGCGCAAAAGCATGAAGTATTCGTAGGTTTTGAAAATGCCAGTTCCAGAGCAGTGGCTTACGTCATCCGAACGTCACTAAATTACGTTCATTACTATGCACTTTACTGTTGATGACGTCATTTTTGTGACGGTCTAGAATGCGTATATATAAAGTAGAAAAACCGTGGATCAACAGCACGTGAATTGCCTGATTAATACATGGGATTTTGTCGGTTAAACCATGATTGTTAATAGCGTGCGGCACGGCTTTTATGCCGACGCCTAAATGGCAGAAACTAGCTAGTCTGGCCCAGGAAATATGCACACTCTAGTTTCAGTTCTTTGGTGCAGTCTTTGCTTCCAAGGGATACCCTTTTAAGAACATTTTTATGCCATAATAGTGGTTTACAGATTTTCGGAAAACGTTATGACGTCCATAACAACGTTGCGTACATAATGACAAAATTATAACGTTTTGCGTCAGAAATGCGACGCCAAAGTTATCTTAATGTCATAATGATAAATAGAATGCCAAGCCTCGCATTTTATCTCTTTTCCCCCAACTCGTTTAATAAATTCAATAAACATGAGTACTCATGTAAGATCCTCTATTTAATTTACGTGTCCTTATTAGAATTAAATACAGTGGTTTCGACCCACTCTGTACAAAAAGCAAGTGAATATAAACAGGAAATACAACCATAACACACTGCAGGCCAGCCCACAGCACCGTAAGAATGATCTACAGAACAATAACAATAGGCCAAGAAGAAAAACTAAGTAAAGCAACCAGCTCTGATGAACCGCATTTCACACTTCCTAAACACATTGTGAAAAATTGGTACCGATTCCTCGCAGCACATCAATATGTCATATATTTCGTACCAATATCTCACATTTTGAGAAAAATACGCACAAAGTCAAATTTCATGTGGCATACATGCGCATTCCTAATATTGATAAAGTGCCCCCTCCCTCCCCCACCCCCCCCCCCCATTTCCTTTAGTAGATAAATCTTACTTTTGCTAACAGTGTAGTTTTATCATTGAGCCAAATATAGCTGATATCTACACTGAACCGAAGTTATAAGAAGCCACTATACAATTTTTGCTCCCGTTCAAAAATTAAAAACTCTCTCAGAAAATTTAAATTCTATAAAAAGGTCCAAGGCTTTATTAAGACTCTGCTAATTATTTCATTTCGAAATGACTCGTAGACCTTGCACAGACGAGGTCCTAGTAAAGGTACCATCATTTCAAAAAGTCACACTTTTTAGTGTGATATAAACTATTCATCAGATACGTTATCCATTTATATTTCAATTTGTTTGAAGATGTTTATAACAGCTGTGATATAAGATGAAAAAAAGATCAAGAGTTTTTTGACAATTGAACACTCCATTTCTCTTCTACGTTAACATGAAGACAGCCACGGTCAACAACTTAATCAATGGATTTTTAGCTTTACCATGCAGTTTGCATACTCACTTTGCATTACTCTGTATACGCTTGATTATCTACGGCACAGCAGTGCAATTTTCAGGGGTTCTTCGTTATGAATTGGCGTCACTGTTCTGCTTAAAAAATTAAAAGAAATCTTTAACAAATGCATTTAAATGGCCTTTAAAGTTTCACGTTAAAATCGGAAGTGGTTACCAAATTGGTAAAAAAAAATCGTTAGAAAACGGGCTAATCAAGTTGCATGGTGTTTTGTCAAACATGTCAACATAAAATAAAACACTTACAATAATTTTAGTATGTGCAGCTGATGTTTTCCAAAAATTTCGGAAAAATAGAAAAATTATCAATTTTTAAAAGTTCATAAAAAATCAATCATAAGCAAAATGTCAAGAGTTTGGTGTTTTTAAAGTCGCAATCACCTGTACTTGAAATCGATAAAAACTACACTCAAAACGCTTACACTTTTCTTCAAAAGTTGATTTTTGATAGAAAACTATTCCAAAACAGCGCTTAACTTAAGTCCATTACAATGCGCATACGAGGGTTAGTCAAAAATAACTGAGCCCTACCTCATTATATCTTAGCCTGACAAATAACTGCGATGAAATATCATTTAAATACATGTCCATTATGCTTGAATTAAACGTTATAAGGTAGGGCTCAGTTATTTTTGACTAACCCTCGTACTTGCGCAAAATCTAATTTCAATATCACTAGGCCTTAGTTAGAAAAAAAGAAATTGAAAAGTGGCTACTCAAAACATCGGTTCAGTGTATAGTGATGTATTTCTTATAACCAAGAGACATGTTGTGGAGACTCAAGGGTGCCGTATCAATATGAAACGGATCTCCTTAGACTGCTTCAAGATGAGAGGGGATATTTCTGGGACATACTAAAAAGCTGAAAAACCTGCTGAATTCAGCGAGTTGCGGATCAGCAGATGTATACTAAAAAGCTGAACTGCTGAATTGCTGAATATTAGTTTATTGGTGTGTTTTGATCTAAATATTGGTTTTGTTAATACATTATTTGAATGTAATATTTGATTATTAATAAATAGGGTGTTTTACGACCTAGCCGATACTATAACTGTCATGTCGAATTATGTGCAAATGACCAAAATAGAGGCAATGTACTGCTGAATGATAGCTTAGTTTAGTTTGGGTACAATACTGGATGCACATTTTAACAGTATTTGCTAATAATATTATGGAATTTTAGTACTTATCGCATATGCGCAAAAGCCTCTTATTAACGATCACGCTAACGTATCCTGCTGAACTAGAGGTCTGAATGTTGGTCTGGACCATCATGTACGTCTATTCTTTGTGTACACGAACAGCGAAGGCTCTGACTAGTCTGGGCATTTGCGCAGGCTAAACCAATAATATATGGGCCAGCACATAAGAATTTAGTACTTATCGCATATGCGCAAAAGCCTCTTATAAACGACCATGTTACTTTGACAAATGTTTCTGACCATTTTAATTCTCCTGGACATTCTGTTCAAGATTTTTCCTTTATGCTTATTGACAAAGTGTCAAACAACTTGAAAAGGATTTAAAAGGAAACTACTTGGTGCATGTTTTAGGTACAATTTCTCCAAAAGGAATGAATTCCAAAGTTCTATTTCAACTGATTATCTACTGGTTGTGACTATTGTTGTCTGCTGATCACCTTGTTAAATGTTTGGACCTAATTCTGCCAAACAAAACATCGGGCCTGATCTGGATTCCAAACCGTGTGTCTTTTTGTGTCTGTTCTGGTCCCTAGGATATGTTAAAAAATAAAAAAAAAAATAAAAAAAAAACTCAACTGAACATCAAAACCTGTTAAAATACCAACAATTGGTTGTATTTTAACATTTATTAGCATTATAAATACAACATCTGAGAGCCCAAAAACAAGCGAAGTCAATACTTTTCAGCCATTATTTTTTGCGGGCGGCTGAAATTTCATGTTACAAACAAATCTGCAAACAACAACACATAACTCTTAGATACTACAAAAATAGTGTTGTCTGTCATATTTTGTTCAGAGTTCTCACTAACTCCAAATTTGGATTATTTTACTCCCAACTTTTTGATTCTGACTCCAACTTTTTCAAAAGTGTCAATAGAAAAGTATGGTAAAACTCCAATTTTTTTTCTGGCAAACAGCATTTTTACTCCTTTTTCAAAATCCTAGTGAGAACTCTGTTGTTGTCACCGTATAGAACCTGATCAGACTGCTTCCGGTCAAAATTGGTTTTAGCGATTGGGTTTAGAGAGATAGTTTATTCAACTTTTAGCAACACATACTCATGTGTTGCATACATAATATTAAAATGCAAAGACATATTGTTTCGGTGGCTATCATATTCATTTGCAAGTGCTTACAAGATTCAAAATCCAAAAAATTAGGAGATGCACAAACGGAGTCTAGCAAAGAATAAAAACCGAATCAAAGTTTTGAACATGTATTTAGTTTAATTTTAACCCAATTTAACTCAGATAGTTGAGAAATATTGGACACGCGTTATCAATTAAGAATCACTCGTGTCGTTCGCACCTCAGACTTCCTGCATATATTTTGAAAGTTGTTTATTAATCGATCAGGTATCGCGGCATGCGTCGATAATCAGTAGCAAGTCTTCAGTTAATCTCTTTAGCGACAGGCGTTCGATAATTGAGAAAATGACATGAATATTCAAAATGACAGCACTGTGGATACAGGCTGTCTCGATTATCTACTCCAATAAACAAAGAGATACCAGGTCCGGTGTTGATCAACTCGGGATCCTTCTGGAAAAGTGTCAACATGCGATTAAAAGACACCTGGTTGTATGTGTTTTATTGCTCAAAGTACAGTAGGCCAGCAGGTCCATTAGTAAAACAGTACACAATACAAAAACAATGCTTAATGACAAGAAAATTAAATGAACAAGCAGAATTATCGATGGTATCCAACGCCATCCAATCCAAAGCGCACAGAAACACTAAGTCAATCCTATTTCAACATTCCGACGTTGACCCACTGCTGGCTAGGCACATCAAAGCAAAATCTCGACAGGGCTCACACAGAGCATCACATAAGCTTTGAAATATCTAATTTCATCAAATGACCATCAAGGCAAAAAGTACTCCTTGGAATAGATGACTTGGTATAGATATACAAAATGTGAACATATTCATTCGAGCATAATTACATCCATTGTCTTTTATAAAGGGGCGATATGGGAGAGACATGAACTATTTGTAACCACACACACACACACACACACACACACACACACACACACTTCTGCTCAAATAGCAAACAAGCATGTGCGTATCTTTGTTTGAAAAAAATAAAATTATATCATTTATGAGATACACCAAAGCAGCATTTTCCTGCTTTCATTACTCGTATCTTATTTGGAAACCCTCAAATACAAATGAAGCCAAATTCTTTACTATTCGATGATTGCTAGAGGTCATCAACTCATTAAATTTCAGTACGTTTGGTCTGGACCAGTAATATTTATTGATGTATTTTTTCTTGTATCAGATATATGACAAGGTGTGTTATTATGACAGTTATACGACCCCCAAATTTGTGCAATGGACCAAAATGATCATATTAGCCCCTTTACAAGAAATTTGCAACTTAAATCATAATAAGTTTTCATTTACATTGAGAAGTCCGGTAAAAACAATAGCAATGGCGGCCATCAGTGATCAATGTTTCTTTTCATAAACAGTATACCCATATTTCATGTTGCACGATTCTGGTCAAATTACGAAAGCCTATAAGGTCCACTTTTAAAAAAAGAAAATATTTTTTTATCTCGTTATTACGAGAAAACTAACTCGTAATAACGAGATAACTAACTCGTTATAACGAGAAAGTTATGTCGTTATAACGAGAAAAAATATACATCTCGTAATAACGAGATACCTAACTCATAATAACGAGATAACTAACTCGTAATAATGAGATAACTAACTCGTAATAACGAGATAACTAACTCGTTATAACGAGATACCTTACTCGTAATAACGAGATAACTAACTCGTTATAACGAGATGACTAACTCGTTATAACGAGATAACTAACTCGTTATTACGAGATAACTAACTCGTTATAACGAGATAGCTAACTCGTAATAACGAGATAACTAACTCGTTATAACGAGATAACTAACTCGTAATAACGAGATAACTAATTCGTTATTACGGTATAACTAGCTCGTAATTATGAGATTACTTCTTTGGCACCAGGTGTCCTGGAAGTCTGCGACAGTGTTAGAGACAGTAGCAGACCAGTGCACTGAACTCGAGAAGGTCCGTAGAAGTCTAAACTGGTCTTAACCTGATTGACACATGGAAATCATGGACGTTTGTGACAGTGCAAGAGTCTGCATTGCCCTTGTGAGGGTCCATTCAGGTCACAACTCGTTTAAGCTTGTTTGACACGAGGAATTGCTATAAGTATGTGACTGTGTCAGGGATATTCTAATTGATTTCGGAGGGTCCATAGAGGTCGAACCCAGTCTTTAGATATTTGGCACCAGGGATCCAGGAAGTCTAAGACGGTGCCAGACACAGTCGCAGACCAGTGCAATAAATTTGAGATGGTCCCTAGAAGTCTACACTGGCCTTAACTTTTGACACAGTCACTTGCTTACCTACAGGAAAGCTTAAATGAGTTTTGACCAGTATGGACCCTCCCAAGAGAAATGCACCAGGCTGGGATTCTCTCTAGGACTGTCACAAACTTCCTGGATTAAAAGTATCCTTCATATGTATTGTTGTGAGACAAAGACATCCCACCCGAGGACCAGAATAATTCGTCAGTAAGAAGGCTCTATCGAGTTTCTGACCAAATTATTCGGGTCCGAGGGCGAGATTTCCTTGTAATAATACATCATGGTGGATACAAATGTCATTATTGTCAACCCCCGGGGGCGGGGCATTTAGCAGGAAATTTACCACAAATTTGGCCCTGCAGTGCGGCTTTAAAAAATGAAAAGTTAAAAGCCCCGCTACTCCCCGGCCCCTAGGGGCGGGGGATACAAATGACTTGTGCCTGATTATTGGGATTTGAAACTGAAATTGAAAGAAAACTGTGTAAATATATTGCGTCACATTGTAATTGCATTAAAGTGACGTCAGAAATGTTATGACGTCATTCAACAATGTGAGAATGACGTATTTATACATAATATTTAGGCGCAGCTTAAAATTGTTATAGGGAGCGCAGTGGATCAGTGGTAGAGTGCTTGACTCGAGACCGAGGGGCCGCTGGTTCGAGCCTCATAGGCATCACTGCGCGTTGTGGTCCTTGAGCAAGACACATTATCCTAGCTTAGTACTGGTTCAACCCAGAAAGATCCGTCCCTTTTTAACTGAAAGATTGTTGATGGGACGTAAAGAATCAAATTAAACAGTTTTGCCTATAGAACATCTCGTCTTGAGCGATAAGTGGGTTATAATCCCCTCTGCCAATCGGGTTAAGACCAGTTTAGACTTCTAAGGACCTTCTCGAGTTCATTGCACTGGTCTGCGACTGTCTCGAACATTGTCGCAGACTTCCAGGATCCCTGGTGCCAAAAAAGTTAACTCGTAATAACGAGTTAGTTATCTCGTTATTACGAGTTAGTTATCTCGTTATTACGAGTTAGTTATTTCGTTATTACGAGTTAGTTATCTCGTTATTACGAGATAATTATCTCGTTATTACGAGTTAGTTATCTCGTTATTACGAGATAATTATCACGTTATAACGAGACTACCAGGATCTCCGATGCCGAACACTTAAGACCAGTTTCGACCTCTCTGGACTCCCCTGAGACACAAGCACCTGTATTCGACTGCCCCTGATGCCATTGCAGACTTCAAGGAATCCCTGGTGCCAAACAAATTTACACCAGTGTCGACCTCTATGGACCCCTTAAGCTCAATGCACCAGTCTGCGACTGTCTCTGGCGCCCTGGCAGACTTCCAGGAATCTCTGGTGCCAGACAATTATCTCGTAATAACGAGTTAGTTATCTCGTTATTACGAGTTAATTATCTCGTTATTACGAGTTAGTTTTCTCGTTATTACGAGATAATTATCTCGTTATTACGAGATAAATATTTTTTCTCGTTATTACGACTTAACTTTCTCGTTATAACGAGTTAATCATCTCGTTATTACGAGTTAAATATCTCGTTATTACGAGTTAGCTATCTCGTTATAACGAGATATTTTTTTCTTTTTTAAAAGTGGACCTTCTAGGCTTTCGTATCAAATATTGACTTAATCTGCCCAGATATAATATGTTGGCTGTTTGATTTTTATCATGGTCAAGGAGATTTTCACGCGTCGATTAGGCTCGAGTACAAAATGTGGTTTATGCCACCTGCTGACCATTTACAGGGTGTGAAAACGGTAGCTCGTTACCTAATCGATTGGATTAAATCCTGAGGAGGTCACCCGAGGTGAGTTCAACAATGCGAGAGCTCGCCGAGCGCTCGTTGATGGTACCTATCTTTATTCGTAATGTGTAAAGCCTGTCACCAGTAGAACGAGCGCTTGAAAGCGCTCGCCTTATTGAACTCGCCTCTGTTGTGATTGTGTTAGTGCAGAACAGAAAAAAATACAAAACAAAAATTTGGGTAAGGAAAATAATAGAAATCGTTGCTGGGTTATAATAGTGTTACTGAAAACAGTGTTAATCAAGATTAGTTGGCTTCTGATCACTCTGCACTGTTTTCCCTCCATACGAATAATCCTTAATAATAATTCAATTGCAAATTAAAGGCATATGCGGCTAATTTCCATGCGCATCATTCCCGCGTCAGGAAACCAGAGGACCTGGATCGATTCCCGGGTGTGCACCTATTTATAGTGTTTTTTTTTTGTTCCTTTGTTAAACGTTTTAATGCTATTGCTTCATACTAAGTAAAAATGGCATCATCGAAACGACCGAAATGGTCATTCCTGAACTTTTTTACACTGAATTATGCATGAAACCTATGGGAATGGGGTGAAACCCTCTTGAAAGAGAATTCGTTCGGTGACCCCAGATTTTTATTCTTTTTTCTGAAAGGTAATATAACAGTCCCTGACGGATACTCTTGTACACAACTGTTCATGGCTTTATTGGTTTATTCTGACCATTGTTGTAATACACCTTGTCATGCAACCAAGTGTTTTTAAAACGCCTGTTGACACTTTCCCTGATCGATCCATGGTATTTCTGATCTCACTTATCCGTTTGTTTATTGGGGTAGATAATCTAAAAACAGCAGGCCTTTAACACGTCTTGAAGAAGTCATAAACTTTGGACCGCATATGGTTAAAAGCCTCTAATACACGCCATGCTGACTTATTCAGCGATGTTCGCGGCTTAAAAAATACAACTGAGTCTACATCTACATCTACATCTATATGTATGTGTATGCGAGCAGCAAAGGGTGACCGAAGACTACATTGAGCAACTAACACCGACAGAAAATGGTAAAATTATGGATCTATCAACATGTGAATGAAGGCATCTGTTGGAATCTCTATTTTAGCACTTATCGCATATGCTAGAAGTTATTATTTTAACACGCATGCGCATGTATATTGCAGAACCTGGTAGCATAAGTGCACAATTATCTAGTGGGGCTTGAGCTGCTTTAATTTTTGTCTGAGCCTTGGACTACCTCATTTCTTTGTGTGTGCAGATGTGTCTGACATTTGGTCGACATACATTTCAAATAGTTTCGATGACTTCGTGCCTGAAGATGTAGTATTTCACTTCTTTCACATATGACATATGCTAAAAGATATTATTTGAATATGCATGTATATTATGTATAGGTATATTACAGCTTACATGCACGTCTATCTGATGGCATATGTGCATAATTATCTGGTAGAGCTAGAGCTAGCGGCCTTATAATTTGTCTGAGCCTCCGTATACCAAATTTCTCTATGTGCGCGAATGAGTTTGCGTGTTTGCGTATTTGCGCAGGCTCGTCTGAGCTAACTGATTCGTTTGTTTTATTGGTTGACGGACGAACAGACGGCAGACTGACAGACAGACTCTTTGCATCGGCCAGGTGTAAAAATGAAAAGATACAAATACATGAGCCAACACATGAGATTTTAGTGATGATCACATTTTCGAGCACCGAATGCTTATTCAAGTCTGCACAAATGTCAAGGCTCGCAAAGGCTTAGCTGGTCGCATACACAAAGTATGCACGTACATGATGACTCAGACCAACATTCAGACCTCTAGCTAGCATTAGCATGGGCGTTTATAATAGTTTTTGCGCATATGTGATTAGTATTAATTTTTTTCTTTGCTGGCCAATATATTATATAAATAATGTTTTAAAATATGCTTTCGGTATTGTAACACATGAAGACAACTATAATTCAGTATTACATTGTCTCTATTCTGATCGTTTGCACAGAGCTCGATATGACAATAATATTATCGGTTAGGGCGTAACACATCATATTTACATATCTATTAATAATCAAATATTGCAAATAACTAAACTATTAATATGCTAGACCAATATTGTGAATAAAACCTTTAATAAACTAATATTCAGCAATTCGGCAGTTCAGCTTTTTAGTATACATCTGCTGATCCGCAACTCGCTGAATTCAGCAGGTTTTTCAGCTTTTTAGTCAGTCCCGATATTTCTGAATTAGTCATGTATTTTTAAACCCGAACACATGTTGTGGGGACTCAAGGGAGCCGTTCCAATATGAGACGGCTCTGTTGAGTAGCCTAAACGTATTTTGAACTGCTGGATACTGTAAATTCGGAAAATTCGCGAGGGTTTTAATTTTCGCATGTATGCGAAGTTTCGTGAAAATAAAGTCCTCGAGAAATGCCGAAACCACTCTGTCGTTTACTGATAAGTGACGATAATTAGCGATGAATATTTCAGAAAAATATTGACCAAAAATATAACCTTTTTTAAGCAGCTAGACACTATTTTGTGCACTCGTCGACTTTATACCACCCTAACCAACTTAAGCACGAAATATACTTAAAGCCATTAAAAACGCAACTGGTACAAGTGTTATTTTTCCTATAAATATCAGCTTGATACACTTTGTTTTTGTACCAACAAGTGCCCCTAACGTCGGAGAACGTTTTACCAAAAACTTGAGCTCCATTGCACACTTCTGTCAAAAATTTTGGTGAAAAATGGCAAATTCATCAAATTTTTTGGTAACCATATCAAATCTTGAAATTTTATTCAACTTCAGCGCGCAAGTACTGCGTTTCACTCCAATAAACAAAAAACGGTTTCAAACACAAAATTCACTTTGATGGAAGGACCTAAAATTTATGTTTTAAACTTCAATTTTCGTGAAATTTTCCCAAAATTTGAGAAATCACTAAAGCTTCAATTAAACTGAATCATTTGAAAATTGGCATACTTAAGTTGTAAGGTCCTAACCTATGGTTATCATTTATCGCTAAATTTACCGTCGAAAGTGTCGCATTTTCAGTAACTTCAGGTTTTCATGCTGAAACTTTGATGACCATTTAGAAGGTCAAAACTTCAAAACAAAAAAAATCTGTTGCGTGTGCATAGCAAGTAGAGCAATGTTGAAATTTTCCGAAAGTTTAAATCCAAAAGAGCCATTCATAATGAAGATCTGATATCCAGATTAATAAGGTGAATTTGCAGTTTTTGTGTCGAAGTTCAGGTTGTGTCCCTTTATCAAAAAATACAGCCTGGCTTATCAGGACTGCTTTATCTGCACCAAAAGAGTATTGGCTTGATATCGCGACCATAGGTTTATGCTTTTATTTTATTAGAGTATGATAAAATAGCATTAAATATCGAGTAAGGTTGTACTCTAACAGTTGCGTTTTTACTGGCGTTAAGTATATATTGTGATGTGCAATGTCTACACTGATGTAGGTGGTATAAAATAGTTATACCATGTTTGTCCACCTGTACGTTTGATAATCCACTCGCTAAAGCTCGTGGATTATCTACACGTACAGTCAGACAACCTATGGTATAACTATGACTTAACTGCTCTGTTCAATATCATATTGTAGCAGTTATCGAACACTGCTGATAAAAATTGCTTTTATTCTGTTCTATTCACGCACAACCCACGGTAGGTGTGCCTATTTCATGAGCAACTGCATGTTGGCGAATTATATATATATAAACAGCAAATAAATTTGAAATGCGTTCGCCACTGATAATAAAAAATAAACGCTATTGAATAATTGAAAAGTCAGGGCGATTTAATGTGTATATTTTTCGTTTGATTGTTATCACATTTTTAGATCAGTTATCTGGTTTAAGTCAGAAAACATATGCCATAACTTGTAGAGCACATTTTATATTGACAACGATTGTTACGTCCCTTGAATGTTCAAAACAAGCATAAGCTTTTAGAAAGGAATGTGGTTTGTTATTAAAACCAGTTGCGGTGCACAAGAGAAGTATGGTTAATAAAAGCGACGAGGAGCGTTTGATCATTATGACTCGTTATAGTTGATACTCTCACAAAGCAAATAGTCCCATATTTTTTTATAATTGCAAGTTTTTTTTATTAAATTACAAAAGCCTAATTGGTTCATGATAGACAAAAATATGGAAGGGCATAAATATGGCTCGGAAAAATATAGGAAATACGTCACATTGCCATAAATGTGTAGAAATGCCAAAATAGCTTAGTTTTAAGCGAATATAAATGTGTATCCAAGCGGGCACACAACCTTTAAACAACGTAAGATCAACGTCAATGCGACGTCATCAGGACGTCGATACGACGCTGTATTGACGCCCCATGCCTGCTGGGTAGTGACACAAAAGACGGCATTAAAACTATCTTTTTAAACGCCCGTTAAATTGCACTATGTCACTTTTTCAAAGGCGGAATAACACCTTATCTGACTTATTGTGCTTCCAGGTTTCGAGTGACACCCATTTTTCTTTGTTTAAACAATTTTAATCTTTACTTAGACGAAGGACACTTAGCATATGGATGCAAATGCATACCGCGTAACTAAAACTTATTTTTTGGGGAAGCCCTTATTTTCAACCAAGGCCCAAATCCCCTGTAAAATAGAACTTGGTTGTTTTTCCCTGTGAATATACCCACTTTTACCTCGATAGGCACACGTGGTATATTTGCATTTGCATATATCCATGTTAACTATAGCGTTACTTTTTTATTTCTTAATTTAAACACCAGTTTCTTTGTCATTTATTCTACTTTTAGCCAATATTCAAAATCCATTTGTATAGCTACTCTTGATTGTTATCAAGAATGCTATTCTTAAACGAGCAGTCAGGATCAGTGGATTCGTTTCAACGGTTGAAATTTTTATCAGGATCTTTGTTTGGCTTTATGATGAATTGCTGAAAATATGGCTTAAAAGCCAATTTCAAATAATTTCTTTTGTTTATACTGAGTCCAAGAGATCTAGCTGTCCTGTTATGGAGTTACCAAAACATGCCTTCCTTGGTGTACTGATTTTTGAGCGCGAGAGGATAAAATCAGACTCAAACGGTCGTCTTCATCTGATGTCGCAGCGTCTTCATCTGATGTCGAAGGGAGAGACAAAAACAGAAAGGAAAGTTTTGCAGCACTGGCGTTCTGTAACGGTTTTTTCCCCTTCTTTTTTTCACCGAGCAATAAAATCAACTCTGGGGTAGATGCTGAAACAATTAATCAGTGAACGCTCAAAGCAGAAAGAACACATGGGCAGCTTGATCTGAGTTTGATCTGAGCCTGCGTTTTTGACAGGTTTAGTCAGTCACGATAATTGAGCCGCGACATGTGATTTCCAACAATGTGGCATTTTGACATGTGCAGACTCAGACGAACCTGTGCAGCCCCCTTTTGAGCTTTGAACCTCCAAATGCTGTTCAGTTAGTAGCTTAACGCTCATAGAATATTCAAGCGACTAGCAATGGCTCTGATCAGACTGCACGTATGTGCAGGCTGATCTGAGGCTTTGGTGGTCGCACATACCACATTGTTGGAAATCCCATGTCCTGGTTCAATTATGTTGGTACTACGAGCAGCGGTCGTGCCTGTGCAACAGAGCCTTAGCCGATTGTATAAACATGCTCGCTTACACCGTCTTGAGGCAGACTGTCCACCTCTAACCCCACTAGGCATGGTACATATAGCTGCGCATGCATCTTTAAGCTTGACTTTACACATATGCGATAAGAACCGAAATTTCATGAAATGGTCCAAATTATTTAATACCGCAAAGAGAACATATTTCTGTCTGTGCGCCTGTCTAACTTTTTATAACGTCTGTCTTTTTCTCTCAGAAGAACAAAAACGAAAAACGGCTCTGGACTAACGGACATGGGTAACTGATCCAGCAATCAAACCGGGAGTGCTCATATTAATCAGGCCATGCACATGTTCAATCTGATCGGAGTTTCCGGTGTTTTAATCCGTAAGTTCTGATAGTAATTCCACAACGAAAACAGTTTAGTGGAAGTAAGAAAGGAGGCAAAGATCAGGAATCGATAAAATCAAGTACCAAACCTGACCCAGGATACCGCATTCGAAAGTGACAAAAAGTCCATTTCATTTGTTGCAGCTGCGCAACCTGACTTGAACCTTCGTTTGCCGATATGCTATAAAAATCAATGAATCACATATCGTTATCAAATTCTGTTTGTCTTAGGGTTTCGTTAGATTAACCGTTGTCTTCACAAAACCTCACAAAATTTGTGGATTATTTTTGTAGCAGGAATGCATTCAAGAAAACTTGCACAATAATGATATAGTTGCTGAAATGTAGGATATTCATATTAGACAGTACATTTGCACGATATGATCTGGATCTACACATGCATTTAGCTATTTAAACACAACTTGGCGCATGAAGCTTTTTACATCGGCTAGACCAAACCCCTTACAACAGCCACTAGCGAGGCTACATGTCTATTTAATCGCTGAGCCTTCATATACTTCTTTACTGTGCGTATGCGAGCAGCGAAGGTTCTTGCGTGAATAACCATCCAGCACAATCTCGTCTGACCCTTAGCTGCATGCAATATTTAACAAAATATCTGGCATGCACGTCTTGGTACTGTATATAGTCATTAAATGCTTCTGTTTGATGGAACAGATTGGGCTTTGTCGGTACGTGACAGTTCATCGAGAGACCATTATTTGTCCAAAGGTTTCGTGGAGTAGCCACTATGTCGAGTACATTACATCGAAGTGTACACTGTCTTTGTAAATAAAGAAGAGAAAAACATTTTTGTTTGCTTTGCTTTTTGTACTAGTTCTAGATTTTTTAGAAATGAAGCACAATAATAATACGGGATTTTCTTTTTTAACGCAGTAGGCAAATACTTTTCAAAACACTGCAGCCCACGTCTGAAGGAAGCCAACTTGTTTGCATTGTTATGCATGCTATCTAAATCAGTCTAATTATGTTTAATATGCTGAAAACTAAAGGTAAATATATAGAAATGTATATCAGGGGTAACAACCTACGTCATAGCGTGGGTGTTGTAAACACGTAGAATGACGCCATCTTTGATTTGCAAGGTTAGTTTTTCCCTTCGTAAATGTCGTACAAATTAGGGTCTGTCAAAACTAAGCAGTGCAGGCGGTGCCTAACATCACACTTGAACAGAATATACAATGGTCACGTCCAGAAATGCCGTTGCCTTTGTAAACATTCACCCACAAAAATCGAAGTGGGTGACTGCTGAAATTATCCTCGTGTCTCCCGCTTCGATTCTTGTGGGTGAATGATTACAAAGGCAACGGCATATCGGGGCGTGGCCGTTATATATTCTGTTCAAGTGTGATGTTAGGCACCGCCTGCACTGCTTTGTTTGTAAAGACACTCATTTGTTTAATTTTACGAAGGGGAAAACTGACCTTGTAAATCAAAGATGGCGCCGCACTACGTGTTTAAAACATCAATGCTATGACGTAGGTTGTTACCCTTGTATATAGAAAAGAATAATTTGTTGAATGTTTACCTATAATGGGATATAAAAATATACTTTCAGCAGAAAAATCAGTGAATTTTGGAGTAGATTTTCCATATTTATGTTTCTCAATGATATTTTCAGTCATGACTTAGTTGAAAGACCACTCACAAGGAATGGTCTACATCGTTTTATCAGTCACCCCTGATATTAACTGAATTGTTTCAACATAACCTAATAAACGTTTCCTATCTTACGGCATGTTACCTTCATCGGGTCATGATGACGTTGCACTTTTTGAATGACGTAGCTAATGACGCTGAATCAACACAAATATGAAAAATTACGTCATAATTGCTAGTTTGAAGAGTAATCAACGATGGGTAAACTGATAAATAGAATACCAGGTTCGCATCTTTTGATATCTCGGCTTTGAGAACGCATGTTGAATCGCTCGGCAAGCCTCGCGATGTCAACAAGCATTCTCAAAGCCTTGCCTGGTAAACTTGATATCAAAAGTCACTCACTCTATTATTTGATTGCCAATAAGTACTTCAATACATTTGGATGCTGGTTTACTGTGACAAAACAAAACTAGAAATCCGAGAATCGGATGTGTCGCCTGGCCAAACAAGGCAAATTTGTTGGATTTATATCCCGGGCCAAGGGTTATTTTAGAGAAACTTATTAATCACAAAACATAAATCCCATTTCTCAAACCCCTAAGTTCACCTTGGTTATCATACAGATCAAAGTTATAGGCCTATCAACTATACTATGCACAATAAGTTTAGCAATTGTTTTGTATGGGTGAGCCAATCGACATCAGCTCTCGAGTTTCATTTGATGTCATGAAGGTACAAGCGCCAAAAATCTGACAAGAATGTCCATTTTAAAAAATACGGACTTACCAAACGCAGCGGCCGTGCAAATGTGACATTAAATTTTAAGACTAGCAGGTAACGTGGGTATTTCTGATCATTGGGGGAAGCCAAAAACATTTTCAAGCGATTGTTTGTTCACTGAAAACCAAAAAAGCAAAGCAAATGCTGCAATTTTCTGAACTTTCTCAGAGAAATAAAGGACATTTTTTTCACAATTTGAAGTTTAATCAATGCTTTTACGTTATCGCCTTTAAACGGTGTTTCTAGTCGTCTTTTCATGAACCACATTGACAAGTTAAACTGATTGATGCCTTCCAACACATTCAGAAAAATAGTGTTGAATGAAACATCTTCATGGCTATAGAGCACGAGCCGAAAAATAAAATCTAACGTCACCGTTATCTCGCAAATGCGTCACACAATTTCCAGCAACAAGGTTTTAATCAACCATAAGATCAACTACATTTTAAGCCTATGACAACTTTGTAAACTGAGTCTCTGTTGAATTGAAACGCCATTTTACATCAGGAGTTTAATCAAATAATGACTACGTTTTGACGTCGTTGATGGCAGCTGATTTTGCTTACTAATCCCTCCTGCAATTCTTGCTCTCCCCAAATGCCTATTTAAAGAGACTAGAGAGAACATTTTTCGATTTTTTTTGTTTTCTTTTTAAATCATTTGTAAAAGTAGAATTAAGTTATGTTTTCACAATAAATCTGTTCACTATAGCAGAAAACTACACGGAAAAGTGTATTATCTTATAAAACAGGTGTGTTTTTCTCTTGTTGGTAATTATTTGCGTCCCTCCAATAATCATAGACAGTTAATTTTAACACAAATGCTGCTGTTTTAATACTGATAATTTGTTAAGATTTACGAAATTGGTAAAATGTATACCTGAATTTTAGGGTTTTTTTACTGTGTTCTTGAAAATAGAAACATTAGTTCTAAAATTAAAAGATCAAGTTACAGACTATGCAGCTTTAAAGGATGGTATATGTAAATTCGTCATTGCAATTGAAATTGTTCGATATTTCACAAAGATGAGCACACAAAGATGCGAAACATAAAAAATTGCTAAACTTATTGTGCATAGTATAGTTTCAGCGTTTAGTTCCATAAAAAATAAACTAATCTGTACAATTTCAATACCTGACTTCAACCTGACCCAGAGATCAGGGGTGTATATAAGGTCAAAGTGTTTGTTTCTATATTAGACTATACTTCTTTCCCCTTAATTTGTTATGCAACATGACCACATTCAGTTTTTTTACCTTTTAATCCAACCCACAGAGTGAGGGTGTGTGTAAAGAGAGAATATGTGCTTGCATTGTGCTCTATGCTCCATTCCCTTGAATTTGTTATGCAACATGGCCATGTTCTGAAAAAAAGTTGAATTTGTTCTTAAAAAGTTGAATTTTGATCTTTTGACCCAATGCCCTAGGGTCCTGGGGGCAGGGGGGGGGGGGGTCTGCTTGCAAAATGTTTGCTACCATGTTGCTGAATTCAGGATCCCCTTTAATTTGATATGCAACATGACCATGTTCTGAAAAAGATCACTTTTGACGTAGTGACCGGGTCAAGGGCATGGGAGGGGGGTCTGCGGGCAAAATATTTACTACCATGTTGCTGTATTTGTGATTTTGTTTAATTTGATATGCAACATGACCATGTTCTGAAAAAGTTGAATTTTGACCTTTTTACCCCACCCCCTAGGTCCATACAGGGGGTGAAACACAGGCCTTTGATCGAAAATCTTGTCTGCCTCAAGTTTGATATGTTTCATATTTATTGTACCTCTGTCTGCATGCGAAATTATCGTTAAAAATATTGTCAACTTACTGAGTTATTGCGAAATTTAAATATTTTACCTTTTATCCCACCTAAGGGGACAGAGAGGGAGGGGTAACTAAAAAAATTATCACTGCCAGGCTTATCTACAGGCACTGGGTAATCATGGCCTATAGCGAGAAGTTGTCAGATATTATATTTTTGGAGAAATGTGAAGTTTATCCCACAAAAAAGGCCAAAATAGCTTTTGTTTGTTTGTTTGATTTGATTTTTTACGTCCCATCAACAATCTTTCAGTTATAAAGGGACGGGTCTTCCTGGGTTGAACCAGTACTAAGCTAGGATTAATGTTCTTGCTCAAGGACACAACGCAGTGACGCCAGTGAGGCTCGAACCCGCGGCCCTTCGGTCTCGAGTCAAGCGCTCTACCACTGAGCCACTGCGCTCCCTCAAAATAGCTTTTGCATTAGCCTAAACCTAAGTCAAAAAAGGGCAATAACTCAGTCAAAAGTTTGCGAATTGCTCCTAATTCGAACTTGACCTGTATTTTATGATGCTTTACCATTCTGTAATATAAGCGCTGCAGGCATGCATCATACCCGGCCAAGAAATATTTTCGATACAAAGACCATCCATAAATCAAGGGCCATAACTCAGATGAAAAATTTCTAACGTCAATTAAGGCCTATAACTCTGTACTTATTTGTCAAAATTTACCCATCTGCATTCCCAGAACACTCCTTCACAATATCGTCTCTCAAACCAAGTTAGTAGAAAATGGGTAAAGGAATGCCAAAGATAGAGAGTGAAAACCAATTTCTAACGTCAATCAAGGGCCGTAACTCTGTTCTTATTTGCCAAAATTTCCCCATCTGCAATCCCAGGACACTCCTTCCCAATATCAACTCTCATAGCAAGTTTGAAGAAAATTGGTTAAAAATGCTCTCAGCAGAGAGTGAAAACGATGCCCTGACGGATGGACAGATGTAGAGACCGACGCGCGGACGGAGGGACGGACACTTGAACCCAATTTTTTGAATGGAGGGTATAACATAATACCCCGCACTTTTTAAAGTAGCTGGGTATTAAAATTGAAAGGAATTGTTGAATCCCTTCAAAAGTTATTGATCAGAAAGCACAAATTGACAATTTAGCCATAATCTAAGTCAAAAAAGGGCCATTACTCAGTCAAAATTTAAAGGATTATACTTTTTGGCAAATATGTCTCATTTCTTTTGCTATGCCTTCTATGGCATTACCCCGCCTTTCACACATTAATCCTAGCTTAGTACTGGTTCAACCCAGGAAGAGCTGTCCCCATCATAACTGAAAGATTGTTGATGGGATGAAAAGAATCAAATCAAACAAAACAAAACTCTGCCTTTCCATATTCTTTTTTTTCTATCATGAACCAATACATGGCACTAGGCAAAAAATATAAAAATATAAGTTAATTTTCAATTTATTTGACATTTTCTGAGAACGGTGCAGTATTTTTGTGAGCTTCAGATCTCTAGATTTTGAATTTATTTTTTTGTTTTGTTGTCTTCTGGAAAGAACTTGTATGCACAGTCCGGTAATTAACCAAACCAATGCAATTTTCATATTCTAACAGGTATGTTATATGCCAATTTTTGTCTTTTCCTGATCGGTTAAAGTTAAGAAAGGTAAAAAGCATATCATAGGGCAACAAGCACTCAGCAACAAGCACTCAGCAACAAGCACTCAAAAACAGGCCTTAAGTTAAGAGTGCGTACCCAAAATATAATTTCTTATTTCTCAACCAAAACATATGTTGTGGGTACTCAAAAGAACCGTCTCAAAGAGACGGTTCTTTTGGGCACCCAAAACATATGTTAAAACTGACAGGTAAGAAAATATTTATAATTTTACGCTCAAAAATTTTGCTTATCTAAGCCTATGCAAAAACTTTATTATAAGACTGTTTCAGAAGTATAGGCCAGCACATGAGATTTTGGTACTTATTCTGGGGCGAGCAATGAAGCATGCGACAAGACTGCACACCTGCATAGTCTTGCCAGGACCTTCATTGCTTGCATACATAAAGTCTGAATATAGATCAAGACCGAGACCAAAATTTGGACCTCTAGTTCCGCTGATAATGTCAGCATGGGCATTTAACCCTTTCCTTCATGAATATTCATGCTAGGCTCCTCCCACGAAGAATAATTATATAAATAAACTTTCATGTTGGTACATAGAACAGAGAAATTACTTGTCAGGTACACTAGTGTAGAGTCAATCATTGGGGCCCCGCACTCTTTTTGGCTGATTAATTTTGTGACACATTTTGATCGAAAAAAAGTATTTCGAGTTAAAAAAAATATATAGTTTATTTTTTAAATATAAATACTTTTTTGATCAATATGTGTCACAAATCAACCAAAAAATGCGCCGGGCCCCTTTGGGTCAGATATGTCCTATTTCCATATTATAAGGAAACAAAGTAGACCACGATCAGGCAGCTCTTACAAGAGCTGCCTGATCTGGGTCTGCTCTGTTTGCAAAAGCATTAAAAGGCATCTCTATGATGTAAAGGGTTCAAAGAGATAACTACCAAAATCTCATATACCGACACATTTCACTCTTGTAGTGCTGTATCCAGATGTATCCCTTTTTTGAAAACACTGTAGATCCAGATCAGCTGGCTTCTGATAAAGCCTTCTGATCAGGATTCACACTGTTTTCCACCTGATTGAAACTAAGTGCTTAGAACTGGAATGCTGCAGGTTAACAGGATAAACATTGGGGAGGAGTGTAGTACATGTACGTAGAAATATTCAGCCTGGCAAGGGTCACGATCTCTGAACAGACCTTTAAATGAGAAGTCATGGTTTTCTTTGAAAGGTGCCACTTTATTATATGACGTTGTGTCTGGGAGTGCTATAATGGCATGCAATAAAATCGATAAACCACTAGTGGATTACAGATTTTCGGGAATTGTTATGACGTCCATAACAACGTTGAGGACATAGAATTATAACGTTTTTACGGCAGAAATGAGATTTCAAAGTAATCTTAATGTCATGATAAATTGAATCTAACATTTGTGCCTTTGTATTATTGAGTTTATTAAACTTGTTGCGAAAAAGAGATAAAATGCTCGGCAAGCCGAGCATTTAATCTCCTTTCCTCAACTTGTTTAATAGATTCAATAAAACATGAGCACTCATGTAAGATCCGCTATACATTTCTTTAAACTTTTAACATTCAAGTGACTAGTTCACCAGTCATTTATAATCACCGTCCCCCCACCAACATGGATGGGCAGTATGAGTAGGACAATGACCTCTTGAGATCCCCCGCAGTGCTAGTGCTATTGCGCAAATATACACCTAAGAATTTATAGTAAAGAGCAATGCAATGACCATTGGATGGTTCCTCAAACTGCAGGGTTTATACTTATGGGGGGATCCAGAGGAGGGGGCAGGGGGTCCGGACCCCCCCCCCCACCCCCGAAATATCACAAAAATATAGGGTTTCTTAGCAATACAGGTCCTGATCGGCTGGAAAATCACAAAGTTACCAAGCCAGCATTCAGTTGGGCCATCATCGGCCTGCCTGTGAAACGCCATTTAAATGGCATTTTGCTGGCGGGACGATGATGGCCCGCTGATAGTGGTACTTGGATTCTCTCACCCTCATCAACAAAAAAACCCCGTCAAATTTGGACCCCCTCTGACAAAACTTTCTGGATCCGCGCATGAGACTGCTTCTGAAGAAGCTACTTTTGACGTTGAAGTCTGATCAGGGTCCCTGTTTGCTTTTCAGACAAATATTTTGCAAAGTCCATCCCTGCTAACCAATATTTTATTTGAGAACAGAAAGCGAAATTTGTCTGAAATTTTAGGACATTTATCATGGTGCATAAGTGAGAGAATAAGTATGCTGTCAATAGCTGATACAGCATATTCACCTCCTCTTGGGCCCCTTTATGCACTTATGGATTCTTCCTTCTGATTTGATATAAATCACTTGGAATTGTGCATTGTCTATATCGAGGGGTCACAGGTTAAAATTTCCTAATAAAATTGTGTTTTGTTCTCTGTAGATCATTTTTGATTAGAAAACAGTGCAGACCCTGATAAAATGCAGCATGATGTGGCAATTCATCTGGGTCTGCACTGTTTGCCAAAAATATGCATTTAGAGTCACTAGTTTATAAAGGGTTATGTGATTATATCTGTGTTTATGAGTACAAGAAGTATATTAGATTTATTGAGTTCACTTAAATTATCAATTTGTATACTAATGGATTTTTCCTTCTGGCTTGTTACAATACACTTGGGATAGTCCATTTTACATATCAAGGGGTGTCAGGTTATAATTTTAACAAAACCAAACTCTGCTCTGGACCTGCGTCATGGGTGCAAATCGTCAATGAGTTTACAGTCAATATGAAAAATTCAAATAAACAGGAATGAAATCAGATCCAAACTTCACAATGTAATCTATAGTAAGCATTTCAGATGGAAAAAATGTCAAAGTTCAACACCCGTCAAAAATGAGAAAAAAATTATGATACTTGCACAATATAGAAGGTGCACATCTTCAATATGTGAACAATCATACGGCAAAGTTTGAATAAAAAGGAATGAAAACTTTTGAAGTAACAGATTACACAAACTTGGCACCCCTAAAATGTTGCGGACAGACGGGCAGATGGGAAAAATGTCTAAGTTCAACACCCATCAGAAAAGAGAAAATAAAATGAAACTATTTCACAAAATAGGAGGTGCACATCTTCAATGTTTGAACAATCATTATACAAAGTTTGGATATCAAGGAATGAATACTGTATTACACAAACTAGGCAACCCCTAAGCATTTCAGATGGAAAAAATGTCTAAGTTCAACACCTGTCAAAAATGAGAAAAAATTTATGAAATGTGCACAAAATAGAAGGTGCACATCTTCAATTTGTGAACAATCATTGTGTAACGTTTGAATATAAAGGAATGAATACTGTTGGAGTTACAGATTACACAAACTAGGCACGCCCTAATCATTGCAGATGGAAAAATGTCAAAGTTCAACACCCCTAAAAAATGAGAAAAAAATTATGAAACGTGCACAAAATAGAAGGTGCACATCTTCAATGTGTGAACAATCATTAAGCAAAGTTTGAATAAAAAGGAATGAATACTGTTTGAGTTACAGACTACACAAACTAGGCACCCCCCTAAGCATTGCGGATGGAAAGAATGTCTAAGTTCAACACCCGTCATAAATGTGAAAAAATTTATGAAACATGCACAAAATCGGAGATGTGTGCATCTCCGATATGTGTACAATCATTAGGCAAAGTTTCATTAAAAAAGAATGAAAACTTTTGGAGTTACCAATTACACAAACTTGGCACCCTAAAGTGTTGCGGACGGACTGAACGGACTGACGGAGTGGACCCACTACTAGACCTGCTTTCACTAAAGCAAGGCAGGTAAAAAGAGATTGTATTCTTTTGTCTGAAGATCTTTTTTACTTTTACAAACAGTGTAGACCCTGATGAAATGCAGCATTATGCTGCATTTTATCTGGGTCACCACTGTCCACCAAAATATGCATTTAGGTGTCGCTAGTATATGAAGGGTTACTGTCAGTTCAAAAATAGATGAGAACTGTTGTAAAAAAAAATAATCTAATCCAGGTAATGGGTGCTATATACAGGTATTTATCCATACTAAATTTACCTGTTATAGCATATTTACCATTATTTACCTGTTTCTATGAAAAATGGTATATTCCTATTATCATGCATCTTTGAAACGGATAGTATGTGGTTATATCTGCACTCATTAGAACAAGAAGTATACATTTAACATCAATTGAGTTCACTTAAAAAATCTAACAAGAATATAAGTATAGCCTTTATGAATCAGCCGGAGAATTTGGTACTTATCTAATATATTCAAATGTCTCCATTTAGCGCCTATGCTGATGTTTCAAGCAGGGCTAAAGGTCTAAATTTGGTTTGTATCTTCATTTGCATCAATATCTGAAGTAGGCAAGGAGAGAAGGCTCTGGAGAGTCTGTGCAATTGCATAGGCTCAGCTGAGCCTTCGTTTCTCTACAGTTCAAAAATCTCATGCCCTGGCTCATATGCCATTGATGTAGCTCCCATTACGCAGTTATGTGCGTGCGTAATAAAAATAGTAACATTCAAGGGAGGTCACCTAATGTTGTAAAAGTGATTTTCCATACCATAAGGAAATGCTCTTAAAGAAAAGAATTTGCTCCCTCTGGGAGCAAATTCTTTCTTTTAAGTTCCCATTTTGAAAAGGGACATTATTGAAGAGAATCACTGCTTGTTCCAATTGTCTCCCTTTGATGTGTGTATCTTTTTCAGCGTTCTAGCCACGCCATTGTATGCTATTATGCAATACAAAACAAGAAAAACCGCTGATCATTTGTGCTGCACAGTGCACCAGTCATTTGTAGACTGTCCCTATTCAACCTGTGATAATGATAACTGCGGCAAAAAAAATCTCTTGTTTCCAGTTACCCTACCAATCTTAACAGTTTGGAGCATACTTAAACTTTTTTGAAGCCTTTTGGAATATTAAAGTCTATTTTTAGACTTTTTAAAAGGATTTTTAGACTTTTCCAAACAAACAAACAAAATTATAAATAAGAAATATAATTTTTTGTTACACACTCGTAACTGAAGGCCTGGCGTTCACAGCAGGGATTTAGCTATACCATGGGTGAAAGTTCAAATTCCCCAAATCCTGAACTTTTGAAATTCAAATCTTAAAACTTGCAGTATGCCTAAAACATATTAACAATTTCAAGTTAAATGGTCAAGTGTTGTCAGATGAACTTATAATAATACAGAGAAGCTATTATCACCTGCCTAATTCAGAAATTTGAGGCTGACTTTCTATGGAAAGTCAGCCTCAGAATCCTGAATTCAGGACTTTCACCCGTGCAGTATACTCAAATTTACTCAAGACATTTTATCCAAGCAGCTCCAATCTAATTCGGACATTTGGAAATTTGCTAGAAGAGGATATATTCTAATAGCCTGCCGAAATAAAATAGAAAGAATGTTTACTCCTCAAAATGACATTTAATTCTTAACCCTAAACATGCTGAACATAGTATGGGCGTTTATTGGATGCTTTTGCATGCTTGCGATAAGTACCAAAATATCATGTGCGGGTCACTATCCATTTCCCTTTTCAGTAGGAGACTTCTCTATGTGTGTGCCAGCAAAAAAACTCTGGCAAGACTGTGCATGCGCAGGCTTGTCTAAGCCTTTGCTGCTCCTGTACGCCCTAAGTACCAAAATCCCGTAAATTGGTTCAAGTACTGTTAATCTTTGATAGCCTCCCTTGTAATGCAGACATAGTTCTAGATTAACAGAAATATTGGACAAAATATTATGAATATTTTCTTATCCATCAGTTGAAACATTTTTATGGGTGCTCAAAAGAACCATCTCATTGAGACGGTTCTTTTGAGCGCCCACAATGTATGTTTTCATTGAAAATAGGAGAATTAATTTTTCATTAAGCACATTTATCAAGAGGCCTAATGCAAAACGTTCTTGCTTAAAAAATCTGCTATTATAGGATAAATTTAGCTTACCAAAGGGAGCGTATTGTTTTACTAAAAGTATATTCGTTATAAAGTTGGTTAATAACTTTATTTCTGATGTTTTCCCACTTAATTGTCACTTTACACATTGAGCAAAAATATTGAGTTTCACATGCAGGAAGAGTCTGAGCAAACAAAATGAGCCGTGACATGTGATTTCCAACAATGTGGCATTTTGACAAGTGTAGATTCAGACAAGCCTGTGCAGCCTATCTTTTAAGCTTAGAAACTCAAAAGTTTGTTCAGCCAGCAGCTTAACACTCATAGGATGTTCAAGCGACTAGCAAAGGCTCTGATCAGACTGAGCGTATACGCAGGCTGATATGAGGCTTTGCTGGTTGCACATACCATATTGTTGGAAATTTATGTCACGGTTCAAATGATTCTGGATCAGACTGTCTCTAGAAGCAGTCTGATCAAAGACTATCTGCTTGCTTTCAAAGCATACAAATTTCTGTAAACTTATATGGTTTAGTTTCAATCAAGGCAAGAAACATTTCATTTTAAAAACTTAGCATTTAAAGAGTAAATAAAAAAAATCTCTAACAAGAATATGAGCAACAGCTTCAGAAAGTATGAGAAAACATCAGAAGTCATATTTGCCAATCAGTAAGGGGCAGATCAGTCTGTGTTATTAGATAGGAAGTATAATAACTACATAGGCTATATCCAATTTTAAAAATTCTACACAGCATCAGCAGTGCAGGTTGGTTTGAGTCTTAAAGGGAAACACACCAAATGAGCCGCAACGTGATTTCCAACAATGTGGCATTTTGACAAGTGTAGACTCAGACGAGCCATTGCAGCCTCCTTTTAAGCTAATTTTCTCCAAAGATGTTCGATCAGTAGCTTAACAGTCATAGAATATTCAAGCCACTAGCAAAGGCTCTGATCAGACTAAGCGTATGCGCAGGCTGGTCTGAGCCTTTGCTGGTGGCACATACCACAATGTTGGGAATCTCATGATCTGTGTAGATGCATAGCTTGATCATCACCTTTATTGATCTCATACACCAAAGTCAGGCTTTCTTGTGACGAAGCCCATATGTAATTAAGAATCTATATATCTAAAAATCACTCATCAATTAACATAACATCATCATCTTGTTCTTGCTCTTTCTCTTCACTACCAAAGATTGTTGATAAAGTTTCATTTAGACTGAACTTGACACCAGGATGAATGGGTGTACTATGGACATAGTCAAAGGGATTAACCATTTTGCCTTCAGAATGACCAAAACTTTGTGTTTTACCCATCGGGTGCTTGTCTGATTGGAGTGGGATAGAGTTAACATGAGCTCTGTCTGACCTTACACGTTGCTGTACGGAAGATTTGAAGTCCGGTTTACCTTTAGAAAAAGACTGACTATTTACCATCTGAAATGCTTTCAAATTTTCAGAAGTTAAATTTACTTTACTACTTTCACCAACTGATAAATGCTTTTGACCTCGTTCAATAATATGATTCGGCTCATTGGAAATATTCCTTTGTCTACTTGATGCTGAACCACTCTGTCTCCTTACTAGAGATGGACTTGGAATTTTGAAGCAATCATTTGGTTCACAAATATTGTTAGCTTTGGTATTCAATGCAGTGTCATATCTTTGACCATCTCTATCAATTTTACCAGAAACTGTGAAAAGACTTTTCTTCGACTTTGTCTTCTGGTTTTTTGTTTTGAACGAGACATTGAAATTTTCTTTTCCAGATTCATAATCTTTTACCTTCTTGTCTATTTCTTCAATTGTCTCTATTCTCTTAGAGGACAGACTACAATATTTGTCTTCTGCACTTTTCGACATAGTACTATGAACCCTATCATATGAGTCTCTATTACTCATTGCATTAACTAGATCTGACTTTTCATAAATCTCATCCTCAGATGAAGTTGTTTGACTTTTACAAGGTATCTGTTCAAAATGTCTACCAACTCCCCGGTCTGCCAATGGGCTTCTTTCTTGTGTATGTCCCCTGGACCTTGGAGTGTTTAATTTCAATTTAGACATAGAAGTGCATGGCGAGTCTTGTCTGGTTTCAAAAGTCTTGGTCTGAAGCTGATACCTGGACTTTTCATACGGTGATCTAGGGTTTGAGTTTTCAGAAGTAAATGTTTCATATAAATCCATATGTTTGTTTTCAATATCATCACAGCTGCATCTCTCTTGGCCACCTTCTTCACAATATTCATTTAAAGAATCTGTATCAACAGAATGATTATGTCTTGAACTGTTTTGCTGCCTTTTCTTGCTTTCATAACTCAAACACCTTTCAGTGGATTTTGTGACATCTCCAAATTTACACTTCGAATCCCTTCCTTTCTGACACCATGGTGATTTGGGTGAACTAATCTGACTGTCTGACCTCGCTGAGATATTGTAAGGTGACTGTCTGTTAATCTGATTATCTGACCTTGCCGAGGTATTGCAAGGTGACTGTCTACTCATCTGACTATCTGACCTCGCTGTGGTATTATAAGGTGACTGTTCATTAATCTGACTATCCAACCTTACTGAGGTATTGTAAGGGGACTGTCTGTTAATCTGACTATCCGACCTTGCTGTGGTATTGTAAGGTGACTGTCTGTTAATCTGACTATCCAACCTTACTGTGGTATTGTAATGTGACTGTCTATTAATCGGACTATCCAACCTTACTGAGGCTTTGTAATGTGCTTGTCTGTTAATCTGACTATCCGACCTTACTGTGGTATTGTAAGGTGACTGTCTAGAATATCTTTCTTTCATGGGAAGTTTTGGTGACAGTTTTCTCCTGTCATCAACAGAAACATTGTGATGAGGTGATAGACTATTGGAATTAACCTGCTTCATTTTATCTATATATGCAGATTCTTTTCCTGTATGTGGAAATTTGTTTCCGTTCCTCATGTCATCAACAGGAACATTGTGATACGGTGATAGACTATTGACATTAACCTGCTTCATTTTATCTAAATATGCAGCTTCTTTTCCTGCATGTGGAAATTTGTTTCCGTTCCTCATGTCATCAACAGAGACATTGTGATACGGTGACAGACTATTCGAATTAACCTGCTTCATTTTATCTAAATATGCAGCTTCATTACCTGCATGTGGAAGTCTGATTTCATTGCCAAAAATTGATGTCATGCTTGATTCCAAAACTGCTGAGGTATCCTCAGATACCTCAACAGTTTTGGAATTAAACATGACATCATTTTTTGTCTCTTGTAGGTCTTCTACCCTCCCTAATTTTGGCTTCATAGAAACGAGGGTGGATATCTCACTATTGTCCGAAAGGATTCTCATAAGGTCTTTATTGCTCATACCCTTAAACCTATGTGAAAAGGAGTACATGGTTCCTTTGGCAATATGTCCCGTTGATGGTTTATGAGTATCATCAGTTTCTTCCTTAGTACAGGATTTGAATCGCTTAGATGGTGGTCTAGACAACTTCTCATTACCCTCAGGACTGTAATTTTTGAGCTGGTGGTTTAATCTGTTACCATCTGACATTTGATGCTTGCTTTTAGCGTCTATTTGGCTGCCCATATAGAAGTGATTGCCAGCAGACTCTACCTTCATCTGTACTCTGTCATTATGCATTTGATCAATATCTTGCTTCGGAGCAGACAGATCTGACACACAGTCTTTATTCGGGCTTTCTTCGTCAGACTCTATATGACACAACCACTGGGTGACCTTCTCATGATTTTCATTGCCCAGCGCCGAAGCATTCAATGCTGATCTATTCACAGATACATCAATAAGGCTGTCATTAAATGACTGGTTGAGCATATCGAGATTTTCAGCTGTTAAGATTTCAGACTTTTTATGTTTTATTTTGAACCTTTCCTGAATAGGGGAGATCAATCCTGATTTTGATCTAATAGACTTGCCTGGTGACATTGGTGGCGATTGCAAGACTGAGTTTTTGCCATGTACTGTATCTCTCACCTCTTTCAAATGAATAGGTGACTTTAGCTTATTATAGGTGGTATTATTTATTTCATCCAATGAGGCATTCATATCAACTATATTGTCACATCTCTTATTTGAGACCAGATGCCTAGATGTGGATCCTTGGCTTCTTCTAACCCCTTTACCAGGGCTTTCACTCCTATCAACATACATATCAGCTGATTCTTCATAATTGCTCCGAGTAAGACATGGACTTAAACGCTCCATAACAGACACTTTTTTATTTTCGTTTCTGAATCTCATTTGTGCTTCTGATAGTTGATGTTCACCAACCTTATTACACTCAGACAGGCCAAAACTCGATCGAGTTTTGGCCTGCCTTAGTGCAATAGGGTTAATAGTGCTACAATTATTGCTTGATGATACTCTTGCCTTGGTAGCTGAAATTGGAGAAGTTTCTGAACTCCTACTATCATGCCTCAGTAACCTAGCTCTAGGTTCATTCATTGATCTTCTTTCTGATTGGGTACTTGATCTTCTTTCTGATTGCCTATTTGATCTTCTTTCTGATTGGTTACTTGATATTCTTTCTAATTGGTCACTTGATCTTCTTTCTGATTGGTTATTTGATCTTCTTTCTGATTGGTTACTGTGCTGGTTCTCAATACACTGATTCATTGAAAATACAGAACTTGGTCTGCCAGATAAATCTGTTTCTCTTCTATATGTTGGTGAAGATGGCAGCCGTGAACAGCTTTTGTGTGCTCCCTGAAGTTTTGTTTGTCTCTTCATAGGGGAAACAAAACTATCATCACTGCAGTAATTGTTTGTCTTCGTATATTCTTTACCATGAGAGAGCATGCCTATCTGATTGTTTATGTTTACAGCATGTGGAGATCTTAGATCTGTTCCTCTATGATCATTGTTTCTTGTTGGTTCCCTGAGATGCGATGTAAATAAAGGTTTGTTAGTATGATTATGCTCGATATTTCTTTCGTAACTAAGTTGTGGTGGTGAAAGGAATTCTCTGTCTCTATATTTAATTTGCCTTCTTTCTGCATACACTACTTGATTACATTGCTCACCTCGGGCTGGAGACACAATTCTCCTGTCTTCATAATTATCAACACTTTGCCTCGTATGATCTGATTCTCTAGCATGCCTAGTTTCTATCCTTAAATCTCTGGTGTATGATTTAGGAGTCTGAGTTTGCACTGATGCCTTACGTGACATATTAGTTTCAAAATGTATTGGATAGTTATCACCATTGTCTACTGGTGTTTTTCTGTTAGAACTTGCAATCCACCTTGTATTCTGACTGTCACTTACTTTCTCGCTATGAAGAAAATCATACTTCTGTGACATATGCTTCACATTACTTTCGGGCTTTTTATTCCAGATCTGATTGCTGATAACCATTCCACTACAACTTTGTGATGATCTGGTGAAATCTCTGTTTCCATCATTTTCATTCTTGGTATTATCCTTTGATTTTTTTCTACCAGACTGTGACTGATCAGATCTTTTGGAAGGGGCTCTCTCATCATAATGTGATGTCGCAGAATTCCCACTTCTGGTCCTTTCAGGGCTACTATATTTCTTTACATATTGCTCTCTCCTGGTCCCACCCTGTTTTGGAGTAGCATATTTGAATTCTTTTTGTACTCTGTTTGGTCTCTCAGAAAGTTCAGGGGATATAGTTCTTTCACCATTCAAGATCCTGTCTTCGACATTGGACTTGTAGTCTCCATTCCTATGTAATAAAATAAAGATAAAAGTGAAAGAGTCACTTTATGACAATATCCATGGGTAAAAGTTGAAACTTTTCAAAATCCTGAACTTTAGAAATTCAAATATTTTCCCTTGTCATGTTGAATAGTTTTATGTACTGCACCAGTGTTCATACAGGCAAGTATGAGTAAAATTCAAGGACTTTTCAAGGACTTCTCAAACCTCTCCAACAGTTTTCAAGGACTTAAAGTAAATGAAAAATACTGATCTAAGTGTTAAAATTCTACTTCTGAAATGCTAAACTGAGATAATGGAGACATTAGTACTGGAAAATTAGTATAAAATTGTTGTGCCTATATTTGGTGCAGCATATGTTGCACCAAATAAAGGGACAACAATTTTATACCGATTTAGGTCTCTAGCAACAGTGCTAAGTCCTATAGAAACTAGTAGAATTCAAAGACTTTTCAAGGGTTATGAGTGGTTTTCCAGTACTTTTCAAGGCAGATTTAATTTTCAAGGACTTTTCGACTTTTCAAGCCTGTGCGAGCCCTGTAACACAACGCAAAAGCTTTGACTCTTGGCAGACTGTAAAGACAAATAAACAAACAACTAAACTGGTAGGTGAAGACTATATACTGCCACATACTTCGTATGTTGGGATATAAAAAGGAAAACGGACACTTTGGACATATAAGTTTACAATGAGTATATATGTCAACAGGACTTTAGTAAAGAGTACTTAACGAAAATTTAATTTTCTTATTTCTCAACCAAAACATATGTTGTGGGTACTAAAAAGAACCGTCTCAATGAGACGTTCTTTTGAGTACCCAAAACATATGTTAAAACTGATGGGTAAGAAAATATTTACAATTGTACGCTGAAAAGTTTTGTTTATCTAAACATATGTGTCAAGCTCTTTCTTACCTCCTGTGTTCCAACTTTGAATAACTTTCTTCACAGCTTGTCTCTGTAGTAAGAGTGTAGGTCTCATCTAAGCAACGTCTGGAACTGGTTCTGTCAGTCTAAATAAAGTAAAGTATGATTATTCCATTTAAAGCGAATAGAATTTCCAAACATTATCAATTGGAAAATCCATTTACATTTTATGGGTTGTTTGGTGGTATTTTATCCTTTTCATACATATTTTGATTGAGCATTTTTTTTTGTGAGAAAACAGTGGAGACCCTAATCAGAAGCTGCAGAACAGACGCCGCAGAATGTGGCGCTTAATCTGGGTCTGCACTGTTTGCCTATGTCCCACAAAATGGACGCTAGGCTTATACGGTTTCATGTTCAAAAAACACTATTCTATTTCTGTTCCTAAATAAAACATTGATTATCAGAGCTGGAATTCACAAAATGCATATCAGAATAGGAAACTGGGAAGACCCTGATCAGACTGCTTCTTCAGAAGCAGTCTGATCTGTGTCTGCACTGCTTGTCTAGACCTTTTTCGTAGCCAACTAGTGTTTGAAATTTTATAACATTAACCATACTCCTGTTCAGAAACAAAAGTGTAAACTTTGTCTTTAATTGTCTTCTGCTGATAAATTTGCAAACAGTTTGGACCCAGATCAGGCTCGACAAAATGTTGGGCCTGATCTGGATCCAATCTGCTCGACACTCTGATGGTATTCCTGAAACAACTTTTTGAAAAAATTCAGCAGACAACAAAAAAGCATTTCCCAGCATGCAAAGAGTAAATAGATTAACAATACTAACAGTCTTCTTTCATTCTCCCATTAACCCTTATCTGCTTATTTGTCCTGTAGCCCTTGTAAAAGGACCTCGGACAGTTTCCTATTCAATCTGCCTAAATTTTGATAGCCTGTGGCTAGGATAATGCATAGCTGACAACTTTAGTTTTATGCTTAAATAAAACCCTTACATTTAGTGCACCTAGCAAAATAAAAATATATATTTTGAAAATATTGCATAATTATGCCAGGACTCTAGGGTTTAGGGGGTGGGGGGTATTTTTTGTGACCAACTTTTATTTCACAGAAAGTCAAGGTTTCGTCCGGTATTCACCTAAATACATGTAAATATTATGTTTGCAGCATAAAACTTGAGACGAAAGTGATGCGTTTGCATAAAATTCGGGTTGAGAAGATTTCATTGTTTCATCTAAAGCAGTGTGCTGTCAATTACTTTTGACTATTACCTGTAATATTCCAAGTCAACCAGTTTGGTTTGTGCACTGAGGTGTATCATATCTGCATACTGTATAAATCATAGTCTAGATAAGCACAGTTTTGAGCGTAAAATCGTTAATATTTTCTTACATATCAGATTTAACCTATAATTTGGTGCTTAAAAGAACCGTCTCATTGAGACGGTTCTTTTGAGTACCCAAAACATATGTTTTGGTTGAGAAATGAGACAATTAATTACTTTGTAAGCACTCATAACTAAAGCCCTGATACATGCCATTGCAAATTGATATTTACCTACAGGTTTTTACAAAATAAGTTTCTAATAAGTTTTTATAATAAGGTGTTTTTGAGCATTTCGACAACGTTCCCCCACCCCCCCCCCCCCCCCCACCCGTGACCAATCATGCCGTTTTTATATGATGTGTGAAATGTAAAACTACAACTGTATGCAAAAGGATTAGTTTGGTCACAGGGGGGGGGGGGGGGGGGGGGGGGGGGAAAGCACTTCAGTAAAACGTTTTCTATTTTCTATTTGTTGAAAAGCAAAAACAGAGTTTTCAACCCATATTTTTCAATTGGTACTTGTCCAATGAGAAAACTGCTTTTGTGGATAAGTCCAGGGTTGAACCTACTATCTTTTTCATAGAAAAAATATCGTTTCCTTTGAAACTTTTCTCTGGTCCATTCTATGGGCAATCCTTCATTAAGACTGTCCGAGGTCCTTCACTCACCCGCTCGCATTTGCGAGTAAAATGTTATGCAGGACAAGTAAAAGTTTTGACAATTTGTGTAGTACTTTTCTAATTTACAGCATCTTGGAGTAAAATTTGGGGACATGAAGAGCGAGTAACTTATTTGGAAATTTTACACCCCTGGACTGGAGTCAAGTCTGTACATTTCCCTTGGTTGCGTCGGTACTCAGCAGTGAGGACATTTGTTCTTTTAATTTGATTGTTTACGTCCTAGTCAACAATTTTTCAGTTATGTCGGGACAGGTCTTCCTGGGTTTAACCAATACTAAGCAAGGATTAATATGTCTCGCTAAAGGAGACAATGCATTGACGCTGGTGAGTCTCGAGCCTGCAACCCCTCAATCTCAAGTCAAGCACTCTACCACTGAGCCACTGCGCTCCCGAAAGTGACGACAACATAATGCCTCCAGTGAGACCGGAAAGAGCGACCACACAATCTGAAGTTGAACACCCAACCACTATGCCACTACCCTCATCATGGTTCACATATAAAACACTGTAGCCCTTACATGTAGAGAAGTGTTTCTTTCAGCCTGGAATTCCTGCTGACTTTCTCTGGTAGAATCCCCTTCAAAAGTCTCATCTTCTTTGCCTTCACTATCCTCGGTTGAGTTCTCCTCTGAGTTCTCTTGAGAACTTGCAGTATACTCATCCTCTGTACACCAGTTATTAACAACCTGTGTCAATGGGAGAACACCATGATTAAGAAAATAGCAAAAAGATCCTTCACCTGAATGCTTAACTCAACTGAGCATGACATCTATCATGCTCACAAATGTTAAAATGCCAACAATTGTTGGCATTTTAACATTTATGAGCATGATAAATACAACATCTGAGAGTTTCCTCTTCCTCCTCTCCTTAAACTATACTCGGTTGACTCGGAGTTCTCTTGTGAACTTGCAGTATACTCATCCTCTGTACACCAGTTATTAACAACCTGTAAACAATGGGAGACAAACCATGGTTAAGAAAATAGCAAACAAAATCTCTCGTCTGAATTCAGGCCCTGAGGTCATAAAACTTTTTACATGCTGAACCCAACTGAGCATGACATCTATCATACTCAAAAATGTTTAAATGCCAACAATTGTTGACATGATAAATACAACATCTGAGAGTATCCTCCTCTCCTTCACTATCCTTGGTTGACTCAGAGTTCTCCTCTGAGTTCTCCTGAGAACTTGCAGTATACTCATCCTCTGTACACCAGTTATTAACGACCTGTAAACAATGGGAGACAAACCAGGGTGAAGAAAAAAGTAAACAAGATCTCTCGTCTGAATTCAGGCCTCATTAGACTATAAAACTTTTTTTCATGCAACTAACTGAGCACGACATCTATCATGCTCATAAATGTTAAAATGCCAACAATTGTTGGCCTTTTAACATTTATTAACATGATAAATAAATATCTGAGAATTTCCTCTCCCTCCTCTCCTGCATTTTCCTCGGTTGACTCTGAGTTCTCCTGAGAACTTGCAGTATACTCATCCTCTGTGCTATAGTTATTAATGACCTGTAAACGATGACAGACAAACCATGGTTAAGAAAATAGCAAGCAAGATCTCTCGTCTGAATTCAGACCTTTAGGTAAGTGTGTTTTAAAACTTCCTTTTCTTATTTCAATGAGGTCATTCTTTTGAGCACCTACAAGCTACAACATATGTTTTTGTTGATAAATACGAAAATTAATCTACTGACCGGCCAGCCAAGAGTGACATTGGTCATGTTTTGTTTACAATGTTATCAAGGACTTACCTTTCAGGGCAGGATTAATACGGTATTTTCTAACGTGAAGTGTACTGTACAAGTTAGTTTTTAACGGGTATACTAGCATTGTACTTTATACAGTGTTGTGCTTAGAGCACGGCATTGCGGGATTCCCGCGTTTTTCCCGCTGATGTCCCTTAAAATTGCACCCAGCACAGGCCTAAGGGCGCACCTTGAAAATCTGCTTATTTTTTCGCTGTTTATTACCATTTCCGTATTTAGTGTAACCTAATTAAGGAAGTCAATAGCCCAATTTAGACTGGCACATGGTATTTACCTATGATATATGGCGCATTGGATAATGATTTCTCAACCAGTCCAATGCACAACAGCAATGCATGGCTGAAAACCTGAATTTCATAGCAGAAGGCCAGAAAAAGATATTTTAATATAGAAATAGTAAATTTGCTGGTGAATTCAAAACTAGGGTAATGGCAGAAGCTACTTCACTGTCATCTACACACCTTCTCGAGCCAAAACTATCGTCATCGAGCTAAAATTTAAATAAAAAATGAACAGAAATTCCCGGATAACTTTTCAATTTACAGGTAAAAAATTGAAAGATTTGGTGTTTCCCCCAGAATTTGTATATGTCCCCCTGAAATTCAGGTAGGGACACCTGTGTCCCCAAGAAATCTTTACTAGACACAACACTGTATATACTTAGCAATTGTAAACAAAATATTACATAACTGTCACTCTTGGCTGGCATGACAGTATAATTATGCACTCTTGGGCCTGGGTATGATGTAATTGTACACAAAGATCTGTTCAGGCTCATTCTTTTGGTTTACAAGAGTATGCTACCTATAGAGGACATACAGTACTTATTGTTGATGTTTTCATCAGTCCAGTCATTATGAAACATCACAGGACCGTCTGACATGACTGGCAGATTTTCCTGCGGTCTGACAAGAGTTACCTAATCACAGGATGACTGTCCTGTGAAACCTGGGCCCAAAAGTTACTGTTTTGGCGGAATATATAAAAATACTCTTGTTTTTATCAACCAATCAAAAGCCATATTGGAAAACTGTGTTTAGCAGCAAACAAAATTTTGTTTACTGAGCTGTCATGGATATTTTGTGGTCATATTTATACATTATACATTACATTCAAACTCAAAAACTTATTATTTTTTCTTTTCTGTTGTTTGTTCTCATATGGTGTCGGTCTGGTGAAATCCTGGTTGGTCAGGCAGATTTTTCCAGTCCACAAGACCGGCTGTCCTGTAAAGTCTAGGAAACTTTCTTAAACTCTGTCAGTCAACAATACATCAGACTTTTCCTGGGTTGAACAAGTACTAAGTAGTGGGTACCTCTCAATTCGAAGTCGAGCACTCAACAATTTAGAAACCTGAGCTTTTACCTGGTGCAACACATGGAGAGACAAGGCACTAGCTTCTCTCATTTCATGATATCATGGGTGGAAGTTCAAAATTTCCAAAATCCTGAACTTTTGAAATTCAAATCTTATAACTTGTTGTATGCCTACAAATCACTAATTATTTCAAGTAAAATGGTCAATTGTCCTAAGATGAACTGAAAATAAATCAGAGAAGCCATTATTATAGTTTGCCTATATAGCATTTTGAGGCTGACTTTCTATCAGACATGTTAAGATTAACGGATCTCCCGTGTCACTAATGGAAAACTCTGCCGTTTTCCACAAAATGGATTTTTAAAAAAAAAATCACGCTCATAGTCTTACCGTTTTTTTGTTAAAAGCCATTTCTTGTGATAATTTGGCGGAAGTCACCGAGAAAAATCAATATTGCATTCTCACGAGACCTGACGATACCTGCTAGTGTGCCGTTGTTGCAGACAGCCAGCACTCACATACTCTAGATGAGGTAGCGCCAGGTCTCGCGAGAATGGCTAGCGTGCTTCATGTTTGCGACAATGATCAATATTGATATCGTAAGGAAGCTTGGTAGTTTCGAATAGCTGTCAGGTAAAGCATCTCAAAGTCACTGAAAAATCGATATCAATTAAGGGCTTGAATGTAAACTGAATAATACAGGTACAAATAATCCAAGCGGCTGTATAACTTGATAAACCCAACAAAGATGGCGAAACGCGAATCATCGCCAGGGATTAGCCCAGCAAAAAAACGAATACGGTATAGAAGCCGGTCAAATTTTAATGCAGAATATACAAGAACGTTTGACTGGGTTATGGCCAGCGGCAGGCGTACTGCAAGGTTTGCAGTTAGCATTTCAGCATCTCTCACGGCGGGACTGACGTCGTCCGTTGACATGGGGAAGGCAAAAAGCATTTAGAACTTCAAAATGGATTTTTTAAAAAAATCACGGATTTTCCGTGCGTTGTCCCGCATTTTTTTTTTCAGAAACTTAACATGTCTGCTTTCTGTGGAAAGTCAGCCTAAAAATCCTGAATTCTGGAATAATCATGAAAACTTTCACCCATGTGATATTGGGGTCAGACATGGTCTTACATGCATTAATGTCCGCTGAGGGACCTGGCATGATTTACTGCATTGAACAAGAAATGTCCAGTAATGTGAAGAATGCCCCCAAAGGAATTGGTCTAGCATAAGACACATTTGAGGAAAGTTATTTGTTAAAAAGAAGATATGTTCCAGATACGAAAAATGTAGAAATGAGGTCAGAAGTCAATGTCAAGGTCAAAGTGACCCAAAATGGTAGGTACCACTGCCATCCCAAGACAAATCCACATTCCAAATTTGGGATTCCTACCTCAAATAGTATAGGCTATATGCTCCAGACATGATTATTCTAAAAACTAGGTCAGAGGTCAAGTTTTAGATCACAGTGACTCGTAAATAGTACATGACACTCCACCATCCCAAGTGCATCCACACACCAAATTTGGGATTCCTATCTCAAATAAAACAAAAGATATGCTCAGGACATGATTATTCTAAAAACTAGGTCAAAGGTCAAGGTCACAGTGACCCGAAAATGGTATGCGGCACTCAGCCTTCCAAAGATGCATTCATCGACAAATTTGGAATTCCTATCTCAAAGAATATACGATATATGCGCCAGACTAAATGCGGTTTCTAAAAACTCGATCAGAGGTCAAGGTCACAGTGACCCAAGGATAGTATGTGACACTTGGTCATCCCAAGATGCATGCACACACCAAATTTGGAAATCCTACCTAAAATAATAAGAGATATGCTCTGGACACGAATATTCTAAAAACTAGGTCAGAGGTCAAGGTGACCCAAGAATGGCCATTCCAAGATGCATCCACACACTAAATTTGGGATTCCTATCTCAAAGAATATAGGAGATATGCACCGGACATGAAGCGGGACGGACCGACCAACGGACAGTGTGATTACTATATATGCCTCCCAAAGTTCCTTTGAGGGCATAAAAACAATATTTGATCCATATTGCATAAATGCAACGCAATATTCACCTAAATTTACTAAAAGTCCTGCACTATATTTTGTGGCTGTTTCACAGTCAACATGTGGTAGGACGTCTTCATTAATATTGTGTTCCAGGGCAAAGCCATATATAAGAGTGATAAACTGATCAGCTGTTGTAAATTGCAGTGGCCTGGTTTAGGCATATTTAAGGTACCAAATCTGTGCATTAACAGCATGTGAAATGCCTTGTTGATACATGGGTGTGTGCTGGTTTAAGCAGGACTGTTAAAAGAATGGGGCGCGGATCTTACGCACTAATAATTTTTTAAATAAATTAGCCAGTGCATGAGATTTCCAACAATGTGGTATGTGCAACCAGCAAAGCCTCAGATCAGCCTCCGCATACCCGCAGACTGATCAGAGCCTTTACTAGTCGCTTAACTATTCTATGAGTGTTAAGCTACTGACTGAACATGATTTGGAGTTTCTAAGCTTAACAGGAGGCTGCACAGGCTCGTCTAAGTCTACACTTGTCAAAATGCCACATTGTTGGAAATCACATGTCGCGGCTCAAACTATTTTCTTTTGTAATGATGCATTTATCTACAGGTACATACTATGTTCTCCTCAATTTCTAGGTCACTGTAACCCTCGGAGTCACTGGAATGAGAGCTGAGAGTTTCTGCATCACTTGGTTCTTCTGTATGTTCATCTAGAAAACTAGTAACACAATCTCGTACACCTGAAACAAATATCAGGAGCTTATCTCTATCAAACTAATATTCACATGAGTGAAAGTTGAAAATTTTCAAAATCCTGAACTTTAAAAAAAGGTAATCAGAGAAGCTATTATAATCCCGCTAATTCAGCATTTTGAGGCTGACTTTCTATGGAAAGTCAACCTCAAAATCCTGAATTCAGGAATAATCCTTAAAACTTTCACCCATGTATTCATTAACAGCAAGGATCAAATTTAGCACTTGCTCTTTTGCTTGGTTTGTGGTTTAATGCATGGGTGAAAGTTCAAAATTTCCGAAATCCTGAACTTTAGAAATTCTAATTTTTAAACTTGCAGGATGCCTACAAAAATTAATAATTTCATGTTTAAATGGTGAATTGTGTTTAGAGAATCAAAAAAGTAATCAGAGAAGCTATTACAATCTCGCTAATTCAGCATTTTGAGGCTGACTTTCTATGGAAAGTCAGCCTAAAAATCCTGAATTCAGGATTAATCCTGAAAACTTTCACCCATGTTAATGTCCTAGTTAAAAGCTATCATGTTTGAGACTGTCAGTTAACCACACTTTTCCTGGGCAAGCTTAGACTAAGCAGTTAACCAGTACTCAACGCACATACTTTAGCTTGCCACTGACAACTGCCTTTCTTAAATCAGCGGAAGGAAAAAATGGCCATAGAAAATATTTCTTTCTATTCATTCTAATAATTTATTCAAAAAGCAAGTGTAATTACCAGTATCATCACTTGCTAAATTGGCAAGTGAATATAAGTCACTCTCACATCAACAAAATCATGCAATATCTAGCATTAACTCACAACTGCATGGCAAACAGTGTAGAGCCTGAATTACATTGTCACTATTGTCAAATGAATTCGCTGTTTAGTTTAAACAATATTTTATTTCTGAATTTACAAGCATAATACAATATATACAAATGTATAGTGATACAGGACTTGACTGTAAGCTGAAGCTTATATTAAAGTCATTTCCTGTTCGCTGTTTGAAGCATTTTTCATGTACAAGTGAGCTTAGTTATATTTCTGTGGTTCATGAGGTTTTAACCAGTTGAAAAAAATCTCGAGATTCACTAAAGGATTTCTTTGAAAACGAAAATGAGCCCTGGCATGTGATTTCCAACAATGTGGTATTTTGACATGTGTAGACTCGGACGAGCCTGTGCAGCCTCCTTCCTTTTAGGCTTAGAAACTCCAAAGGTGTTCAGTCAGTAGCTTACCAATCATAGAATATTCAAGCGACTAGCAAAGGCTCTGATCAGACTGCGCGTATGCGCAGGCTGATCTGAGGCTGCTGGTCGCACATACCACATTGTTGGAAATCTCATGCACTGGCTAAAATATTAATTATGAACATGATGAAACTGAAATTTAGACTCTTCCCTGAGTCCCTCGCTAAAAATATTAACCTTGATCATGCTGTGGCCCAAAACTGTCAAATGCAGAACATGAGAACACCGCTGGTCTCATTCTTTTCAACAATCCTTTGCCTGGACAGATGTAAACACTGTAGGAGATGAATCTAGGCTTTTTTTTAACAGAGGGAGAGCTCCCACAATGACTTCAAAACTGCTGGATTTCATCTTTGGTGAATGAGTGAGTTTGTGTTTATGGTCCTTATCAAAGCTAAGGTCATATGGAGACAGGGTCACATCTTAGTCTCATCCAACAATCAGGAGACGCCGGGGATCAAACTTGGGACCCTTGGTACTGAGTGGTAAAACCACTTCAACATGGCAGCTCATTTCATCTTTGGAATATTTGATAATGTTTGACTACTTAGATTAGTGTTTGATAATTTAGGAGGGAGCGCAGTGGCTCAGTATTAGAGTGCTTGACTCCAGACCGAGGGGCTGCGGGTTCGAGCCTCACCGGCGTCACTGCATTGTGGTCCTTGAGCAAGACACATTTATCCTGGCTTAGTACTGGTTCAACCCAGGAAGACACATCCCTGTTAAACTGAAAGATTGTTGATGGGATGTAAAGAATCAAATCAAACAAACAAAACAAACAAATGATAATGTAGGGACAAGCCGAGCACCGTTTACCCTTGGGGGCCAATTTGAGATTCATATCCAAGCCACACGCACCACTCTCAAGCACTCCTTGCCCACTGACTTATACTGAGGATTATATCTCAGCCACATGCATCACTCACGTTCTGGTATAGTGAGTCCATCATCATCATCTAGTTCTTCTCCGACCAATGTCTGTCCACTCTGTACAGATAAACTAGTGTTACCTGACGAATTCAGCTGAAAAAGATATAGAAATCAGGCCCCGAGGTTATAAAAACTTTTTTCTTGCTTAACTCAGCTGAGCACAAAATTTAGCCTGCTCATAAGTGTTAAAATGCCAACAATTGTTGGCATTTTAACGTTTATTAGTATGATACAACATATGAGAGACTTAAAGCAATAAACTTCTTCGTTTGTTGGTATTTTAGTTTTATGAGCAGTTGAAATTTCGTGCTCAGTTGGGTTGAGCATGAAAAAGTTTTATAAGCTCGGGGCCTGGGCTTTAGGTAAGAGTGTGTAACAAAAATTTATCTACTTATTTCTCAATCAAAACATATGTTGTGGGTACTCAAAAGAACCGTCTCAGTGAGACGGTTCTTTTGAGCACCCAAAACACATGTTTAAACTGATAGACAAGAAAATAATCCCAATTTTACACATTTTTTTTTTGCTTAACTGGCCCTATGAGAAACCAATGCTGGAGATAAACAAATATTTAGGAGCGTAAATTTTTTGGAGCGTAATATTGCAAATATTTTCTTATCCATCATTTATATCATTTGTTTTGGGTGCTCAAAAGAACCGTTTCATTGAGACATTTCTTTTGAGTACCCATAACATGTTTTGGTTGAGAAATAAGAAACTTGATTTTTTAATTGTGCACTCTTGAGGCCTGGAGGTGGACATCATGGATCAAATTTAGCAAATGTTACTGTAATAGCCACTCCATAAAGGAAGTAGAAATTGATATCACTTGCTAATTTTAGCAAGTAAATACAAGTCACTCTCACAGCCAACCAACCCATTGGACATAGCACAAACTGCATGACAGTGTAGATCCTTTTCAGCCAGCTTCTAAGGCAAAGTAAAAAAATATATATATATATAATTATAGATGTCCTCCCCCCATATAATGATATATCTTGCACACATGCTCTATTTGGTTTAATTTGATCTATCTATTTAACTGTGACCTAAGAAAGTCTTCTTCATGCCCCAATATCATATCCATGTAAATTTGGTTCCAATCAGAGATATCTTGCACACAAGAAAGTGTCACAGGCAAGTGTCACAACGAGGCTAACGTCCAAGCCGATGGGATCCACACCAAAAACAACATGCCCCCTTTCGGAGGGGGACATAACTAGGGGTTTAGGAGGAGGAGTCATTTAAGTCCATTGTGAAACAGACGACAACGGATGAAGACCAATCACAAAAGCTCACCTTGTCACTATGTGACACAGACAGGTCAGCTAAAAAAAAAAATGCAGCAAATTTCAAGGTATTTGCAAACATATATTTGAACAATTCATCTTGTCCTCCTCCCCTTCTGTTGGGGACATAAAAGAAAATGCAGCATATTTCATCACTGTGCAAAAGAATATATACAGTGCAGTCCCTTTATAACGCTATGTTTGTGGTCCATAGGAATGGACCATATTATAATAGGTGAATCATGTTATGAAGGGACAATTTTACAAAAGAATTACATGAAAATGACCATTACTGGTCATTTTCATGTAATTCCTTTATAAAATTCCATGGTAAAAAATTTGGGAGCCACAACATCATCATGACTGCAAAATATCAGGCCCTCAGATAAGAGTGTGGAACTGAAAATTATTTTTCTTCTTTTTCAACCAAAACATATATTGTGGGTACTCAAAAGAACTGTCTTGATGAGACGGTTCTTTTGAGCACCCAAAACACATGATTCAACTGATGGATAAGAATATTATCACAATTTTACGCAATTTATTTGCTTAACTGGCCCTATGTATATCCAACCCTGTGTTATAGTCAGGTTTGTTATAAAGCAACAGCACTGTACAAAGTGAGGCTTACCTCAAGGCAGTTAGTTGGTCCAGGACTATGAAGTTCTTTGCTAAGTCTCTCAGTTAGTTTTCTTGCTACAAAACAAAATGAATGTGCCAATGTGATAATATAGAGCTGTTGCAATTTATGTTTACAGCGTACGAGTGTCTTTCGACATCCCAATGATCAAGAGATAATATTTATACATGTAGTATAGTAAACCCATTATTATACCCACTTTTTCGTGATCACATGATTGTTAAATGTTTTGCATCCAGAAATGCAAACAACTGAAATGTTGAGTTTTATTAAGAAATAAATTCGATTTTTGGAAGGCTCATGGAATCATGAATACTTCGGGTCTCTTGCAAAGGAAGTGAAGCCCGAAGGGGTTAACTTTGCAAGAGATCCGAAGTACTGATGATTCCATGAACCTTCCAAAAGTTGAATTTATTTTTATTGTAATGTAGGAGACAAAACAATGTTGTATTTAATATTTAATTGTATTAATGGGTTTGTTGTAGTGTAAAACGGAAAAGCAGAACAGCCAGTGTGAGCACAGACAGCCAACTGAGCAAACAAGAAGCCTGCTTTGCATGTGCATCTCAGGTGTGGCTCGCTGTCAATCACAACAACAGTGTCACATCTGGCGAATGAATTCGATGTTCGAAGCGAATTGCACGGGCAAGTGAGCTTGGCAGCTGTCAATCAAATTTTGTGTCATTCATAAGTGTATGAACGGTTGCAAAATTCTAAAGATTCATTAAAGGCTTGCTTTATAAAATGTAAATATGAAAGAATGACAAAGTTTACAGCGTACGGGTATATTTCGACATCCCAATGATCAAGAGATACTATTTATACATGTAGTATATATATAACCCATTATTATACCCACTTTTTAAGATCACATGATAGTTCAATGTTTTGCATGCAGAAATGCAGACAACTGAAATGTTGGGTTTTACATGGGTGAAAGTTCAAAATTTCCGAAATTCTGAACTTTCCAAACTCCAGTCTTAAAACTTGCAGTATGCCCATTAAATATTCACAAATTAAAGTTTAAATGGTCAAATGCCCTTAGACAGACTCAAAATAAATCAGAGAAGCTGTTATGATCTCCCTAATTCAGCATTTTGAGGCTGACTTTCTGTGGAAAGTCAGCCTCAAAATCCTGAATTGAGGAATAATCCTGAAAACTTTCACCCATGGTTTTATCTAAGGTAACTACAATGGAAACGTAAATTTACTCAGCATCAATGTAAAGTTACCAGTAAGTCCCATACTAGACAATATTTAGTTCATTCTGAAAGAAGCAAGCTTATCTGGATCTACACAGTTTTCAATTGAGTGGTTTCATACTGTTTTTAAAGAGTTTATGCATGGTATCAGCAAAAGTAAGGGCTAAGATAAATTCTTTGTGCATTACATGTATCTGGGACAAGTAAAATTTCCATTGGACAAGTAAACATATAAAATGACCATTCTAAAGCACTAGATTTTGTAACGTGTCGTCTGATTGGAATGGATAATGTCTAAAATTTGTGACAGTATATCTGCGATGATATACTGTCGGAAATAGTTTGACGTCATTAATTACGTCACATCTCATTGGATGATATGCAGCTTTATGCGGCTTCCAACGCTCGAATTTGAGACAAAACTGCAGGAGTGCATTAGAGTGGGGATAAGGCCAAAAATAGAAAATGACTCGTTTCCGGTTACCCTACCGACCCTAATATTTTGGGGCCTACTCAAACTTATTTGAAGACTTTCAGGATATTAAAGTCTATTTTTAGACTGTTTTTTAGGATTTTCATACTTTTTCCATACAAAAAAGTTTTTATAAAAAAAAGAGTTTGCCTACCTACTGACCCTAAAAATTCTGGACATGTAACCGGAAACGAGACATATTTTTCTTTTGGCCTAACCATATTCAAAATGTGGGGAGGTATATCTTCGGATATAAGTTCGGAAATCATCTTTTACGGCTCCGCTTGTGCATCGCCATAAAACTAAATTTCCGACCATATATCCAACAATATACCTCCCCAAATGAAAATTTTGAATAGTTATTTCCTAATTTACTTATCAATGGGCAAGTATATAAAATTTGCTATTTCCAAACCAATGCATTAGCCCTTAAAGCACCAATCACAACTGCAGCAGGTGACAAATTTTGCAACGTCTTTTCTAAGGGGCTCTTGCATGGTATGGGAAATTAACATGGGAGTATGCCCATGCTTGGATTTTGAAAATATTATGTTATTTAATTGTCTGGGGTATAACTTTAATATTTATGGTGCGTTTGAGTTTTTATGCAATTCCATTGCTAATTTATGACGTCATGAATGATATCACTATAATACCTTAGGGTACCCAGTTATAATCATTTCTAAAGAAATTGACATATCATGTTACGGGCGGAGAAATGTTTTATTAAATAGTTATATCATTGATAAGGTTGCTGTTACTTAAAGCTGCATAGTCTGTAACTTTTGATCTTCTAATTTTAACAAGAAATGTCACAAACACGTGACGAATGCCCCCAAAGGAATTGGTCTAGTATAAGACACATTTGAGGAAAGATAGCTGTAATATAGCACGAAAAAACTAGAAATGAGGCCAGAAGTCAATGTCAAGGTCAAAGTGACTCGAAATGGTATGCACCACTCCGCCATCCCAAGAGGAATCACCACCCCAAATTTGGGATTCCTACATCAAATAATATAGGAGATATGCTCTGGACACAATAATTCTTGAAAACGAGGTCAGAGGTCAAGGTCACAGTGACCCAAAAATGGTTTGTGACACTCAGGCATCCCAAGATGCATTTACATACCAAATTTGGAATTCCTATTTCAAAGAATATCGGAGATATGCAACAGTTTCTAGAAACTAGGTCAGAGGTCAAGTTCAAGGTCACAGTGACTAAATTATGGTAAGTGACACTTCGTCATCCCAAGATGCATCAACACACCAAATTTGAGATTCCTACCTCAAATAATATAAGAGATATGCTCTGGACATGATAATTCTAAAAACTAGGTCAGAGGTCAAGGTCACAGTGACCCAAAAATGGTACATGACACTCCGCTATCCCAAGATGCATCCACACACCAAATTTGGAATTCCTAACTCAAAGAATATATGAGATATGCTCGGGACACAATAATTCTTAAAACTAGGTCACAGGTCAAGGTCACAGTGACCCAAACATGGTATGTGACACCCCGTCATCCCAAGATGTATTTACACACCAAAGTTGGAATTCCTATTTCAAAGAATATAGAAGATATGCACCAGACTCAATGCAGTTTCTAGAAACAAGGTCAGAGGTCAAGTTCAAGGTCACAGTGACCCAATTATGGTACGTGACACTTCTACATTCCAAGATGCATCCACACACCAAATTTGAGATTCCTACCTCAAATAATATAAGAGATATGCTCTGGACACGATTTTTCTAAAAACTAGGTCAGGTCAAGGTCACAGTGACCCGAAAATGGAACATGACACTCCGCTATCCCAAGATGTATCCACACACCAAATTTGGATTTCCTAACTCAAAGAATATAAGAGATATGCTCCGGACACAATAATTCTTAAAACTAGGTCAGAGGTCAAGGTCACAGTGACCCAAAATTGGCATGTGACACCCCCTCATCCCAAGATACATTTACACACAAAATTTGGAATTCCTATTTCAAAGAATTTAGGAGATATGCACCAGACTCAATGCAGTTTTCAAGAAACTGGGTCAGAGGTCAAGTTCAAGGTCACAGTGACCCAATTATGGTACGCGACACTTCGTCATCCCAAGATGCATCCACACACTAAATTTGAGATTCCTACCTCAAATAATATAAGAGATATGCTCCGGACACGATTATTATAAAAACTAGGTCAGAGGTCAAGGTCAAGGTCACAGTGACCCGAAAATGGTACGTGACACTCCGCCATCCCAAGATGTATCCACACACCAAATTTGGAATTCCTACCTCAAAGAATATAGGAGATATGGACCGGACACGAAAGCGGGACGGACGGACTGACGGACTGACGGACGGACAGTGCGATTACTATATGCCTCCCAAAGTTCCTTTGGGGGCATAAAAATAATGTTTTTATTTTTCAAGAACACAGTAAAAATACTCAAATTCAGGTAAACATTTTACCATTTTCGTAAATCTTAACAAGTTATCACTATCAAAACAACTGCATTTATGTTAAAATTCAACGGTCTAGAATTATTGGAGGGACGCAAATAATTACCAACAAGAGAAAAATACACCTATTTGATAAGATAATTCACTTTTCCATGCAGTTTTCAGCTGTACTGAACATTTTTATTGTGAAAACATAGCTTAATTCTTCTTTTACAAATGATTTAAAAAGAAAAGAAAATTTTTCGAAAAATGTTCATAGTCACAGAGTATGCAGCTTTAAAATGGCTTTGTATGTATAAGGATATTCGGTAGGCATTCATTTTTATAGCATGGCACCCCAATTTTCGACTGTATATTTTGTATTCAGTCAAATTTGGAATTAACATTTTGACAGGTTGCGGCCTTTGTCAAGATACCGTTTCAACATATAAACTATCCATATATGTTAAGAATATGTCAGCACCCTAGATAAGCAGCGTATTTGCGTAAATACGCAATTAAAATTCTCAAAAAAGCAATTAAAATTAAATGTGTGTGTACAGAAAAGCAAATCTAACGATCGGTATGCAATTACATGTGATGTCATTGCTACCATTTGGTCCATTTCGTTTCCATTTGGGTAATAAACAAATGCCAGGCGGGTATTGATTTTTTTTACCAGCGAGCACTCAATACTATAACTCCAGTTTTATGAAAATATCTGTGCCCAGTCCAGTATTTCGCGGAAAAACACTATGATGAAAGTGAAACTTTTGCAAAGTGTACACGCTCGAATGTTAACGAGGGGATGAGATTCGCTTCAGGTACAATAAAATCCGCTAGTTTGTTACTTTAGAAAGGCAGACAATGGGAGTGAATAAATATGCAAGCACATTCCCAATGGCTTCATGCAATAAGAAAACGTGTAATCACAGAAGAAAAAAGCGTGGCATAAAAAAATATGAAAATACACAATTGTTTTTGCAAGTACGCAATTGCGATAACCACGCTGCGTTAGTACCCAATTGACCCAAAAGCTTATCTAGGGCGCTGATATGTAGACCAAATTTCATGAAATTCAAGGACCGGTAACATATTTTTTTAACTTGATGTAAACACATGGCCCTAATTCATCGAAAAAAAAAAAAAAAAAAAATTATGCTTCAGTGTAAAACATACTTGAATACTTGCCTAGTTTGAATCATCATGTTAGTACGTTTATTGGTAGAAGTTGATATGTTCAGTATTTTCCCCTATTATGGATTGGAAAAAGAAAAAAAAAACAATATTCTTTTATATTAAGTGCCACGATTCTTATTTAATGAAGTGCTTACACAATAATATTAGCCAAAATGATACAATATGTTGACACCTGTACTTAACACATCCAGTTTCTAACATTAAAACTACATCTAGCCAATGTTACACTTTAATATGTAACATTATTAAGAATTTTAATTCATACAGAAGAGAAACCTTATGACAAGTCAGTTCATACAGGAGAAGAACCTTATATCTATGATTTTATAATTGTAAGACTCATTAATAAACCTGCTTCACAAAAATAACCCCCTGTCAAACCTATTGGTTAAAATTAACCTTTTTAGTCACAGATAACTCTTGGCTTCAAAGGTATTGCTAATTTAATGCTTAAATCTTCTCTGTTCAATCTGTTTTGTGAAAATGATGCTGATTTCCATCTAATAGCAACATTTATACTTTAGCTGGCAGTATATTCTATGCATACAGTTTTGTTTCTGGACCTCACTTATTCATTTAGAACACTGTTTCATGATACCTTTGATATGACTCTGTTACATGTTAGCCTGGTCACGGCACCAAAATGTGGTTCCTCTAGTTCATTTGGGATGTAAAGGAAATATTTAGTCTTCTTGTTTTCACATGTTTATTGTTAGGATATTAAGTTTCTCAAACAATACCATGCAGGACTTGAGGAAGTGATACACATTGTCTTGCCCCCATAGTGCCATGACACAGGGCCATGACCTTCGGCATTTCTGACCATTTAATCATTTAAAATTGTCTAAACATGTCATCCATCTTTTGAATTGAATGTTGAATGTTTTGTAAATTTTTGAAAAAAAAAATTGAAATTTTGCAATCACTTCTTCTGAAAACGTAAACCATTATTTATCCAAATGGTTTCGTGGTATTAAAATAATGTCTATGGTATTTTGGATTCAATCTAGATGACAAATCATAGAAATAAACAAAACTATAGATTTAGGACATGGAAATTTAGAGACAGGTACCACCTCAAAGGTGGAGTACGTCAGGGTTGCTTCCTAAGCCTCATTCTTTACTATCTAAATCGATAAATACATTTTCACAGTTCGTATATAATGAGTTATTAATATGCAAAGTTTAAAGAAAATCCATGCGTGGGCACAGATGAAAGTACCCCTTTGGAAAGAAATAAGGAATGATATTCCAGCAGACGATTCTCATGAAATATCATGCCTTATTTGTTATTTTTGAAAAAGCGGCAAAATTTGAAATTGTCGTCTGCTGCAAATTATAGGTGGCGCTTTAAGAGTTAGTATATAAAGGGTTAAATAAAGAATGTTTGAAAGTAAATTACCCTGTCTCCTTGTAGAGGCAAGTCTTGCTGAACCAAATGGCTGAAGTTTTTCTAGCTTTTCTGAAATAGAGATCAAATCATGAAAGTAAAATATATAAATGTCACAGCCGTAACTCTTTGCATGCTGGGTAATTTTTCATACTTTTGTTATCATGGTTATTGTCTGTTGACTTTATTCAAAATTAACCTTTTCAAAATATTAGTTCAGGAACACTGTCAGAGTTTCAAGCCGTTTGGATCCAGATCAGGACCGATGTTCTGTCTATCCTGATCTGGGTCTAAACCGGTTGCAAAGGTTATCAGCAGACGACATTCGGCGAGTCGCAGCTAGCAGGGAAAGAGAAAAAGGTCAGCACTGCTTGTCATTTAGCCAGATATAAAACTGTACTACTCATGAGAATTTGGTAATAATGGCATATAGGACCAAATAAAAAATAAGTGTGTTTGGGGTAACTGGTCTGAAAATTTTAGGTAGGGTAGGCACACATATCTTTTCTTTTTTTTCTGGAAAAAATATAATTTTATGCATTTAAAATTGATGATTTCTTCCCCAGAAAACCTGAAAAAATTCTTGGTTTCACCAGTAAATTTAGGTAGGGTTCGGTTACCCTAAACACATGTTTTTTTATTTGGCCTAGGAGAAGCAGAGGCTCAGACGAGCCTGTGCAATTGGTTGCTCACACGCTCAAAGGTGGGCATTTGCATGTAATCGACTCCATGTCTGCACTTCAGACTAGGCTCAAAGAAGCAAACTCTACAAACCCTGATCAGACTGCTACCGTACATGTACTTTGGGAGCAGTCTGATCAGGGTGCAATATAGTTTGCAATATAGGCTACCTAAGAAGATGATAAAACAGAAGAGAGAGAGCAGACAACAAAAGTTGTTACTGGCGAATATGGCAGGAAAAGAGTCAACTCTTGGTCTCCTAGTGTCGGCTGCTGACTATCTTTGCAAACAGTTTCGACCCAGATCAGGACTGACAGAATGTCGTCCTGATCTGGATCCAAACTGTTTGACACCCTGATGGTATTCCTGAAAGAATTTTTCAAAAATGTTGATTTTGAAGAAAAAAAATCAGCAGACGGCAACAAAACATGAAAAAGTTACAAGAGGGCAAAGAGCTAATGTTGAAATTGGCTGGAAGTACCCAATTATGTGTACTGTCCGCTAGGGCCACATAAAAAATAATTGTGTTTTGGGTAACAGGTCTGAAAATTTTAGGTAGGGTAGGCACACATATTTTTTTGCTTTTTCTAGAAAAGAAATATGATTTGGCATTTAGCCTTTCAAAATGCATAAAACCATATTTTTTAGCCTTTCAAAATGCATAAAATCATATTTTTTCCAGAAAACCTGAAAAAAGTCCATGTTTCACCAGTAAATTTAGGTAGGGTCGGGTTACCCTAAACACAGGTATTTTTTTATTTGGCCTAATCCTTACCTGTTCCTCTGATGTTACATGTAAATTAAAATTTCTCCCAAAATATTATCGCTTGTGTCAGCAAAAATCCTATCTATTGGATATGTACTAGATTTTGACGTCTAGCCGCACCCCCTGTATGGACCCTGGGGTTCGGTGTCGTGGAATGAAAGCTAACCCTACAAGGCATCTATGGTGCAATGAATGCTTTTCGACAAGTGGTTGTCAAAATAAGGACTTCTAGAAAACTTTAATGCAAAAATCTTATCTTTTGGATATGCACTAGATTTTGACCGCTGGCCCCACCCCCAGCATGGACCCTGGGGTCCGATGTCGTGGAATGAAAGCTAACCCTACAAGGTATCTATGGTGCAATGAATGCTTTTTGACAAGTGGTTGTCAAAATATGGACTTCTAGAAATCCTTAACGCAAAAAATCCTATCTTTTGGATATCATATCTATACTAGATTTTGATTTCTAGCCACACCCTGTAAGTGGTTGTCAAACTATGGACTTCTAGAGAACTTAAATCGCAAAAATCCTATCTTTTGGACATGTACTAGTTTTGACTTCTAGCCCCATCCCCCGGCATGACCCTAGGGTCCGATGTCGTAGAATGAAAGCTAACCATGCAAGGTATCTATGGTGCAAGACTGCATGTATGAATGCTTTTTGACATGTGGTTGTCAAGATATTAGATTATTTTTCTAGATTTTTTTTTAAAGCAATGAGATGGGAACGGAACTGAAACACGTACGACCCTGGTGACTACAATAGCTCTTTGCATTTTGTGCAGTCTAGCTAAAAATACCTGTATTTAAATTAGGGTACACCGACCCTACCTAAATTTACTGATGAAACATAGGATTTTTTCTCATGTTTTCTGAAAAAAAAAATATACAATTTGACACCCTGATGTCATCATCCACATCAGTAGGCCCTTTTCCAGTTAGCCAGTTACCTGGAAAGGGGCCCACTGATGTGGATGATGCTCCTGCACCAGCCTGCACCTGCGTGCTAATCAATAATCTGATTATGATGATATGATATGACATTTTGAAAGGCATTTCTAAAAAAAAATTAAAACAAGAAATGTCACAAACATGTGACGAATGCCCCCAAAGGAATTGGTCTAGCATAAGACACATTTGAGAGAAGTTAGCTGTAATATTGGAGATAATATGCTCCAGACACCAAAAACCTAGAAATGAGGCTAGAAGTCAATGTCAAGGTCAAAGTGACCCAAAATGGTATGCACCACTCCGTCATCCCAAGAGGAATCTACACCCCAAATTTGGGATTCCTACATCAAATAATATAGGAGATATGATCCAGACACAATTATTCTAGAAACTAGGTCATAGGTCAAGATCACAGTGACCTAAAAATGGTATGTGACACATCAGCATCCATAGATGTATCCATACAGCAAATTTGGGATTCCTCCCTCAAATAATATATGAGATATGCTCCTGACACGATTATTGTAGAAATTAAGTCAAGGTCACAAAACTGATACATGGCACTCTGACATCTTAAAATGCAGCCACACACCAAATTTGGGATTCCTAGCTCAAACAATATAGATAAAAATGCTGGAAACATGATTATTCAAAAAACTAGGTCAGAGGTCAAGGTCACATTGACCCAAAACTGGTATGTAACACTTAGTCCGAATATGCATCCACACACCAAATTTGGAACTCCTACCTCAAAGAATATAGAAGTTATGCACCAGACTCAATACCGATTCTAGAATCTAGGTCAGAGGTCAAGGTCACAGTGACAGGAAAATGGAATGGAACATTCAGCCATTCCAAAATGCATTCACACACCAAATTTGGGATTCTTACCTAAAGTAATAAAAGAGATATGCTCTGGACACGAATATTCTACAAACTAGGTCAGAGGTCAAGGTCAAAGTGACCCAAATGGTATGTGAAACTCCGCAATCCAAAGTGGCATCCACACACCAAAGCCGGGATTCCTACCTTCAATAATATAAGAGATATGCTTACGACATGATTATTCTAAAAACTAAGTCAGAGGTCAAGGTCAAAGTGACCAGTAAATGGTACATGACACTCCACCATCTCAAGATGCATCAGCACACTAAATTTGGGATTCCTATCTCAAATTATATAAGATATGCTCTGGACACAATATTTATTAAATCTTGGTCAGAGGTCAAAGTCACAGTGACCAGAAAATGGTATGTGACACTCCGCCATCCCAAGATGCATATACACACCAAATTTGGCAATCCTACCTCAAAGAATATAAGAGAAATGCTCCTGATATGATTATTCTAAAAACTAGGTCAGAGGTCAAGGTCACAGTGACCCGAAAATGGTACATGACACTCTGCTATCCAAAAATGCATCCACAAACCAAATTTGGAATTCCTACCTCAAAGAATATAAGAGATATGCTCTGGACACAATAATTCAAGGTCACAGTGACCTAAAAATGGTTTGTGACACTCTATCATCCCAAGATGCGTTTACACACCAAATTATCCTATCTCAAAGAATATTGGAGATATGCACCAGACTCAATGCAGTTTCTAGAAACTAGGTTAGAGGTCAAGTTCAAGGTCACATTGACCCATTTATGGTTTGTGACACCGTCATCCAAAGATGTATCCACACACCAAATTTGAGATTCCTACCTCAAATAATATAAGACATATGCTCCGGACACGATAACTCTAAATACTAGGTCTGAGGTCAAGGTCACCATGACCTGTAAATGGTATGTGACACTCCATTATCCCAAGATGAGTTTACACACCAAATTTGAAATTCCTATCCTCAAAGAATATAGGAGATATGTACCAGACTCAATGTACTTTCTAAAAAACTAGTTCAGAGATCAAGTTTAAAGTCACAGTGACCCAATTATGGTATGTGACACTTTGTCATCCCAAGATGCATCCACACACCAAATTTGAGATTCCTACCTCAAAGAATATAAGAGATGTGCTCCAGACACGATTATTCTAAAAACTAGGTCAGAGGTCAAGATAAGGTCACAATGACCGGATAATGGAATGCGGCACTCTGCCATCACAAGATGCATCCACAAACCAAATTTGGAATTCCTATCTCAAAGAATGCAAGAGATAGGCTGTGGACATAATAATTCTTAAAACTAGGTGAGAGGTCAAGGTCAAGTCACAGTGACCCAAAAATGATATGTGACACTCCATCATCCCAAAATGCATTTACACATCAAATTTGGAATTCCTATCTCAAAGAATATAGGAGATATGCACCAGACTCAATGCAGTTTCTAGAAACTAGGTCAGAGGTCAAGTTCAAGGTCACAGTGACCCATTTATGGTATGTGAAACTTTGTCATCCCAAGATGCATCCACACACCAAATTTGAGATTCCTACCTCAAAGAATATAAGAGATATGCTCCGGACACGATTATTCTAAAAACTAGGTCAGAGGTCAAGCTCAAGGTCACAGTGACCGGAAAATGGTACACCACACTCTGCCATCCCAAGATGCATCCACAAACCAAATTTGGAATTCCTATCTCAAAGAATGCAAGAGATAGGCTCTGGACACAATAATTCTTAAAACTGGGTCAGAGGTCAATGTCAAAGTGACCCGAAAATGATATGTGACACTCCACCATCCCAAGATGCATTTACACATCAAATTTGGAATTCCTATCTCAAAGAATATAGGAGATATGCACCAGACTCGATGCAGTTTCTGGAAAACAAGGTCAAAGGTCAAATTCAAGGTCACAGTGACCCAATTTTGGTACAGGATACTTTGTCATCCCAAGATGCATCCACACACCAAATTTGAGATTCCTACCTCAAAAAATATAAGAGATATGCTCCAGACACGATTATTCTAAATACTAGGTCAGAGGTCAAGTTCAAGGTCACAGTGACACGAAAATGGTATGCGGCACTCCGCCATCCCAAGATGTATCCACACACCAAATTTGGAATTCCTACCTCATAGAATATAAGAGATTTGATATCGACACAATAATTCTAAAAACTAGGTCAGAGGTCAAGGTCACAGTGACTCGAAAATGGTATGTGACACTCCATCATCCCAAGACGAGTACACACACCAAATTTGAAATTCCTATCTCAAAGAATATTGGAGATATGCACCAGACTCAATTCAAGTTCTAGAAACTAGGTCAGAGGTCAAGTTCAAGGTCACAGAGACCCAATTATGGTATGTGACACTTCGTCATCCCAAGATGCATCCACAAACCAAATTTGAGATTCCTACATCACATAATATAAGAAATATGCTCCGGACACAATTACTCTAAAAACTAGGTCTGATGTCAAGATCACCATGACTTGTAAATGGTATGTGACACTCCATCATCCCAAGATGAGTTTACACACCAAATTTGAAATTCCTATCTCATAGAATATAGGAGATATGCACCAGACTCAATGCAGTTTCTAAAAACTAGTTCAGAGATCAAGTTCAAGGTCACAGTGACCCAAATATGGCATGTGGCACTTCATCATCCCAAGATGCATCCACACACCAAATTTAAGATTCCTATCTCAAAGATTATAAGAGATATGCTCCGGACACGATAATTCTAAAAACTAGGTCAGAGGTCAAGATCAAGGTCACAGATACCAGGAAATTGTACGCAACATTCTGCCATCCCAAGATGCATCCACAAACAAAATTTGGAATTCCTACCTAAAAGAATGCAAGAGATAGGCTCTGGACACAATAATTCTTAAAACTAGGTCAGAGGTCAAGGTCAAAGTCACAGTGACCTGAAAATGGTATGTGACACTCCATCATCCCAAGATGCATTTACACATTAAATTTGGAATTCCTATCTCAAAGAATATAGGAGATATGCACCAGACTCAATGCAGCTTCTAGAAACTAGGTCAGGTCAAGTTCAAGGTCACAGTGACCCAATTATGGTATGTGACACCTCGTCATCTCAAGATGCATCCACACACCAAATTTGATATTCCTACCTCAAATAATATAAGAGATATGCTCAGGACACGATTTTTCTAAAAACTTGGTCAGAGGTCAAGTTCAAGGTCACAGTGACATGAAAATGGTACGGAACACTCCGCATCCCAAGATGTATCCACACACCAAATTTGGAATTCCTACCTCAAAGAATAAAGGAGATATTAACCGGACACGAAGCAGGACGGACTGACGAACGGACAGTGCGATTACAATATGCCTCCCAAAGTTCCTTTAGGGGCATAAAAATAATGTATGCCTACCCTACCTAAAATTTTCAGACCTGATACTCGAAACACACTTATTTTATTTGGCCTTAGGAAAGTGAGGAGCCTGCCTTACAGTGCCTGTGACCAAAATCTCTTAACTCTTTGCATGCTGGGTAATTTTTCTTACTTTTTTTGTCGTCTGATGACTTTTCAAAATGAACTTTTTCAAAAAAAAATTTAAGGAACACTATATATGATTGTCAAAGAGTTTGGATCCAGATCAGGACCGACCTGGGTCCAAACTATTTGCAAATGGTATCAATATGACAAAACTTGCCCCTAGCAAAGAAAGAGTTAAAATGGCCTGATTGTAACCAACATGTCTTAAACAACCAGAGAACAGAACGTAATAAGAAATCTCTTCTGATTTCTTGACCAAAACATCAAATTGTGAGTATTAATGAGATGGTTCTTTCGAGCATACAATTGTTTAACCCTTAAACCGCCAATCACAACTGCAGCAGACGACAAATTTTGCGACATTTTTCCCAAATTAGGTCAAAAATATGGTATATTACATGAGAATCCTGTCTTCCAGCAGACGATTCTCATGAAATACCATGCCTTATTGGTTACTTTTGAAAAAGCGGCAAAATTTGAAATTGTCGTCTGCTGCAAATTATAGGTGGTGCTTTAAGGGTTAAATTGATCATGTTGATGCTTGATGGAAAAGAATGAGAACCATTTAGAGGACAGATAAGGTAAGAGAGGTTGTCAATTTTATCCTCAAAAAAGTTGATGTGCTTGACTTGAGATTGTGGGGTTGCTGGTCAGCATGCCCACTCCATTTTGAAATTGGGGGTACATGTACCCCTTGCTTCTCAAATATGGGGGTACAAGCCAATTTTTGGGGGTACACACCTAGTTCAATGACTACACATGTGCAAACTGAAACCAGTTGAGACAAATGAAGTGATTTCATTCTTTTTTTATTATGTTGCTCATTTATTGCCTGATTTAGTTATAATCATACACATGTACAACCTAAACCAATTGCGTTTCATCATTTCTTAGTAGATGGTCGTCCGATTGCATGTGTCGGACAAGTGCAACCTTAGAAAATTAACAGTTCCTGTTACAAACGCACTAGCTTTCAGTGATTTGCGAGCACCACTGGCTGACTCACACGTAAGACAGAACATAGGGCCTTCCCCTTCCCGCCTCAGCCATTCAAATTCCTTGCACCAATCCCCTTGGCCTGCTTTGATGACATCTTGGAGGGTTCATTATGATTTTTTGTGCATCCTCGCCCATTCTGGGTTGTTTGGCCTCCGATGCGTTTTCCTGTTCGATTTGCTGTTGCATTTTTTTTTCAATTTGAGCCTCTTTGCAATTCCCTGATTTCTGCGCTTTTCCCTTTAGAAAGTACGTTTTAATGCTTTTTTGCGCCATGCCCGCCTGAATACTTGATACTGATGCGGCTTTTACCAGGCGGTTGACTGTGATTGGACAAAAAAAAAACATGTGGCCATGTGTGATTGGTCGGAATCGGTCCTGTTATTGTTTTCAACTTATGATTTTTGCCGATTCTAAATTTAAAACAAAATTTTGATATTTTTGGGCGATATTTGGAACTTGTTACCTTACGATTACCATCGTGAATTTCCGCAAGTTAAGGACGATGCTGATCTGAATTTAGAAACAAAAGCTGGAAATTTGTAAGCTATTTTAGGAAATCATCAATGAAGCTGCATGTTCAGGTACCAGAAGTTATGCCAGAATTTACTGTACGTTTATGCCCGCATGTATCAGACGATCCATGCGTGCAGACCAGTTTCTGTACTTGTTTTACGTACTGCAGTACGTGAATGGGCATGCTGCTGGTTTGTGTCTCACAGGAGGGCTGAAGAGGCACTCTGTCGTGTCCATGAGCAAGAAATTTTATCCTCTGCTTAGTACTGGTTCAACCCAGGGTACATCTTGACATGACTGCAATATTGTTGATTGGAGCTGAAGCATCAACACAAACACAAGGAAGCTAAAAGCTTGCTAACTCAGACTTCCAGATAAGGGTGTGTACTGCGTAATCAAAAAATCATTTTATTAATGTATTTCTCAACCAAAACATATGTTGTGGATGCTCAAAAGAACCGTCTCAATGAGACGGTTCTTTCGAACACCCAAAACATAAAGTGTTCGAAATAAGCAATTGTCCACTTGTCTGACACAGGTTAAAATTGCTGGGGGCAAGCTGAAAGACTGGGAAGGTTGCCCCTTGGACAAGCTGAAATTCATAAATAATTAGACTGCCATATGGTCTAAAACTATCAACCTAAGTTTTCGGACAAATATGTCTAGGCAAACAGTGCAGACCCAGATCAGACTGCTCCTAGGAGCAGTCTGACCAGGGTCTTCACTGCTTGCCAATGCATCTTCTTATTTTGAGCCAATCAGAATTCTTAGATATGTTAAGTGAATCATGTGGCAGGGCAAGTTAAAATTGTTGGGGACAAGTTGCTTTTGTCTTCAGGTTGCCCGCTCTCTGGCTTATTTCCTACACTGATATTATGTTTGAAATAATGGATATGAAATAAATCACAATTTTAAGCTCAAAGTTTGCTCATCTGGACCTATGCTTACTTTTGTTGTCTTTCAGTATTTTGAATGAAGAGAGTTCAAAGACTGATTCATACTCCGCTTCTCCTTTGTTGGCATACTGTAACAGAAAACAATTTACATTTAAAATCAACTTTTATATATGTTGCAAGCTGTTCATGACTGCGCCAGACGGAATGTCTTGTATACGTGAACACTGAGGCCAGTCATTAGGGCCATAGGTAGGTTGTCAGAAATGATGAACATAAAATTCCATCATAATAGCACTGCTTTCAGTGCTAGTGCTTCCTATACAATAGTTTTTGTGAAAGCTACAACTTGTTTATCAGTGAGAGTCGCTCTCTTCTTCTTTTCTAATAAAGTGCATCACCAAATATTCGTGAAATGCTATGCAATTTAAGCCAATAAATCAATTTCAACTAAAACTTAAAACTTGTTTGAAATACATTGCATACCTTCCTTGCAATAATGCATTAATTATTTCCTTTTTACAAAAGTTTTTGTGAAAGCCACAACTTGTTTATCAAGTTTTTAATTTGTTTTCCAGTGCGAGTCGCTTTCTTCGCGATACGCTGTGCATTTCAAGCCAATCAATCAATTACAACTAAACTTCAATTTATTTGATATATACCCTCTTTGCAATTGCATCAATATTGAACTGATAGCGTAATGCACTGCGATTTTGTTCGGCTACCAAATGTTTTAAATCTTCCGCCATTTTATTGGCAAACCGGAAACGCAATATATGTCGTAGAGTTCCGCCGCTGACTTATCGGCGCACCCTGTACAAGAGAGTTTGAATCTATCTATCTATCTATCTATCTATCTATCTATATATCCGTCCGTCCGTCCGTCCGTCCGTCCATCCATCCATCCATCCATCCATCCATCCATCCATCCATCCATCCATCCATCCATCCATCCATCGATCGATCGATCGATCGATCGATCGATCGATCGATCTATCTATCTATCTATCTATCTATCTATCTATCTATCTATCTATCTATCTATCGATCGATCGATCGATCGATCGATCGATCGATCGATCTATCTGTCTCTTTTTACTTGCACGATCGCATGCGATCATTACGACAGGGAGTGCGAATTTGGAATTTTGAAGAAAAACAAAATAAAACAAAAAAAAAACAAAAAAAACAAGAAAAATCTTTCGGCTGTGCTTTGACTAAATGAGGAGTGCCCTAAACTCCTCAGTAGTCTGGGAATTGACCACCGAAGGAGAAAGACCATTCCACTGTGGAATATTTCGTGGGAAAAATGAGTTCTCCAGGGCATCACTGTATGTCTGGTATTTACAATATTGGGCACTGTGTGATGTCCTGGTGGATTTCAAACTGTGAGCAGGGTTTAGGTACTTGTCTTTTTTATAGACACAGCACCAGAATATATCTTATGAAAGAGAAGCTGGGAGGACCGATCCCTACGGGCCTCAAGAGATGGCCAATCAAGCTCATCAAGCATCTCGCTGACACTACTTGTATAGTCCGTCCAGTTAAGAGAGACTGTGCGGTTCTTAGCAAAGACACACCCTTGGACATTTCCATATAAAAATCGGTAAGACAGAGTGTATTTATTCACCTGTTAAAATACCTGTATACTTGTAGTAGTGTTGAGCCCATTGTGAGAAAAGGGCATCTCGAATTAATTTGGATAACAAGGAGACTGACTAGTCTAGATATATGCGCTCTGACAATGTTTCGAAATTTTAACTATTCAAATTATATACTGAATAATAAAATAAAATAAATGGTCCGCAATGAAAAATTAATACCGTACTATAAATTGGTCAGCACACGAAATGATGGTTCTGATTACATAGGTGTGTGGCGATAGCTCCGACGAGCCAGCATGTACGCATGGCCTCGCCAGGGCTTTCGCTTCGCATAAACAAAGTATGCAAGTTGAAGAAGACTCCAAACAACTTTTAGACATCTAGTCGCTCTGGACACGCCAGAATGAGCGATTATTAGAGGCTTTTTCGGATATGCGGTAAGACCTAATCTCGTGTTTGTATGCCCTTTTCTCATAATCCAGATACTTAACCCTTGTCCCGCTGAGTTTTGATTGGTGAGTTATTATTATTGTATCAGGTTTAAAAATCAAACCAGTTTTGCCATACAGACAAAATTTGAAGAAAATGCAAACCTACCCTCCCCCAAAACTTTCACAACATATCATTCCGGAAAATGAATGCAGCTGGTTCCCAGCAGCATACTAAAGAAAAACGTTTATCAGGCATGCTAACGTATAAAGTTGGTCACCCTTGTCGTCTGCGCTTCAGTTGGTTGCATGAGTAAAGCGTACGTTGGCTATTACACCCGATTTACTGTAGACTAGTCTTATTTGACAGTGTGTGACAGCAATCTGTCTGACACACCCAGTCTCTGTTAGCTGGTCGCACTATATTTCGCCATCTCCTGCAGGTCCAGCAGGCTGCTGTCCTCTGAACTTTCTCTACCTGGTTAATCTGAAGTTTCGAGTAAGGGCTCCAAATGGGTGCTGCATACTCTAGTTTAGGCCGAACCAAAGTTTTGTATGCAACTTCCTTTGTACTCTTAGGTGCAAAAGCCAAGTTCCTGCGAAGGAAACCAAGTGTCTTAGCTGCTTTGGAAGAAATTCCTGAAATGTGCTGACCCCAATCCATATTATCAGAGATAGTTATACCAAGATATTTTGCCGACTGAAAGTTTTCCAAGGTTTATAATGTCTATATTAAGTGGAGAGCCTCCTTTTACTGCAGTCTGGAATTTCTGTGTGTATCAAGTAATTGGCCAGGGAAGAAGCACCCTTTGATACAGAATATAGGCTGTGTGAGTGATGTTCCTAGAGTTCACACTAAGAGGGACCTACATTCTTCAGGTCAACAAAATACGTTTCAAACAGAATGAGATTGATGCTGCCTGCCAGATATGCCATCAGGCCGAAGAGAGCCTTGAGCACTTCGTCTTAGACTGAACAATATTGGAGCCAGCAAGACGACATGCCCTGGGTGCTATACTCTGTATTGCCTATGAGCTGTTAGACCGCCCTCTGGAGCGTGACCATTTACTCCAGTTGATATTGGATAGTAGCTTCTTCTTTAGTGGTTCTGATGCCACCCTCCATCAAACCTCATAATATATATTATAGAACCCTCGATATGCATACCAGACGTCTTTGCCACAGTCTCCACACTGAACGATACAATTAACTTTCCCTTATCCCAAAAAGAAATATAATTCAAATGAATCTATTTTGGCGTTTAGAAATACACAAATTCAGACGGATCCTTCTGTTGCATTTTATCAAATAGTTTTTTTTAACAACAGCTTTACACTTATGTTCCTTATTTATATTCATAATTTCCCTAGGCCTTAATTGCAGAGTAGGTAATAGTAGCTTTTCCTGCACTCTTAACGGAAGGAGTAAAAAGCGAAGATGCGCTATGGCGAGTTAAATACCAATGAGTTTGACTGACATGATTGAAGTCATTTTGTAAGTATTCGACATAGGCATAGGAAGCTTTTCAATATGTGTCTTGCTCAAGGACCACAACGCAGTGACCTCACCGGCGTCACTGCGTTGTGGTCCTTGAGCAAGACACATTTATCCTAGCTTAGTACTGGTTCAACCCAGGAAGACACGTCCCGCATAACTGAAAGATTGTTGAGTGGACGAAAAGAATCAAATCAAACAAAAATATGGGGGGGGGGGGGCTACCCAGCGAGGCCATTATTAATACCTGGGATTGGGGGGTATTACAAAATATACATGCACGAATGCACGCGCGCACATGCACGCACGCATGCACACACACACACACACACACACACACACACACACACACACACACACACACACACACACACACACACACACACGTATGAATGTGTGATAAGCAATTAGGTGTCAATTTAGACAGATTATTGGGGGGGTGCATGTTCAGGGGCTGTACCATTAACAATCCTGTACATTAAAGCCAATTTCATATGTGCAACTCTATGCTCTATGGGAAACCAATCTATATCCTTCAATTCAGCAGTTCCCACATGTGAACGATTAAGTTTACCCAACAAAAACTAAGTTTGTTTTGAGAGGTTTGCAGTGTGGCTTTCAATTTATATGACAAAGCTGAAAACCAGTAAGTGCATCCATAATCAAAATGACTTTGAATAACAATTTCTTGACATTACTATTAAGAAACTTTGCATTTCTATAAAGAAATTTCATCCTGCTAAATGCTTTCTGTATAATATTTAAAGCCACCGATTCCCCGCTCATACAATTGTCAATGGAGGCTCCAAGATACTTAAACGGGACAGCAACCCTAATGACAAGTTGTTTTTTTTATCAGAAAAAGCTCTTTGAACCATGAGTTTTGATACAAGTTTATTCAAAATCGATTGAAAAATGGGGAAGTAATGGGTATTTAAAGAATTCAATATGGCCAACATTTAGCCGCCATTTGAATATTTAATTAGTTTTCAGAATTTTTTTCAACTGCTTTATTCTTAGTTATCAATACTATCACATCATCTGTGTTTCAGCAGATATGCAGCTTTATACACAAGGAAAATGTTTTATTAAAGATTAATGCAAATAATCCATTGGCATGTCTTTTATTTTGATTACGCATATTTAATTAGGCCTTGTGCCGTCACTAGGCCTACAATATGGTCGCTTCTATTACAGTCCATTTGCAAATATTCAAACGCCCACAACTTTCGCATTTTTCACCCTATTTAGATGAAACTGGTATCAAAATTCACGGTTTATTAAGATCCTTCATATAAAACATAGTAATCACCAGGATTGCCGTTCCCTTTAAATGGAAGTTTTAGCTTCAATATTCTCTTATTATTTTATACATATTTGGAATTTAGCACATACGTGTAAAGTCTTTTTAGATATGCATAGTCAGCTATCTAGTGTGACTAGAGGCGTTTTCGACCTGATCCTTGATCTAGGCCTCTACACTGTAAAAATAAGTGTAACTGTATCACAAGCCTTGTGGCAGCTGAACTGCATCTGATTTTTGGTACAAAGTAAGGGTGCAAAGATCAGGAATCGATACAATCAAGTATCACAGTTGACCCAGGATACCAATGGGAAAGTGACAAACTCACAGTTATACACATTTCATCTGCTTTAAAATGTATGTTCTGCTCGGTTGTATTGATCAGGAGAATAACTACAGCAATAACAGGTAGGAATGTTTTAACATTTATTACTTGAGAAATGCTAGTCACAAATTGTAGGAAGATAAGTGTAAATTTACACCAAAAGAGGTGGCAGCTCAGCTGCTACCTCTTCTCGTGTTAATTTACACTTATTCTTGCAGTGGACTTTGTTTTCTTATGTTTTGTTTTCTTATGTTTTATCACTTTCCCAAAAATGTCCTGGTCTACATCAGAATTAAGGGCGAGGTTGGCGCTGTGAAACTTGTTTAAGCCCTCCAGTAAAATATTTTACTGACCGTTCCAAGGCGGTACTTTTTGTTGTGGTTCTTTTATGTGTTTTTTCTGTCTTGTGTTTGTTATGCCTTTGTGCGCGTCTGTTTATTTGTGCTTTGTACTCACCTGCTGGGAAAGGGCTGACCTCTTGGCTCTCGTTTGTGGTGTCTAACTGTGAGTTTGTCACTTTCCCATTGGTATCCTGGATCAGGTGTTGTACTTGATTGTATCGATTCCTGACTTACTTTGTACGAGCATCCAATGTTCTGACGAAAGTGCGCGTTCACACAGGCTCACCCGAGCCTTCGCAGCTCGCATATGCGATAAGGTCCGTTTAGCGAAAGCTGACAAACTCAGGTGGGTGATACTACATGTACTTGTACAAAACCCGATATGAATGATATGTGGCGCTTTTATAAGATTTCATTGAGATTCCCGTTATCTCCGCCTTCGCATACCTGAGATTGATAAGTTTGTTGACCTATGGGTATGATAATATACACAACAAGATACGACAAAACATCTCCATGCCCACAACTGACAAGTAGTAAAATGATGAGTAAATATGTTCCTTATCGCGAGAAAACCTGATTCTCTTGCATGCGAACAACAAAGGCACAGACCAGCCTGCGCATCTGCGCAGTCTGATCAGCGCCTTTGATTTTCGCTCGCTGAAAAGTACGATGGTTAAACTTGCCACATGCAAAATACCAGGATTCTAGTTAGTCTCTGTAGCTGAGCAGACTGTTTTGAGCATGACCTGGTCGCAAATCCCGAAGACAGGGTTTCTCGGGTGCAGTCGAGGCCCATTTATATGAGCTATGTCATTAGGCAAAATATGCCTTTGAGTTTTACAAGCAGGCAGAGGCTCAAACACGGGCTCATACCAGCCTGCTCAGCAACAGAGACTAGCTATACTTTTCACAATTGGTTTGAGGCATGTTTAGCTTTTATAATACACAGGCAGCGAACGAAATTATGCTGACCAGACTGTAGTGAAACGTAACCTGAAATGCATCTTTGCTGTTCGCACATGACATTAAAATGAGCCTTGATATGAGATTCCCAACAACGTAGTATATGCGACTAGCAAAGGCTCAGGCCAGCCTGCGCATGCGCACAGTCTGACCAGAGCCTTTGCTAGTCGCTTGAATATTCTATGACTCTTAGGCTACTGACCCAACATCATTTGGCGTTTCAAAGCTTAAAGGAGGTTGCACAGTCTCGTCTGAGTCTACACTTGTCAAAATGCAATGTTGTTGGCGGTTCATTTATACAGCTTTTCTCAAAGCGTGTCTCATTCATATCTGCATGGCTATAAACTTCAAAGATAAAGTACAAACTGTTAATATGATAACAGAAACAAATTTACTTTGTTCAATTCGTAAAAGTTATTATGAATCCGGTTCGTTTAGCGCAGTCGAAATTGTTATGGCGCTTGTGGGGTCCTGAGTTCGAGTCTTGGTCCGGTCAGCTAAGTCCATTAACTGACTGCAAAGCTGCCTCTCTGGTACTTAGTGGAATCCTTAGAAGTATGGTAACAAAGGCGAATTGTTTGTTTTTCCGAAACCTGTAACTGTTTAGAAAGTTTGTTTTTTGTCAGTTTAATCCACGATCTATTTAAAGCAAGAAAATTTTTTATAAAACATTTCCTTCAGACCAAATAAGGCTTGTAAGGGATGCTTTTAATTTTGAAATAGTAAATTTCCCATTTCTTGGTGGAGATGTTCATCGCTCCCCTTCCTATGGTGTATATATTTCTCAGCTTATTCGTTTTGCTAGAGTGTGTTCTAATGTTGAAGACTTCAACAACAGAAACTTATTTTTAACTGCTAAGTTATTAAAACAAGGTTAAAAGATATCATAAAATTCGAAAAGCATTTTCTAAATTCTACCACAGACACTCAAAGTTAATTGTTAAATACAACATTGGGTTAAAAACGCTTCAGCAACAAAGCACATCAGAACCTATATTTTATGGTGATTTAGTTTATAAATTCAAACGAATTTTTGGAAAATCTAGTTTTAGCGATCAATTAAAAAATATTGTAAAACGTTATATAAAGGTTGGATATAACTTGGTCTGCAAGCCTGGTTTTAAAACCCAATCACGAACCACGAAACAAAGAAAAGGGCTTACGACTCACAGATAGTCAGAGCTTAAGAAAACCTCAAGTTGAGAAACGGTGGGTCCAGCTACAGCTAAGCATCAGGCACAATCCCACCGATTAAAGCTTTACGTTAGAGCCGTCATAGAGTCTGAAGCATGACCCACCGTCGTGCAATTTAAGAGAAAAACCATAGCTATAAACCGTGATTGGGCTTAAAACCAGGCATGCTGACTGTCGCATGACATCCAAGTTATATCTAAAATTTCAAATATTTTTTTGGGGTGCTTGAAATTCCTGATATTTTTGGGGGTTGAACGGTAGATGCTGGGCCTGAGCCTACGTATGATGAAAAATGAGAGTACACCCCCCCCCCCCCGCCCCCTGGGAGCAAATTAAATTTTAGTGATGGTTGTCTCTTTTGTTTATTTGAGGTTTGCTTGTTTGTATTATCGCTTTCCGTCACAGTCAGCATTTTTCATTCATGTCGGGACGTTTTTCTGTCTTCCTTGGTTGAACCAGTACCAAGCAGAGCATAAAACGTCTTGCTTGAGGACACTACGCAATGTCCCCAATGAACCGTCTCGAAATAGCAATCCTTTAATCCCAGGTCTAATTAACACAGTACTACTGAGTAATTGCAGTCTGCGATTATTCAAGCTGATACTTTGCATCCCAGTCGAAATATTTTCAGTCATGCTGGGACGTTTTCTGGGTTTGGACGGTTTCTCTTGGCTCTCGTTTGTGATGTTTAATTGTGTTTTTGTCACTTTTCCATGTGGTACCCTGGGTCAGGTGTTGAACTTGATTGTATCGATTCCTGATCTTTGCCATCTTTCTTACTTTGGACCAATACTAAATAGAGGAAAAAGTGTCTTGCACAAGGACACAACCCAGTGCCTCCAGCGAGACACGAACCAGCGACCTCTCTATCTCAAGTCTACCATTGAGAAAATGGTTGTCTCTACAGGTAAATACAGATTTATTAAGGCGTCATTCATGTCAGCCTGCTTGTTGAGTTATTCAATAACGTGTAATTATTAAACATAATTACATATATCACATGTAAGCCGTTTATATCCATATCATGTGTAAAACGTTAGCAAATTAGCACTGTGTTTTCGTGATTCTTGCAAGTGAATGCTAGGTCTACTTTGCATTTTAGATGGTTTCTCGTGATATTCTACGTTGATACTGCCCAGGACCGAAGCATCATGTGCAAGTGACGTCATCAACATGATTAAAACATCTTTATTTACATTTTAAACATGATGAGGATGTGTTGTCTAGGCTGTGTAGGTCTGGACGTCGTCTACAGATAAGGCGTGCACAAGGTCCGGGGGAGCGCTTTACATTCCCTAGTAGTCTTGTGTAGAAAGCTGTTTCTGTAGTGTTCATAGTTGGTTCTCAGTTGCACGTAGGCGAGGTCATGTCTTCTTGTGCGGCCAGAGGAAGGTATGGCATGGCTGCATAGAGAATACAATACAAAAAGGAATGCACAGGTAAAAGCGCGCTACATGCAATCAGATCTTCATTACGCTTTGCAGCCTGATTCAGTTCATTTAACTTCACATCTTCATAGCAGCAACGCATGGAACCACCTGTTCTTACATGGCCGATCAAAACTAAAATTCACATGCGTTCCAGTGAGCAATAGTATGTACCAATATGTCAGTACGTGTATACATTAAACTTATGTCTTATTTCCCAATATTAGGTCCTAGCGAATGCTTGTCAGTTTTCATCACTAAACTACATCTTGATTTTGTGTTTCCCGATATGACTGAAAATTGTTGAAAGAAACCAGTGACTAATACCACTGCTGTGACGTAAAGCATCAAAATAAAATTTACAATATTGTAGCACATATGTCCGACTTCTGATTGAAGTCTGTGTGTGAGTGGCGTGACTGTGTGAGTGTTTGAATTCTGTTACATAATTTTATGTATTTGTATGTATTGTTATTGTTGTTTTGCCTATAACTCACACAGCACGCCTACCAAACGGTCAGATGCTCAACCGCTGGTTGAGCGAGAAAAACAATTCGAGTGTCGTCCGGTTGAGATTTTGAGGAGCTAAAAAGTAAAGAAATGTTGCATGTTCTGTATATTATGATTAATATTTCTTGTCCTAGGAAGAGCATAAAAAATCGGAGAATGTCATGCAACCTCTTACGGGTCCCTACGTTTATGGTGTAAATAGGAGGTCAGGAAATTTTCACCTTTATGTCATATTTACTTTTTGCGTGAGGAAGGTGTACCAGAAGCAAATATAAACGTGTAGAAATTCGTGTTGTTTTGGGCTGTGTATTCAATTTTATGATGTACTCGAAGGTGTTATATAGTCCTGATCAAGACTGAGATCGGCAACTGGGATTCAGATGGTTATATTCATCGAGCTTGTGCAATATGCGAAAAATCTTGGTGGAAAGTGCCGGAAAAATTTGGTTGAGCATCTGATACAAGATACAAGAATCTTTATTTTACGTCGGATACATTTAAACAGATAACATTAGCTATTAAAGCTATTTTCCGACAAACATATTTTAAAGCTAATATTCAACAAGTAAAAATAAGCTGTAAAAGAAAAACATTTTAGATAAAACAGTAGCAGAAAGATTCTTGCTGTTAAAATACTGAAAAAGAATTCTTATATCACTGGGCATTATCACTAAAACTTTATCACAGGCGGGTATTTACAAGCATCACAGGGAATTCGATATTTACATAAGGTTAAAATTATCCCTTAAAAATAGTCCAGATAAATTACTAAAAATAAATAAAAGAGACAAATAGTGTGGACCCAAGTCGGCTGCTGGCTTCTGGAACAGGCCGCTCTGTGTCCCCACTCCTTGTCAATGCAGTGCCCTTACATTTTTCTGATAATACAAAATGATGAGAACATTTAATAGCATCATTTGTCGTTTTTTTGCACCCCATACATGTAACAGACTGAATGCGTTATCTTGACTATGGGGTGCGAAAAAAAAACGACAAATGATGCTATTAAATTTTCAGCGAGCATATTTGTGCAATACAAACATTTTCCATAGTCTACGCCCATAGGTATAGTAAAATAAAATCAGTGGAACCACGTGACTGGTGCCAAATGACCACCTTGCGCATGCGTGGCATCCATTTTATATCTGGGCGAGGTTTTTCTGAAGGAAAACACGAATATTTGAGGCTTCTCTACCGTCAAAATGAGTGAAGACGGCACAGATACGAACTCAAGTGCCCAGAAAAATAGTGATATACCAAATTATTGTTTATACATAAGGGTATGGTTTGTAAAATTAATCGAACTCTTACTTAGAATGGCTTTTCTAGATTTTTCGCTCCATCAAAGTTCGTGCAAGTTGAACTGCCAGATTCGTTTTCGACACCCAGTCAGCAGGTTTTCAGCCCCCTTATTGTGTGCCGACAAAGACCCAGAGCAGCATGCACACGACCCTAATTCATTAACTAAAAGGAGCAGGTTTTTAAACTATCACTAAATCTGAAATTCAACCGGTCTAAGAAACGCATAGCACTGAATTCAGGGCCATATGATGGATTTTTATTTTATGTTATCATATAGCCCTGATTTTTTAAGCCTCTATCTTTTCCCTTACTGTTAGCGTGGACGTAAACCAAGTTGAAAACACATTTCCAAACAGTGTCTTCCTCAAACACTACTCCATTTTGTATGTTTATAGGATTATCTATATGTTGCTATTTGGTTTGCCGCTGATGCATACCTGATTAGTTCTAAAAAGATAAAATACTCCTGTCCACACAGAATGTTTACACTATTTGTTTTCAAAACATGGCGTCATTTTTGTCTTCTGAGCTGAAGAGCATGCTTTTTCTGTGGGAAACTAAAGTCATGCACGAATTTGTTTTGGTATTTTATGTACCGACAATGACCCGTTCACTTTCCGTTTTCTGAATACACAGATGTTTTAACAACATTAAATACCAAAATCAGACTTATATAATGTTTTCTTTTACCTTCCTTATTATCATAATTGGCCAAAAATTGATCATACCTGGTCTTTTGAGATTAAAATAATCCAATACCATCTCACCATACATTTGTTACATATAGATATTTGCAAAAAAGATGATCAATTACCAATCTAACTGGAGCCGCTTTTTACCAATTTGTTGACATCGAGAACTACCCAGTTGGATATGTACAAACTGTGTCCGAGGAGTTCTTAATGGCAATGGATGGGATCCTTTTTTGTGCATACAGGTTGATTTTTATGGTGACCTCTCTCAACATTTGTAATAGGTTTTCTTTTAATATCTGATGAATGTCAACGAATAAAGGTCAATCTGCAACCTAGTATGCAAATTTTTCACCCTGGTTCTGTATTCCGACGGATGTCACTGGATAGAAAATTGACTATTTTCAGATAAGGAATTCCCCCACTTCCACTAACAGGAAATACATAGGAAAAAAAAATGCCAAATGATTTTGCATATTCAAATAATGACATCATTCTACAATTCTAATCTTAAACCATTGCGCACATGTTCAAAACGAAGGTCAAAACACCCAATGTCTCTATATAAGATTCACGTGGCGCCTTAAAAACGATGGGCACCAATTGTGTGTATTGACTGATAGCCTAATTGAACATAAGCGTGTGCTAGTAAAGCTATTCAGCTTGCAGCAAGGTTAGCCATGATATAAAAAAATATTTTCCTTCACTAATATCTTATTGATCACTGTGCAAAAGTAATTTGATTCTGATCTTTCCAATCCATCGCTTCTTGTCGTAAACAAGCTGACCCCCTCTCGGTTCAGAGGTCAATGTACTCTTGCGTTAGCTTGCTTCTTTTGGCGGGAAACTTGTCACGTGAGCACATGATCAGAATAACAATTGTCCGCCATGTTGGAAAAGTCCATTTTCAGTCTGATTATGACATTTTGGGACATGACAAAGCTTCCTTTCCGAAAATTGGATTTATATAGTGTAATATGGGTGGGGTATGTGATTGTTAAGGATATCTGTCACGTAAGTATCTCATTTTCTTTGGCATGCTATATTAAATTGAAATCAAACCATTCTTGGAAATCGACTTTCATTTTCTGAAATAGGTCACTACTCGTTATAAATTAATAGAAAATAGGGGGCGCTACAATGCACAATAATACAGAAACGAGACTTCTGTGAGCGTACCAACATTGAGTAAGTTAACAGAATCGATAACTAACAATTTTGCGCTGATTTTCAAAATTCAAACATCTACTTGTTTCTTATATTGTGCAAAATCCACTGTTAATGTTATTCTTATAATGTACTGAGCTTTTGAAAAAGTGCTGACATCCCTTACCTAGTCATAGGGAGTATGACCAGTACGGGGTTTTTTTTATAATATATTCTCAACGTTTTAATAAGTTCGTCTCATCAATTTAACATCCGAAATTTATCGCAAAAACGTCATCACCCCTAACTCGTGAAAAGCATGCAAAATGGCTGCGATGTGCCGAAAAACAACAACAAGAACATAATATTACAGATTGCATTGATCGCGTCACAAAAACGAAGCAAATGGTAACATTTTTATAACTTTGGTTGTGTATGTAAAACACATGAAGAAGTCTGAATGGTTGGATTGTCAAAGAAACGAGTTTTTCCCAAAACAAAAGGGGATTCCATCACTGGTCAAGATAGAGCACAAAAACACTGCGACTTTAGATTCAGCCAGATCGAAAAAAAATCTAAAGTCGCAGTTCTGCAACTAAGAAACGCATAAAAGGACAGAATTTCTGTTGAACGATCTACATCTACATCTGTACGTTGAACCGTCAAATTTGACTATTACTCAACGGGTTGACTTCTATTGGTAGCGCTACAAAGATGAAAAATAAGAGAAGATAGGCAGGAAGAAGGAATGTAAATAAATATAGAACGATAAAATATCTGTCGTTTCACCGATCTGGTTATCTGTCAAACAACAGATATATCACGGCTGACAATCTGTCGAATGCAAAACCGGCGGTTCAGCAAAGACATCCAGGCGATTAATTTCCGGTTTCGCAAACAGGATCAGCAAAAGGTAAACAAACAACGAGTGCTCGCGTTTGAAAGCCTTTAATTTGAACTAAAATGAATTTTTTTGAAATTAAAGAATGCTATTTTGTCAGTTTTATATGGGTTTCTTCGTGCACCAAAGGATATGGTTAGATGTTTCCTCTTTGTTGTGATTTTTCTTCCGTCCCGTGAAACACCTGTTAAGATGAGGAAAATCTGGGATAGACACGACGCTATTTTGCTAGTTCTGACAATTATTGCCGTGTGGGCTACAGAAAAGACGCCATGCTGAGTGTGTATATATTGCGGGGTGTCTGTAATAACTCCACATTGGCGTAGGGTATAACATTTTGCAGATTTGTAGGCTAGTTCGGTCTCAAGTTTTTGGTTTCGCATGTAAATTTTCCATAAGGGTTGAAATAATTCCTTCATATTTTAATGATTACATGCCGAACCAGGAACAATCTTCCCTTTCAATCAATATTCTAAAATATGCTAAACGCTGTGTTAGTTGGGGCGCAATCGCCAACTATTGAAAATATAATTGAAACAATTAGACAGTGAATTTTTTCATCGAGACTCACTGATAATGGCAAAATGCTTTATTTTCCTTCGTATTTTTGGCGACCTTGACCGTGTTGAAACAGGAGTTTCTGAGGAGGGAATAAATTTCTTGAAAGCCTTGCCGAAATCAAGTAAATTACTTTGGCGTGTCAAAACACTAATTATTAACTGACAAAATAGCATTCTAAGATTTTTGATTTACTTTCTGTATAAGTAAATATCCATCATTAAAGTTGGAACAGGTACACTTTGTCTACCTTTTGCGGATCCTCTTTGCAAAACCGGAAATTAATCGCCTAGATGTCTTTGCTGAACCGCCGGTTTCGCATTCGACAGATTGTCAGCCGTGTATATGCTGTTTGAAATGTTACAGTATCAAATAAATTGTACAATTCGAAAAAAACGCATACTGGTACATGTTGAAAACTCGTCATATTGACATCAACTATACTCCCTCGCCATTATATCGATCTATCCTCTGTATCGATCTATTTATAGATTCTTACGATATTTTGTCCATGCACCATTTGCTGATTGTTTACATTATCAACCAGGTCAAGGGATACTTTCACTTTCGATTTTGTTGAAAATCTCAGTAAAAGCATGTGGTAAGTACACATTTACGGACAATTTGAATAATTTTAACAAAGGACCTCTGACACTTTGATAGGGTATCTGCCTATTTTTCAGATGCTTCCCAAATTTTGCCTATGCATAAGATATCGCTGGTATTCTTTTGAATAGGACGCTTGATGTATTGGGAACGAATTAAGGTTATAATTAGACAGACAGATCCCTATGACAAAACAGGAGACGCTACCAAAGGGGGTAGGGGTTGCAAAATTTGACTTCACCAAAACATTTAGAAATCAATTATTTTCACGTGTAAGGGTATTATATCATCAATCCTTGATTACAAATCACAGTGAAATTATTTTAAAGTCCAAAATCATGAGCATTTTAATGATTATTTTTGTTGTTGTTTTTTCTATCTGATTTGTTAAGAAATATTTTGAAGTGCAACTGTAGTCCATATTCAACCTTGATGACAATGTATTTACCTGGTGCGATACTATGCATCAATGTACTATAACCATTCATCCATGCATAAAGTACACCAAGTCAATGGCCATGTAGTTTATGTGTATTGGATAGATACAGTATATGTGCAAAATAATCTACCAACTGAATTTAGTAAAAGGACAATTTTCTTAATCTAAAGAAAAATATGCTAAAACGTTGTAATATTTCATGACTAATAGGTTATGAAAAGAAAGCTTACTTGTACTTATTATTTCATTATACTGGAAAAAAGATTTTCAAGAGAGCCCACCAAAAATCCATATGCTAATGATCGGGCTCGCCCAGACGTCACATTTTGGGCTGTGGGATATCATTCCCCCCCCCCCCCGAGTCCCAGCTAGCTTTTCACATATATTATGTAAAATATGAGAACACACTTAGGTGCAAAAGGATTAGTTGGGACTCGGGGGGAATGATGTTTTAAAAATATTTTTCTATTTCCTATATGTATAATACAAAAAGTGACCATTTTAGCCCCAAAATAAAGCCGTACATTTATGGAAATAGGAAACCAAATGCAAAATCATAAAATAGAGACCAACAGCGAGCTTATATATGAAGATGGAAGCATTTGATCGATTTTAATTTTTATCAAAATAATAGGCAGTGATACACTGTGATTCCCATTACCACCGTCAGAGGTCCTTTACAACATATTTTCAAGAAAAATAACATTTTAACAAAAAGGAGTAAACTTACCAAAGCTTATATGGTCCTCTGTAGTTGGGAGAATATGTCGTCTGCATGTTGGGAGAATTTATGAATGTCAAGGTCACCTGCTGTATTTTTCAAAAATATAGAAAGCCAGTGCTGCCTTTTATGAATGTATGGTATTTTTGCAAAAAATATTTCCAAGAGCAGTCCGAAAGTTGGGAACCGTGCCAGTGTTGGTTTTCACTTTTCAGGAGGAACCACAAGCAAAGAAAATTTGCATTTTATATGACTTGGCTAACTCCCAGAAAGCTTTTGAAGCCACCCAGCTGATCATTAAAAATAGGCAACAATCAAAATTGTAAATAGTGTTGTTTTATTTAGGTTCACAGTTCTGACAGTTAATGTGTTCACTATTGTTAAACTTGCCTAAAGTTTTCATCTTGAGTAACTTTATACAATTTTATAATTTTTTAGCAGTGCTGGCGCTTCATAGTTGAAAAAATTTCGAGATTACCCACAATGTATCGATACAAAAGTGTGACGTTTTTTTTACTCTGATTCAACATGGCGGCGATTTGTGACATTTTAAATGCCAGAAGGGGTTGGATTTGAAAGATTGTGTTGTTAATAGACTTAAAAGATATTAAAGGAAGGATGTTGGATGAAAAATACAGGCAAGCATTTATTTAGTTATTGCACTTAATGTTTACAAATAAGTGGTACGATACAGTGGGGTCCCAGGCTACCTTTTAGAGAATACCAGGGGTGTCTAGAATAGCGTGTTTTCTGCGGAAGTAAAGGAATACTCACCCTCCCTTTTTTCCTTGTATTCTGTTCTTGAAAACACTCTAATTCATGCATTTTTTGCCTTTTTCTCCGCTATTTTGCTGAAATTGAAAAAAACTTTCTGTCTATCTATCTGCAAGTCGCCACCTTCCTTGACTGGTTGTCTCCTTTTTTCTGATAAAGTTCGTTTTTGGCCGTTTCGGTTGCAGAAGCTGGATTCGTTTAGTCGGTTGAAACTACAGTAGACAAGACAGTACAACATTTATAATTTTTAGGTAATTGGTAGTAATGCTCGTGAGCCGTTTCACCCATGAGTAGGCCCGTGTTACCCATTTTGATTGTTACGCCAAATGACATTTCAACCATGGCTCACTCTGTCCGTATTTTATCAACATGTACATTGGTATGCGCAGATCCAGGAATTTTTGCCAGGGGGATACAGGCCCGACTGCCAGAAAACAGCTCTTACAACGTTTGTTTTAGTCCTCAACTTATTTTATAGTTTTACAGAGAAAACTATAATTTTCCAAGGTTTCAGAGGGGTTACATTTTCCGTGGGGGGGGGTCCAACTTTTCCAGGGGGGTCTAAATGCTCATTTCTATAGAAACAGATATAACTTGTGATTTTCCAAGAGGGTCCGGACCCCCTATCCCCACCTCTGGATCCGCGCATGATTGGATTAGGATAGGGTAGGTTTTGGAAACCCAGCAAACACAGTCTCTCTGCCCATCATCAAAACTCTCTTTGGATAGTGGAGTGGCCTTTTGGTGGTGAGCGGATGTTGGCACAGTTTTATATGTTTACTGGGAACCGATTGGTGAATTTTACTACAATTAAATGGGACAAATACTGACATTTTGTTCAACAGTTCCTCTGACGAATTAAAGAACGATCTCTCGCAAGTAAGCAGCATTGATATAACATTACCCCTGGCTAAGCTATGCTCAATGAACGAGTCCTTCCATGTAATATACCGATACAAACCTTTGTTACATAACTGCACTAGGAAAATGATTTTTGAATCTCAAAATACATTGGAATGCATTTCCATGTTCTCAGATACGGAATAAAAAAGTGTTTCTGAATTGTTTTATGTTAATGTGGAGGGATAGTCTCATACACAGAACGGAGGTGTTTTACAAAAAAGCACACGCAAATAAGTGTCAGTTCTGGCGGATAAGATTGTAAAGTATTCTTCTTCCTTGGATCAGAGGGTGGTTTATTTTGAATTGGATACTTGTATACTTGGGTATGTGTTGACTTGGGACTGCTTCGACTCCAGTTGCTCATTGCACAAAACTAAATAAGGCTGAAACCATCTATTAACCCATAGCGGCCTCCGTAGGTTGGTTGTCAATGTAAATATGCAATACGTTTGCTGGGTAGCACAGTAGACGCTGGAAAACAGAGGAACAAAAGGGCAACACACAAGAAAAATAAAAGGGGTCCAGTCAACCCTTTTATATCACGTGACAGTCACCATTGCCAATATGGCTGACAGATGTAAAAAGTGAAAACTGAGACAATTTCAATCCGTATTTGCAGTTTTAAACGGCACTTCCGGTAATTTTAAGTGTGTAAACTATTTTATTAGAACCATTTTCTTCAAAGTGCACCAATAGATCAACTTGGAATGTTCTCAAAAATGATCTTCTACCTGTCTAGTCTTGTGTATTCCTTCCAACATCTTGCGGTTTTGTTGATACATAAAGTTGCACATGAATATGTGATAAAATAATGACATATCTGTCGTTTTATAGATTGGTAAAATCTATGAAACGACAGATATTCTATCGTTTGACAGAAATTCTGTCCTTTTATGCGTTTCTTAGACCTGTTCAATGTTTCTGTAAGTGAGACTTCTTCACTGCCTATAAAAACGAGGCTAGATTGCACTTTAACGAGCACAACTGCTTTTGACTAGATTTCTAGGGTCTGTTTGCTTCTAAATTATTTCTTGAAGTGTTCTGTATGGTGGATACATGTATGTCAAATTAATACATTTGAGGGCGTATGGGGGCACATGCCCCCATTTATCATAAGATATGTAAACTGACCGTACAACAGTGCCCGGTAAAGTGCAAGTGTCCCGTTAACGATAACGACGATTTTCTAAAAATTGTGATTTTTTCAAAAACTAAAAAACAGTTTAGAACCGTCCATTCCATTAGAAAACAACAATGTTAAAATTTTCAAAATGTGTAAAGAAATAAAAAAGTTATGCTATGTCAAACTGCACAACCCACAAATTTTGTCTGACATTTTATCGATCACTTTACACATTCAGGGCTTTTTCCAGCAATTTTGGGAAAAGGCCCCTGGCCAAAATTGGGTAAAAATGATCAACTTAACATTGAAATTGGGAAAAATTAACGAAATAGAACATAACAAGGGTAGCAAAATATATCCTCAAAATCAAGTTATGATGTTATTTTAGATCGTATTATGTCAAGCATACCACTTAAGCATGCGATCTTGCCAGTAGTAAAAGAAAGAAAGCACAAGTGTTTAAGTATTATTCTGATATGGGTCATTGTTTCTCATAAGTAGTAGTGGTCTCTAAAAAAGTTAAAAAAAAAAATCTTTTCTTAGTTGGGAGAATTAGACATGGTATTGGGAAAGGAAGTGGCTACAGGTACGGGCCCGTATCCCTAGACTACGGTTCTAGAGGTACGGTTCCGTATCTCTAGACTGCTAGTCTAGGGATACGGGCCCGTACCTGTAGACAGTCCACTGAGGATTGGCTAGGGGTACGGCTCTAAAATTCAATTATATACATGTATATGTTTTAACTTATTTTACCGTTTAAGATATCTTATCCAACAAAAATTCTAGTTGCAAATTCACATCTAATTTGGTCGCCATGTTGGACGAGGGAAAACTGGTGTTCTGTGGTAAAAATACTAGACTTATTTCATAGCTAGATCACTAATGATTGGGCCGCTACTCAAGAAAACCTGTCTTCGTCATGTGGGCTCCGACAAAGTGAGGTTCAAACCAGTCTGCTCAGCTATAGAGACTTGCTCGAAAATCGAAAATTGGCTCGTAGCAAGTCTAGATATGATACTTTCCTATAAGTGAATAGCAAAGTCGCTGATGAGAATGCGCGGATGCGCAGGCTGGTCCGCGCCTTTCTTGTTCTCAAAACTAGGAAGACAGGTTTTCTTGCGTCGAGGCCCAATTGCTTGTAACAAAGGCTTATACAGCCTCCACATCGTGCACGTATGCAAGGAAACAGACTAAAATTTAAACAGAAATAAATTGTTTCTCTCTTTCCATTTCTTCTTCAAGACTTGCTTTAAACTTATTTCCGTGATTTCACTGTACCTTATGTCAGCGTTGCACGACTTGTTTGTCATCCAACGTTGAGCTGTCTCCATTGATAGTGATGATCAAGTGAAAAACTTAACTCTCTGCATTGGGCAGAAAAAAAATATGAAATTGTCACCCTATATGGACGTTGAACCATTTTGACCAGATGACTTAGAATGTTTATGGATTGGATATTTAATTGATGGATGACCAGCTGTTAATTGTGCTGTGGCGCAAGAAAACATAGGGTCAAATATAAATAATTGAGCCTCGGCGTGAGCATGGCGAGTTAACCTTTCTTCGGGGATTCCGACAAAGTGACTGCTCAGATATTAGCTAGAAAATTGTAATTTTGTTCATAGCAAGACCATGAAGACTAGATATGATACTTTTCAATAAACTTGTGAATCACAATTGCACTGATCAGACTTCGTAGGCTGGTCTGTGCCTGTGTTGTTCGCAAATGCCTAAGACAGGTTTTCATGCGCGGTGCCCATTTAATCACGGTAAATTTGTGCTTGTATTAAAGAAGACAAAAGTTGTGTGTTCACTGTAGACGAGCAATTAGGGGGCGCTAAGAGAAAATAATTAGGTTTCGCAGTTTATCCACATTTGTTCACAAGGGACATTCGACAATAATTGTATATAATATACCCTTTCAATTGACCGCTGGCTCCCTTTCCACTGTCAAAGATGGCGACCAAACAGATGTGAATTTGCAACACGAGTTTTTGTTGGATTAGATATCTCAAATGGTAAAATAACTTTTAACAAATATAGCTAAAATTTTAGAGCCGTACCCATAGCCAATCCTCAGTGGGCTGTCTACAGGTATGGGACCGTACCTCTAGACTCGTAGTCTAGAGATACGGGACCGTACCTCTAGGCTCGTATTCTAGGGATATGGGCCTGTACCTGTAGCCACTTCCATTGGGAAAAAGGTGGCTATTTCAATTGGGAATGGGGCAGAAAATCTTATGACATTGCTCAGGCCTTAAATAAAAAAATGTGTGTTTCAGGTTAACTGACTGTGCCTAATTTTTTGCTCCTGACCCTTAAGTTTTTAAAAATAATAATCATTCGGCAAATATGAGGTGGTGGCTAAAATCTGTAAGTAGTGGTCTGAATCGGTTGAATTTTCATGATCGGTCATCGAAAGATGTAAGTGGCCAATGATGGATCATTTATCCACCAAATGGAAACCTTGTAATAAAGTGAATAATTAGGCAGCTGCTCCATTATCCATTCTGATCCTCGTTTGTTTTGTTTGTTATCAAATTAGTATTTGCAAAAAAAGAATCTATTTTAGTCTTGCCAATCATTTTAGTGGCCTAAAATCAGTCAACTATGACTTCAGCAGAATAATGATAAAAATAAAAAAAATCCCACTCTACCCCTGTCTTCCATAAAACAGCCCCTAAAGTTTGCACTGAAAGGTTCTGCGGCACCAAAGTAACTGGTTTCTAAAAGAAACCGAAACCTGAAATCTGGCTAACCTCTTTGACTGCTCTTCTATTTAACGGCAACGATGATAAATTTTCAGGATTTATCATCAGTGATTTACCATTGAAGACAAACGACTTTAAACAGTTGCGGAAAATGGCCTTATTCATGTCTAGGGTAGCCTTAGATATTATGCCATTGCTTTTTATCGAGAAGCCAAAGTGCTTCTAGATGACAGAGCGGCTCTTCAGCCTGGAAAGTCAAGAAATTCACTCTTTTCTGCCATTGCGAAGTTTAAACAGAATGCCAATAAATAATAAAGCGAATCGATCAAAACGTCAAACCTATACAGATACCTTGGTATTTTGTCAATACAAGATGACGACGTTCTCGTCACTTTTCGTTTCAAAAAATGTGATCACCAAGATCAGAAAATCTTGTTTGAAGCAACAAGTCATCATCAGGTGACTTGAAATATTTAATGACAACCATCCATGCGTTGACGTCTTTCTTCTTTGGGTTTATTTCCCTCTTCTGTTGCTTGGTGTTGTAAATAGAGGTTTAGAAATATCGGAAGAAAGATAGAAAGTAAAACGCATTTATCACAGACTCGCGCTTTATTATTTACAAGAGTGCCAGGTATGTTCCTTTTGTTCAGTGTCTAAGGTGATGGGAAAATCTGCGCTTTGTCTTATGGACTTCAAAATGAACCAGCCAATCAGTTTGATTTTCAGTTTGAGAATGTTTTCTTGTTTTGTAAATTCCAGTCTTTTCTCAATATTCTTTGGTCCAAGCTTGCATCATATAAAACAAAACAAACCTAGTACTTTGCATTCTGGGTTGTTTTTTTTTTTCTTTCCAAACCTTGGGACATAATTAGCGAAAAAAAATCGACCTGACCTACCTACCCTATTTCAAATGTAAAAAAGACAGAAAAAAAAAGAAAATCGACCTACCTTCCCTGTTTCAAATTTTCATCAAATAGGTAACACACACATTTTTTTGGGCCTTAGAACGGTTCTCCAACCTGCAACTTCTTGGTCATGAGTCTGACACTACCAACTGAGCAACAATAATCTTCCCTTCAGGAGTTGTCTGGTGCAGCTCTGCCCTTTTCCCAAAGGCAGGTTCCCCATCTGCAATTGTTAGGTTAGTTCAGTAAAACCTGTCTTAAGTGGCCATTTAAAAATAGACAAAACAAAGGTCTTAAAGACAAATGGTAGCTTAATGAAGGTTGAAAGTATTGCAGAATGCTCTCTTGGAGCATTCTGCAATACTCTTTACCTGCATTTAGCGATAATCAGCATTGAAACCCAATTTTTGGTCTTTTTGAGTGGTTGTTATTTTGGAGCACAGTGGTAGAGTGCTTGACTCGAAACCGAGAGGCCGTGGTTTCGAGCCTCACTGGCGTCACTGCGTTGTGGTCCTTGAGCAAGTCACATTTATCCTAGCTTAGTACTGGTTCAACCCAGGAAGACCTGTCCCTGTTTAATTGAAAGATTGTTGATGGGACGTAAAGAATGAAATCAAACAAACAAAGACAGGTTTTACTGTAGTTCAGAGCAGTATCTTAACAATGTTATTTCTTCTAATTTTTCAGGCTTCCCTCATCGACAATGAGACACAAGGAGCCTGCCCAAAGAGCCAGCAAAGCTTTATGCAATCATACATCTTAGCACAACAGAAAAATGTAGATTTTAAGGTGTGGACAGTTAATACAATGAATCCACCACAAGAGTTTAAGGATAAGAATCCTGGGAAAATGTATCCTTTCATTGAAGGGATCGGTGGTAGAGACACAAGTGGAAGGCCAATCATGGGACAAACACCCACTCAGGCAGATGATGTAGACATATTCTTGGATTCAGTGAATTCAGATTGCCCGCGTTTAAAAAGGCCTGTGTCTTTGAAAGATCATATTTTAGGAAAAGTAGATACCTTGCAAACAGTAAGTATAACATTGGACCTTGTCACAAGAAAACCTGTCTTCTGGGTTTGCGACCAGGTCATGCTCAAACCAACCTGCTCAGCTAAAGAGAGGCTAGAATCTTGAAATTTTGCATGTGGCGAGTTCAGGTATTGTACTTTCCAGAGAGTGAATAACAAAGGCATTGTTCAGACTGCGTGGGTCTGGATGTGCAGCAGGTGAAAAAAATATTTCAATATTGCACTTGTCCTGCAGGACAAGTGACTAACAATTTTCACTCGTCCTGCAAACACACGCACTTGTCCTTTAAAAGTGTATGCCCTAAAGAACATAAGGGAGTAATATGACTTCCCCGAGTCATTTGAATTACTCGTCCTTTCTAGATTTTTCTCGTAATTACGAGCGGACGAGTGGAATTTTTGTCTCCTGTGCAGCCTGGTCTGAGCTGTTGTTTTTTTCGCATACAACAAAATCATGTTTTCTCAAGACAATGCCAACATAACGACTTCCAGTTTACATGTTTTTTATGTTTTTTTTTTTTTTGTTTTTTACTTATCTCATGCATGAAGTTACAAGTTATTAAGGAGAGGCTAAAATCCTTGAGTAAAAAAACAGATTGCATGTGATTTTAAAAACATTTAATATTTGTCAGATAAGGGAGGTCAGTGGCTCAGTGGTAGAGTGCTCGACTCGAGACAGAAGGGCCGCAGGTTGGAGCCTCACTGGTGTCACTACCCTGTGTCCTTGAGCAAGACACATTAATCCCAGCTTAGTACTGGTTCAACCCAGGAAGACCTGTCGGGACGTTACTGAAAGATTGTTGGCTGGGACATAAAGAATCAAATCAAACATAAGGGAGTGAAGGCTGGTCTTTTTTTTAAGTCCCCCCAACAGAAGGTGCGGATCCCTTTGGTCGACCCCGGCCTTGGGGTCGGCATGACACATTCCTGTATATGCATGTAACTTGTGGGCGGATTGGTATCAAATTTGCATGAATATAACATTTGGGTATGATGAAAACTCAATCATACTTTGGTGACCTTGCCCTAATTTTCAAGGTCACATCGGAGCAAAATAGGTCGAATTTGAGCATTTGTGGCTGGAGGACATCGGTTTTCTTTGAAATCAATACTTGTTTCTTTATATTTTTTAGAAATTTAACGCCTTTATCCGGGGGATGGCATCAGAACAGCCTGTCACTAACATATTACGGGCTGTTAACAGTCACCTAGCAGCAAATGGTACCAAGTTCTTAGAGGGAGATGAACTGTCCTACACAGACTGTTTCTTTTTGCCACGAGTACATCACCTTAGATTGGCAGGAAAGGTAAATACAGTCGACTCTCGTTAACTCAACTATGCATAACTCAATACTATCACTTATCTCAACTTGATGGCCCAGTCCCGGTATTTTCCCCTATATATTATTACAATTCCACAACGTTTATCTCGACAACGGCTAAGTCAATAAAACTGATAACTCGTTACCAAAAACTGGTCCCTGCTGATCAATTTTAGTGTATTTTACAACGCCTAACTCCATTTCATAAGAAAAAGACAGTCATTAACTTACCTTTCAATCTGAATGTGTCTCCAATTAATCCATGGTTTTGAACTTTAATTATCCCCATTTAATTAAAAACCCATCAATTGTTTGATCACTACTTGGTCTACGTGTGTGACACATGCAGTTGTAAATTAGTGTGTTGTAAAATTACATAATTGACCCCGGTCGGCGAATTGTATTGATCTATTGTGTACAACTTCAAAGCAGGTACATGTCTATCTCATGTAAGTGACGGTTTGAGCTAATGTATCATATTTGAGCAATCTATTGAGTATTAAGCCTGTCTGATGACTGCTTGTTTTAGATAAGGCCAAAGTATAATTTAATTGTTTCTCGTGCCATTTTTTGATTTTTGAAAATAGATTCAGCATTTTATTTCAGGCACTGGACAGTTGTGCGTGTAAGGCTATTTTCGAACATTGGTCATGTCATGACAAAAATAGATTGGGAAGAGCCGACGAAAATAAAACGTGCATGTACACGGTCTGTTGGGGCTTAAACATATGACGACGTACGGAATGGTAAAACCTGTGACTGCGGGACCAGTCGCCGATACTTACTTAGAACTGAAAAGGCTTTATTATACCCCCCGCAAACTTTGTTTGTAGGGGGTATACTGTTTTCACGTCCGTCCGTCTGTCCGTAACGCTTTGTTTCCTTAATAACTCGAAGAGTCATTGCTGGATTTTCATCAAACCTTGCAAACATGTTCATATATGCAAGACAAATTCTTTAGACAAAAAAGTAAGGGCTAGGGGCCAATTCTATTAGAGTTATTTCCCTTTGTAGTTCTAAATGGCTTTTAATATAGTGCTTTATGCTTATGCTATTATAGGCCATACACGGGCCGATCAACTCCTACCACAGCTTTTGATGGAACAATTTGATACTTTTCCTATACAATGTAGACACATTGAACATATGCATGAAGGAGTTTTGTTCAGAAAAAATAATTTTTGAGGAAATGACAGCTGTGAGAACTTAGACAATTTTTCCCTTATTAGGCTTTTGTATATGCATAGATGGTGCCTTCATGGGCCGATCAACTCCTACTACAGCTTTTGATGGAACAATTTGATACTCTCTCGATACAATGTAGACACATTGAACATATGCATGAAGGAGTTTGGTTCACAAAAAATAATTTTGACAAAATGACAGCTATGAGAACTTAGACAATTATTCCCTTATATGGCTTTTGTATATGCATGGATAGTGCCTTTATGGGCAGATCAAGTCCTACTACAGCTTTTGATGGAGCAATTTGATACTTTGCCGACACAATGTAGACACATTGAGCATATGCACGAAGGAGTTTATAATTTTTGTTTGCACAGATTCTACTGAAATCTTCTTATCAAAACTAAGGTCTTCTTGTTTGAACTATAACTTGCCAAGTTTTTTCACTGACTCTTACTGTGCGGGGGGTATCTAATAAGCATTGCTTATTGACTTTTTAGCTCACCTGAGCAGAAGGCTCATGGGTGAGCTAATAGTATACCAGTCACTCCGTCGTCCGTCCGTCCGTCGTTGGTCCGTCCGTCAACATTTTCAAACATCTTCTCCTCTGAAACCACTGGGCCAATTAAACTCAAATTTCATATGGAGACTCCTTAGGACACGGGAACAAAAGTTTGTTCAAATGGTCCTGGTCACATGACCAAGATGGCCGCCACGCCCATATATGGTAAAAATCTTTTAAAAATCTTCTTCTCCAGAACCAGATGGCCGATGACCTTGGGACTTGGTATGTAGCATTGGGGATGTGGGGCCTACCAAGTTTGTTCAAATGATGATCCTAGGTTGACCTTGACCTACTTAACGTCAAGGTCAAAATTGCTTCCTAATGCATTTAAATGGGAATTTTTTTGAAAAGTTGATTTTTTGAATACTGTTGAAGCCAAAGTCATTATTCTCACTTGATATGTTTGACCTAATGAGACAATGGCTATAAATAAGTTCCAAAGGTCAAGGTTGACCTTTGACCTTTCAGCTAAGTCGCTTATATTGGAGTCCCATCTATATATTAAATCATAGTTTTCTCACAAACCATTTGCCCAATTTAACTCAAATTTCATGTGAAGACTGCTTATGCTAAGTTAGCCAAAATTTGTACAAAATATTTTGGTCACATGACCAAGATGGCCGCCATGCCCATATATGGTAAAAACCCTTTAAATATCTTCTTCTCCAGAACCAGAAGACCTGTGACCTTGGGACTTGGTATGTAGCATTGGGGATGTGGGGCCTACCAAGTTTGTTCAAATGATGATCCTAGGTTGACCTTGACCTACTTTACGTCAAGGTCAAATTTGCTTCATAATGCATTTAAATAGGATTTTTTTTTAAAAGTTGATTTTTTGAATACTGATGAAGCCAAAGTCATTATTCTCACTTGATATGTTAAACCTAATGAGACAATGGCTATAAATAAGTTTCAAAGGTCAAGGTTGACCTTTTACTTTTCAGCCAAGGTCGCTCATATTGGAGTCCCATCAACACATTAAAACATAGTTTCCTCAGAAGCCACTAGGCCAATTGAACTCAAATTTCATATGAAGACTCCTCATATTGGATTAGCCAAAATTTATACCAATTGCACTGGTCACATGGTCAAGATGGCCACTATGCCCATATATGTTAAAAACCATTTAAATATCTTCTTCTCTGGAACCAAAAGGCCAATGGCCTTGGGACTTGGTATGTAGCATTGCGGATGTAGGCCCTATCCAATTTGTACAAATGATGAATCTAGGTTGACCTTGACCTACTTTATAGCAATGTCAAAGTTGATTCCTTAATGCATTTATATGGGAAGAATCTTAAAATGTTCATTTTTCTATAACTGTTTAGGCCGAAATCATAATACTTGCAAGAAATTTTTAACCTAATGAGACATTGGTTTTATATAAGTACCAAATGTCAAGCTGACCTGTGACCTTTTTTTCCAAGGCCACACATTTGGACTGCCACATACCTATCTAAACATCTTTTCTTCAGAAATCACTGGGCTGTTTGATGGAGTATTCATTGGATTGTTTAGGTCACTTGACCAAAATGGCTGCAACCCCAATATGCGGTAAAACAAAATTTGTTTCATTATAAGCTGTAGTTGACCTTGACCTATTTTAACATTATTAAGGAGATCAGGTGAGCGCCTCAGGACCTTCAGGTCCTCTAGTTTCATTTTATTTTGCCTTAGAAAGTGAAAAAAATGGCCAAAATGTCGGCCATAATGTCGGGACTGCAGTGGTACCTGAAAAACGATTCTGTTTTCCCCCTTTTTATTCTTTTTTTATATTTTATTTCAATTTCCAATGTCAATTGATTCTTGGACAATTCATCCCGCAATTCATTAATGTAAAAGCTACCAATAACGATCTATTAATGGATGAGTTGAATGTGATTTATTTTGCCACAAAATTGTGGCTATACGTCATGATATGGTTACGTCGAACTACTGATAACTCGACATATTTTGCTCAGTCCCTTGAAATTCGAGGTATCGAGAGTAGACTCTACAGTTAGAATCCTTGAACTTAAAGTACAGTAAAACCTGTGTAAAATGGCCACTCAAAATAGACAAAACAAATGTCTTAATGACAACTGGTAGCTTAATGAAGGTCAAAACTATTACAGAATGTATTCTGCAATAATTTTGACCTGCATTAAGGGATAATCGCTCTTGAAAAACATTTTTTTTTTTTTGAGAGTGGCCATTTTACACAGGTTTTACTGTATTTGCATAATGAGATTTGAGATACATAAGCATAATTATTATGCCCTGATCAGGAAACTTTCTGAGTGTAAAATTGTAACTATTTTCTTACCTGTCAATTTAAGCATGTGTTTTGGGTGCTCAAAAGAAACGTCTCATTCAGAATCAGATGCTATCAATACATGTTTGTGGCAAAATTTTATAACAGTTCAGAGAAAACAACAATGAAATTTACATGCAATGCTTCTTGTTTTTTGTTCGCTGAATGTTTTGGGAGATCAAAAGATTTGTTTCATTGAGACCATTCTTTTCAGTATCATGGGTGAAAGTTTTCAGGATTATTTCTGAATTCAGGACTTTGCTGCTGACTTTCCATAGAAATCCTGAATTTGGTAGATTCTAATGGCTTCTTTGATTTGATTTCAGTTTATCCAAAGACAAATGACCATTTAAATTTGAAAGTGTTGATATTTATAGGCATAGTGCAAGTTTTAAGAATTGATTTTCAAAAGTTCAGGATTTTTGAAGATTTGGAACTTTCACCCATGGAGTTTCCACACCATACATTTTTGGTTGCGAAATAAGAAAATTAATCTGACAACTATGATGCTATATCGACATTACATTGTATCTTTTTTAATGTGGAAATTGTGCCTCAACCTAATTAAATGAATTCTTTAAATTGTTAAATAAATACCTCAAAATCTTGCCTGAAAAAAAGAAGCTCAGATATATAGTTTAGCAGTGTTCTGCCAAGAAATTTTATAGCAGGGGACAAATGTCCCATGTCCTCAAAGTATTGTGGGACATTGCCGGCCCATTTAAACAAGGGACAACTGATGAAAGCTTTAAATTAGGAAAATACAAATTTCTTGGATGGGAGTGCAGTGGCTGATTGGTAGAGTGCTTGACTCGAGACTGAGTGGTCGCGGGTTCGAGCCTCCCCGGCGTCACTGCATTGTGTCCTTGAGCAAGACACATTAATCCTAGCTTAGCACTGGTTCAACCCAGGAAGACCCATCCCTTTATAACTGAAAGATTGTTAATGGGACGTAAAGAATCAAATAAAACGAAACCAATTTCTTGGAACAATGTCTCACTGAATGCAAACTAAGTGGGATGTCTGGAAATTTTATGTGTCAAGTGGCGCAAAAAACGCTGCAGCTTGGCAGAACACTGGTTTTGTCGTTAAATGTACAGGCCTTTAGTTAAGAGTGCGTTACAGAAAAATAATTTTCTTAAAATATTCGAGCAAAACATGTTGTGGGTACTCAAAAAAACGGTCTCTATGAGGTGGTTCTTGTGAGTGCCCAAAACATATTCTAAAAATTATGGGTAAGAAAATATTTACAATTTTACGCTAAAAGTTTTTGTTTATCTAAACCTGTGAATGTGTAACATATTTTTTCAGTATTATAAAGACTACGAGATACCACACGAGTTTGTTGATCTTTGGCGGTACTTGCGAGATGCTTATTGTGAACCCGCATTCTACGAGACATTGGCAGGAGACGAAGATGTGCTGAAATTTAATTTTTTAAAGTTTAACGATTCACAGAGGATGGACCTGCGGAAAAAAGGCATCAGCGACAAGTTCGGCACAAAGCATGCATCACTGAACATGGATGAGGATGGAGGTGACGTGTTGAAGAGGACGACGAGTATTCCAGATGATGTGTTGGCCAAAATTAAAGGGGTGGGGGAGAACGGCGAGGAGGAGCAACAAGAGTTAATGGAGTGATTTATAGATAGTCTCATTTAGATAGGTTTTCCAGTGATAATATCATTCCTCAGAGGGCTAGATTAACCCATTTTATGCCCGGTTGCGTGTTTTACCAGGCCTCCAGAGAAACAAGAATAATTATTGCGTAAGATTGTTAATATTTTCTTATTCATCAGTTGAATCGTTTGTTTTGGGTTCTCAAAAACCATCTCATTGAGACGGTTCCTTTGACTACCAAAACATATGTATTGTTTGAGTAATAAGAAAATTAAATTTTGATTACGCAATCTTAGCTGGAGGCTGTTTTACCCTGCTTGTTGCATTTAAATGAGCTGCTCTATAATTTGTTATAAGAGGTTGCAGTTTAAATTGATAAATGAAACAGTGGAGATGCCATAATCTGTGAGGTCTAATCTTGGGTCAGGGGAAGGCAGTGGCTCAGTGGTAGAGTGCTTGACTTGAGACCAAGAGGCTTCGGGTTAGAGTCTCAAGGCGTGACTGAGTTGTGGTCCTTGAGCAAGACACATTAATCCTAGCTTAGTACTAGTTCAACCCAGGAAGACCTGTCCCTGTTTAACTGAAAGATTGTTGTTGGGAAGTAAAGAATCAAATCGAACAAAATAAACTTGGGTCAGATCATAGATCCAGAGAAAATTAATGAGCTTAAAATTGCCATTACTTTCCTATCTATCAGTCAAAATATGTCTAAGGTACTCAAAAGAACCATCACATTGAGCGCCTACAGCTTTTTTTGGTTGAAAAATTCAAAAAATTAAGGCCTATACTTTTTGACATTCCTTTCACAGACAGGCAGCATAATGGGTAAGCAGAAGTATTTGAAGATATTTCTTAGGAAATACGCAACAAGTATCAGTGTGTCATTAATATTGGTTTAGCTTTTCAGCTTTTTTAACAGGTTGTGTGCATCAAAACATAGAGGTATTCATTAAAATTGTCTCATAGAGGCAGTTTCATGCGGTACCTACATAATGTTTTTTGGGTGGGAAATTCAAGAAAAATCATTCCTCATTCTAGATACTATATGGCTTGTACATTCAATGAAAAAGCAAAATTGTTAGGCATTGAAAAGGTTGCTCTAGCCAGTCTGCATGCAAGGGTAGTCAGGTTACCAGATTCACACTTGGGCCATCACAGGAGTTTTTGATTCGCATATGCACAAAAGCCACCAATGGACGTCCATGTTGATGTTTCAAGCAGGTTGAGAGATCTAAATTTTGGTCTGATTCTTCATCTACATCCATATTTTGTGTATGCAGGCCCCCTAGTGGAACCTTTAAAACCTTTAGAAACCTTTAATTTGGTTGCAATCCTTTAAAACCTTTAATTTGGCTGGAAAACCTTTAATAACCTTTATTTTGATTAATAAACCTTTAAATTTTGCAAGATCAGTTTGAACATAAGAAATAGACCATACGTATGTTGACATGTAATCTCTGTGACATCTTGAGCTTTTAAAGAAGAGACCATTGTGTCTATATCTACCTCTTGCACCAGGGTGACTCTTTTAGTCAAATTTTCTGCTGCTTCAGATTAGACAGCAATAAAAAGAGTGAGGTAAGGTAAATACAAATGCTTTAGGGTTGATTTCTTGCTTTACATCCATGCAAAACAGCTGAGGTAATGTCAGAATGACTAATTGATCCAAACCACCCTTTTCCTAGGCTGGCTTAACCCATAGCCTTTTACAAGTACTCAGAGCTCATCTTTCACTAGTAAGGCTAACTGACAACTTGTGAAAGAATGTGTCTGAGCTGGGAATAGAACCTGCAAAACTCCAAACATTAGGTTGGACACCCTACAATGTACCACCTGCAATACTTGGGACAATGAATATTAATGGATATCATCTTTTGGGGTTATTTGACTTCTGAATAATGTCCTGATTTTCTAATGTCGTTGTCTAAGGTTGTCAAATCTAAACAGTGTTATGTACACCCAAAGACTAATACAGACAATATGCATATCTGTCTAAATTTTATACTTAAAAAAATGCATACAATAAATAAGAGCAATATCCTCTGAAATTGCTCATTTAAAGGTAAAATTGTCCTTAAAAAATGACCAGAGATGGCTTCTCCTGCTTTCTTGGTTTTCAAAATTTTCCCGGGGGGAGGACCCCCGTACCCCCCTTCCAGATTACAAAATATGCGATTTATAGAAAATGTGTGATTTATTTTGTCAAACACTGCTCACACACAGCACAAAAAAGCCTTGTAGTAGTGATTTTCTATTTATATGTGCTCAATGGGCTATACATTTATTGGCTACTTGTTTGCTGCACCCCTTTCATACCTTCTTCTATCATACATGTAACATGGGTTTAAAAGATCAGGATCCGATAAAAGTACTATAAAATTTGATGTTAATTTGCTCTTTATATTTGTTAGAATATCAATGAAACAACCTTTATTTTACCTAAAATAGCCTTTATAAAAAACCTTTCATTTCATGAGAGTCTGCTAGGGGGCCTGTGTATGTGAGCAGTGAAGGCTCTGTTGAGTGCGCATATTTGCAGACCCACCTGGGCCTTCGTTGCTCGACATTGTGTTAAGTACTAAAATACTTATTTTTGATATGGCAGTATAGTAATAGTCCTTGTAAGGTACCAAGAGGGAGTTCAAATTAACTCCTTGCCTACTAGTGCCGTCTGCTGATAACCTTGGCAAACAGTTTGGACCCAGATCAGGCCCGACAAAATGTCGGGCCTGATCTGGATCCAAACTGTTTGACACTCTGATTGTATTCCTGAAAGAATTTTTTGAAAAAAGTTAATTTTGCAAATAATCAGCAGACAACAAAAAAAACAAAACATGAGTTACCCAGTAGGCAAAGAGTTAGCCATGTTAAAGGGACCATCGGTAATTGAGCCTTTGAAATATGTTTGGGAAAATGTTTTATCTTTTGCTTTGCTTAACTGAGCCTTAATAAGACTTTCTCTGTAAAAGGCAGTAGTTTTGATAAATATTCTATAAGTGCCATTCATTTTTCTGTTACAAAGGATGTTGGTAGTTATTTCATAGATCCAGATAAGGAAACTTTATGAGCGTAAAATTGTGATTATTTTCTTAGCCATCAATTTAAACATGTGTTTTGGCTGCTCAAAAGAACCGTCTCATTGAGACGGTTCTTTTGAGTACCCATAACATATGTTTTGGATGAGAAATGAATAAAACAGTTTTCCAATACACACTCTTATCTGGAGGCCTGGATGATGTTATAACTCTTCGTTTCCACTAATAGTAAGATATTTCAGTCCATTGTTTTAGATTTTTGCAACAATACTTGGCCTTATAGGAAGTAAAATAAAATCCTGCTTTTGTACAATTTTATGTATTGTATTTGCCCTAAATATTCTGCCTGCTAAAACAGCTTAACTGCCAGTGATCAGGATCCAATGGTATTTTCTGTAAGAATTTTTCGAAAAAGTTAATTTTGAAAAAAAAAAATCTGCAGATGACAAAAAAAGCATATGTATGGTAGATGTTATAGTGTCAGGCCTCCTGAAAAGTGTGTGTAATTAAAAATTAATTTTCTTATATCTTAATCAAAACATATATTGTGGTTACTCAAAAGAACCGTATTAATGAGACCATTCTATGGAGACAGAGCGCCCAAAACTTATGTTTGAATTGATGGATAAGAAAATAATTACAATTTTAGGCTCTGAATGTTTGTCTATTTAGACCTATGGGCTGAGTATCTAGGATAAATACAATACATGTATGTCTAATTAAAGGTGTTTATGAAGGTCTTGAACTCAATATTCTCCAAATTTCATAGAATTTGTTTCTGGCTGAGTACAATTTGGGAAAACAACATAAATTGATGATATGCAAAATGATACCTAAATGTAGATGCGAAAAACGAAGATAAAAAATTTGCCTGTGTAGATAAATATTATAGCTTCTTTACTGTCTTGCATTTTATGGTGTTTTATAGTGAAGGTCATATAGTCTGCCATATACACAGGTTAATCTGGGTTAATCTGCTTTTTGCAAATACATTTAGGTAACTTTCTGTATGTCATCTCCCAAATGACATATATCCAACTCTTAATGAGACATTCCTCAAGCAAGCCAATAATAAGGCTATGTACAGCATATAGTCCAGAATTAATTTGTAAATATGTCATGTACATAGTGAAAATTTAACTATTTTGCAATGCAACATTGAAGGAACTGTTCTAAGGTACATAACAGGTTTTAGTTTACGGATTAAAACTAAGTGCTGTGTGCATGTGTTTAGATAAGCAAAATTGTTGAGAGTAAATATTGTAAATATTTTCTTACCCATTAGTTTTAACATATGTTTTGGGTGCTCAAAAGGTTCTTTTGAGTATTCACATCATACGTTTTGGTTGAGAAATAAGAAAATTATTTTTTTGGTACGCCCTCAACTAAAGGCCTGTGTGTGGCAGAGTGGCTTATAAACAGAGAACAATAATTCATATAAAATGTGGTTATTCAGATGAAATGTATCAAGATAGTTAAAGGGGTTAATGGAGCACTATTGTTATTTTTATAATGTGATTTACCATATATCTGGCTATAAGACTGGGTGTTTCTTTCCAAAATTACTCTTATTTGCAGTTCGATCAAGTGTTTACTAGCAAACAGAGTACATGCCTCCAGTTAATAGTATGTAATTAAAAAATATTATTTCATAGCCAAAACATATGTTGTGGGTACTCAAAAAGAACGGCCTCATTGAGACAGTTCTTTTTAGCACCCAAAATATATGATTAAACTGATTGATAAGAAAATACATATGTAATCAAGAGGTTTTTGCTCAAAATGTTTGCTTTTCTGGACTTAATGCCAGATAGTTTTTTCACTTCGAGCGAGATCTACACTTATGGGATTGGAATGGAAAACTTAATGTCTTATAGTTGAATAAAATGGTATTGCCTTATGTGCCTTCTTTCTTATTATAAAGCTTTATGCCATAGTTTACAGCTTTGATAGTTTCATTTGTTGCATATGGAATAATAAATCCTTACTTTGAAAGCTGACCATATCAAGTGATATCATGTTACCTATATATTAAGAGCTATTTTAAGGCCTTGTTGATATTTAAAGAATTTTTCTTGTTTGCATAATAAATGTAAATTATTCTGCCCTATACATCTGCTTGTGGTAAAATGGTATGGTTTATGGCAAGTATATAATAATAAACTAAAAGTAAGATATTGCATATCAAATCAGGGTCCGTCCTACCCTTGTCTGTTTTGCAATGATTGATGAATAGCTATAAATAGAGAATACAAGGTGAGTGTCTTTTGATATCAAGTCTACCAGGCAAGGTTTTAAGAACGCATGTTGAATAGCGAGGCTTGCCGAGCGATTCAACATGCATTCTTGAAGCCAAGCCTGGTAAACTTGTTATCAAAAAGACGTGAACCTGGTATTCTATTTAATATCAGTGTACCCATTAGTTCACTCAATAAAAATGGTTATTACCACGTAATTATTGATTTTCATGTCGATTCAGTGTCATCGACGTCATTCAAAAAGTGTGACGTTATATTGACCTGATAAAGATACATGCAATGAGATAGACAATGTTTATCAGGTCAAAGTGCAGCGATACAGTTAATCTAAGAGTTAACTGATAAACCAGGCTCTATGTTCGATTAAGACATGCTGGATAATCGTGCAGTGTCAACAAGAACACATGTCAATACACATGTTAACATCCACAGGTTTAGATATAACAATTTTTTTCAGCGTAAAATTGTGAATATTTTCTAACCCATCAGTTTTAACATATGTTTTGATTGAGAAATAAGAAAGTTAATTTTTTGTTACGCACTTTAACGAAAGGCCTGAACATCTTTTTGTTTTTCTCATATAGGGCATCTGTAAGAAAAATGTCCACTTCTCTACCAAAGAATGTACTACTACTTATAACATAGTGCCGTTACTGTATTTTTGTATCAGATTGTTTCGTATCTATAGTTTTCTACTGGTATTTGGTATATACTATATCATGTTCATATTGCGTCATGAAATGCGGCATGTTATGACAAGAACCTGTTTGTTCTGTTAATCACCTACAATAAAACCTGTCTTAAGCAGTCACTCAAAAAGAAGACCAAAATTTGGATTTCAAGACCGATTATCACTTAATGCAGGTCAAAAGTATTGCAGAAAGCTCAAAGGGAGCATTCTGCAATACTTTTGGACCTTCTTAAGCTACCATTTAACATTAAGATCAGATATTTTGTCTATTTTAAGTTGCCGCTTAAGATTTGTTTTACTGTATTACAACTTCACAGATTTCAATATGATCAGTCTCTTTGTTGCTCACAGCTCGTACTTCAATAGGGGAGCTTACATTGAGTGTTAGGAACAGTTGCTAGTTGTATGCTAAATTGAACAGGTTTTATTATGACATGGTAAATGTTTGTATGTTTGGTAATCTGTGATTCACTTTATTTTAGTCTCTTAACTGAAACCTTGATTGTGTAAATATTGTCAATGAATGAAATAACCAGTACCTAATGATACATGTATACATTTACAAGCAAGATCAATTATTATTATTAATTAATAGAGTCCTAATAATGATATGATTAAAACTACAGTAAAACCACGAAAATTCGAAGTCCTCGGGACTAGAGATTTTATTTCTAATTATCAGTAGTTCCAATTACAGGGAGGTAGTCATAAAATATAAACCCCTCAAAAATGTTTATTATCAGGTTTATTTTCCATCAAACATAAGTTTTGGGAGTGTAAAAGAAACGTCTCATGGAGACGTTTCTTTTACACACCCAAAACAGATGTTATTATAGGTATTTATTAAAATAGATCATGAATAGGTCCTATTCTCTGATTAACTATGTCCCAAACTTATTTTGAATTAGCGAGTATTTCGAAAAATCGACGTTCGAATTTTAGAGGTTTTACTATGTCCAGCTCGTCTGCCTGATACATTGCTTAAGAATAGGCTGTTTATTCATAGTGCTATATACTGGCTCTTTTTCTTATATCCTGACAAAAAATGTTTGTTGTTGGTGCTCCTGGTAAGCGAGATCCACTCCTATGTATTCTTCCATCATGTCTGATAGGTCCTGTTAAACGCAAGTTTTGAGCGTAAAATCGTGAATATTTTCTTAACCATCAGTTTAAACATATGTTTTGGGTGCTCAAAAGAAGCATCTCATTGAGACGGTTCTTTTAAGTACCAACAACATATGTTTTGATTGAGAAATAAGAAAATTAATTTTTGATTACACACTCTTATCTAGAGGTCTGAATGACTGATAGACTGATACAATGAAGCCAGCATTATTAAATACACATGGCAAGAGATTCAAAATTAAGATTGTAAAATCTCTGATGATTGTTTATATTTGAACAAACAGTCAAAGACCCTGATGAGATGTCTCATTCTGCTGTATCTCGTGATTCTACACTGTCACTGTCAGTATACTAATCAATTTTCAAGACAATTGAATTAACTAGTGAAAATAGTGCCAACCCAGATCACTCTACAACAGTCATTTGTAAGTAGGTAGTGTCCTGAAGGAGCAGGTTGATCAAGTCTGCGCTGTTGGTAATTCTTATTGCATATTTGTGGCCTTTTGACAACCGAGAATTTCTCAAGAAAAATGTACCGGGCCGCGTAGCGGTGTCGGTAACGTGTCTGGCTACAGATGCGTGTCTGACTGCAGATCCAGGGGTCGCGAGTTCGATCCCGGTCCGGTCCCATACTTTCGTGGAGATTGATCATGAAATGATTTCTACAGTCATTCTCCTCCCTTCCACTGATTCATTCCAGAAGGGTTGTTGTCATATACAAGCGAAAGTATGTGCACGAATTACTGGTTAACCACTTGTTCAAGCCTGCCCAGGAAAAAGTGTGGTTAGGTGAACTGACCGTCCCGCAATGACCATAGCTGTTGACTTGGGACGTAAAGCAACAAAACCAACAACAAAATCAAGAAAAATGTGTCCAAATGAATGACAATTATGAAGAAAATTATGATTATCTATTATAGTATTGAATAAATACCAATATGTAAGAAGTGCTAGGTTGTGTTTTGTTTATTACTGTCTCTTCGTTATGTATTCCTACGCATATACTATACCTTGTATAGCTCTGTCCTTGCTGGCAATGACTCTTGTCATCTGCTGATAATCTTTGCAAACAGTTTGGACCCAGATTAGGACCGACAGAATGTCGGTCCTGACCTGTATCCAAACTGTTTGACACTGATAGTATCCCCAGAAAGATTTTTTTGAGAAAGTTACATTTGAAAAAAAGTCAGCAGATGACAACAAAATCATGAAAAATTACCCAGCATGCGTAGAGTTAAGTAAAGTTTCCATATAATGGTGTGATTAATGACTACGGACCAGTTCTTCAAAGCATGATTATTTTTAAGTACTTGTAATTCAGTTTTGCCAAGCAGTAGCAGAATGGGACATTTAAATGCATTGTAGATCCAGATGAGATGTTTGTGATGGGGTCTAAGCTTCTGGTCTCAATAGAAACAGTTTCAAAAACGGGACCTATACGTAATAAACATGTGGAATATAGATGGATTTCCACACAAATGTTATAGTTTGGCAGCAGCAGATTTAGATTATCAACCTTGAAGGTAAAGATGCTTTGAAGACTGGAGCCTTTTTTGATGCTAGAAAGTAGAATTAAAACTTCTCATTGTCTAAGCCAGTCTTGCCGCCACATAATCATCACATATTGATACACTGGTGGGGCCTGACCCCAAGGTCATAAAACTTTTCATGCTCAACTTGACCAAGCATGAAATTTCAACTGCTCATTAAAAACAAAAATGCTGAAAAATAAAGGCTTTTTTCTTTCATATTTTCAGATGTAGTGTTTATCATGCTCATAAATGTTAAAATGTCAACAATTTTTGACATTTTAACATTTATGAGCATGATAAATTTGACGCTCAGTTGAGATGAGAATGAAAACTGTTTTATAACCTGAGATTAACCTCTCGGAACCAGGTTTGCCTTGTTTTTGCCTTTGAATTCTAGAAAGCTGTAAATAGCTACATGGTCTGGGTTTAGTTTTTTTAAGCGTTTAAAATTAAGACTTAAATCCTAGGAGCGAGCTAGAAAGGTTATGGTACTTATGCATAGACAAGTAGTAAAGGCGGAGACAAGTCTGCTCAGCATGAAGCCTAGCTGAGTCTTGGGAGCGCAGTGGCAGATTGCTTGACCTGAGACCTAGGGGGTGCTGGTTAGAGCCTCACCGGCATCACTGTGTTGTGTCCTTGAGCAAGACACATTAATCCTAGCTTAGTACTGGTTCAACCCAGGAAGACCCGTCCCTACATAACTGGTAGATTGTTGATGGGACGTAAAGAATCAAATGAAAAAAAAACAAGCTTGCTCAGCGTGTAGCCTTGCCAGAGGCTTGGGAGTGCAGTGACTCAGTGGTAGATTGCTTGACTCGAGATATATATTTCTGAACTGAGGCATTGGTGAGACTGAGCAAATGTGCAGACTAATCTGAGTCTATGTTGGTTGCCTATGCGATAAGTACCAAAATCTGGTGTGCTGGCTCTATTGCTTTACTTCATACATATGAATCTTCTTCAAGATTGCTTAGTCTCTGTAGCTGAGTAGGCTGCTTTAAGTCATATTTGATCACATAGTGAGTGTTTTTGTGAGACTTGGCTCTTATGTAAATGAAGCCTATTAAAAAAAATCAAATATTCAAACTGCCAGGTCAAGTGCTTGACCAAGATTTTCAGAAGCATTTATGGCCATTGAAACTATCACAAAAAGTTTATAGTCCTAATGACTCCATTGCCTTCCTATAAATTCCTGTAACATTGAAACTCTTTGGATGTTAACCATTTTCATTCTTGATACCAATACACAGGTACTTTGGCAAACAGTGAAGACCCAGATGAAATGCCGCATAAGGTGGCATTTCATCAGAGTCTGCAATGTTTGCTAAGGTCTGCACTGTTTGCTAAAGATCAAAAGAATCTTGAGGAACAGAAATACATCATAAGAAATTTTGACCTGTGACCCCTTAAAATACAAATGGGCAATTCCATTCTTATTCTACAATTACATGCATGGGAAAGCCCAGCAGAAAGAAAAGGGTCAAGCACAATGCTGTTGAAGTTTTCATTATCTTCATTATTACAGTAAAACCTGTGTAAAACAGCCGCTCTCAAAAAAAGAAATTGGTTTTCAAGACTAACTATCGTCTAATGTAGGTCAAAAGTATTGCAGAATGCTCCAAGGGGAGCATTCTGCAATACTTTCGGCCTGTATTAAGCTTTCATTTGTAACATTAAGATCTTTGTTTTGTCTATCTTAAGTGGCCGTTTTATACAGGTTTTACTGTACATAAAAGAATGTAAATATTAGATTTGACATAAATATGCAAATTTGATACACATCAAAGTATCCTGTTTGGCTGCAAATTATACTTTTATTTTATACAGTTCCTAGCAGATACAAAAAAATGCCATCCTTGTGCTAAAATTATTATATGGCTTTTCTATCAAATAGTAAAGACCCTGATGAGATGCGTCATTTAGCTGTCATGGTCTGCCCTGTTTGCTATTGTCAAATATTTGTCATACATGGGTTTAAGGGGTCAGTTGGTATAGGCTTAGAAAGGGTTGATACCAGTAAGCAAAAAAAGCTACAGAATGCATCCATCTGATTTGTTTATGTATATAAACAGAAGCTCCTTTATTATCTTGGCTTGGCACTGGAATTAAATGTTTTTGCTTCCCAGTTGCTATGGTGACAAGGTAGGTTTAGACACTAGTTATATAGACAATCTTTCTGAGCAGCTGTACAGTACAGCTTCTACTATTATACCATGTTATAACTATATCTTTCTTCCAGATTCACTTGCAGTTGCCAATTAATACTGTTTGGACAACTTTCCTGATCGGCCAGTTTCACATTCAGTAGCAAAATGCTCCCATTGCTGGAATTTAATTTTCAACAGAATTAGGCATTTAGGTCTTCATTAGAAGTATTCATTAAGCACACAGTTAAGTAAGGCTATGTCCTAGTGGCTGTAAATTGTGTTTACTAAGCCTAATTGCATTCATTGCATTTACTAGAACATGTAAATGGTACTTTATCTTGTGACTGAAATGCTGTCTGCTCATTTTGGTTAACTCCAGGTACATCTACAAGGTAGCTAAAAATTGTCCCTAGTAACTATAAGAACATTGAATGCCATTACTTAATGACTTTCAACATAAAAGTCTGTAGAGTATATGTGAACAGTGATGTTTTAATTCAGCATGTACACTATTACAATCGGAATGAAGTAAAATATTTGCATCATTTCTCAATACGGTAGGATGAGATGGGTCTTTAAAGGTTTTGTTGAACCGTGACTGAAATAGGGCAACTGGCAAGTGAAGATGGCCTCTGTAGTTTATACTAACCTGGAACGCTAGTTAACCATTATAGACCACCACTATTAGCAACTTAGATTGAGCTTTCAACCCATTTATTCTTGATGAGATCTTTCCTGCTTGTTTAAGACAGGACTTATTATTTTCAAATGATTGCCAGCATGCAGCCCTTCTGATAAGAATGGAATTTGATACTTTATTCAACCAAATTACTGCATTTTGCATTTTTTTTTCAATATCACCATGAAAATCTGTGATAAAATTTCACAAATTAGCAAGAAAGCTAGCAAGTGCAAATATGCCAACATATGTTGTGTTTTCTCAGCAGGCCACAAATCACATAGTGTTCTTGTAATTGCATTCATTGATGTATGACATGTCGTTGTTATGCATCACTGATTCTAGTTAAGTGAACAATATGTGATAATGGCAGGCAATGCAGATGACTGCGTAGTACACATTGTGTACACTGATGGTATACTAACCATTGTCCTGCTAAGCTGGAATATATTTTGAAAATGCTGTAGATCCAGATCAGCTGGGTAGCTGATCAGGATCCATAGTGTTTTTCAATCAGCGAGTGAATCGTTCAATCAGACTGCAATAAAATCTACAATTTTCACTAAAAATTATTAACAATCTAATTCCGTTTACATTAGCTCATATTTAGCCTTGTTATTCTGTGTTTAAAGTTTTGATAACTTATGTAGCATTTATTTGGAATCTGTGTCTTTATCCATATATATATAACAGTTAATTGTTAATGAGCTAACTGAACATGCTTCAACAGTTTATTCAGGGCTAAGCAGATGTAGAACATTTCAAATGGAATCTCCGAGCTCCAAGTAAGACGTAATTCTGAAGAAAGTCCAAAACTTTTGGCATGAGTACTCAAAATTACCATCTCGGTTCAATGGTCCTTTTGTTGAGGTAATTATAAATTTTATTTCTCAACCAGTCTTGCTGGGATGCTTGGTATCCCTAAAAATGGCTTATTTAGGTTAGCCATATCTAGAGATTTTTTTTCAAAGAAATAACAGTTCAGTCCCTTTGTAATGCTATGTTTTGGGTACAAGCAATCAACCCAATATGTCAAGGGCCTAAGATTATATTTTGAGCAGTCAAGATATTATTTTGAGGTCCATGGAAATGACTCGATTCATAAGTTGTGTTCTAAAGTGACAATTTTACAAAGGAATTATAGGAAAATGACAATTTTTCTATAATTTCTTTGTAAAAGTCCATGGTTAAAACAATGGAGCCATAGCATGACCGCATTATATCCAAATCTGTGTTAAAATTAGATGTGTTGTAAAGGGACTGGGCTATAATTGGAGTCCATTATAACAAATATTTCCTCTCCTTAGCTTTGACAGTGTCACAACAAATACACTCATGCCTATATAAATATACAGGGATGTCAATTTCTTTTTGTCTCTGAATGATATCTGTTGAAGCATGTACTGTCGTGCCAACCAAAAGTGACAGTGACGTAATATTTTGTTTACAATTGTTAAGTGAAATATTAACTTGTACACTTCACTTGAGCTAATGCTAATCGATAGATCACTTGTGTATTAATCCTATCCTGCGGATATGATTAATACACAAGTGATCTATCGATTCTAAGTCCCTGATAACTTTGTAAACAAAACATGCATCACTGTCACTCTTGGCTGGCAGGACAGTAGAGTTATAATTTAAGTGTACCTGTACATTGATTCTGTTAATGGGAAGATTAGCATAAAGCTCAGCTTTTTATACATATAGCATACATTCGAGTATCTAGAAGTGGTATCTCTTTGTATCTGTTAACTTGTATTATCAATAAAATGTAAATTGGACAGACTTGTGTTGTATCTATAAGTCAAGTCAATAGAATGGTGTATCATGCAAGAAAGGCCAATTATTTGTTTAAAGTGGTTTATGTACTGGTGTAAATGTGCAATCCAAAAACAATATAAACTCCCGCGCAAAAGTTTGAAGAAATCAGTCAAAAAATTCACAAACGATTTTTTTAACATCATTCAAGGGCCATAAGTATGTACTAATCTGACGAAATTTATTTTGTTTGTGTACATCCCAGTCAACATTTTCAGTCATGTCTGGACTGGTCTCCCTGGGTGAACCAGTACTAAGCAGTGCTCAAGGACATAACACAGTGACTCCGACGGCGGTGAGTCTCAAACTTGGGGAAATTTGCCCATCTACAATCCCAAACCACTTATTTCCAATATCTTATATATCTTTATACAAAGTTTGAAGAAAATTAGTCATAAAATGCTTAAGATAGAGAACAGAAACAATTTTTTAAACACCAATCAAGGACCAGAACTGTACTTAATTGACAAAATTAATCCATCTACAATCCCAAACCACTTCACTCCAATATCAACTCTTTACTCAAAGTTTGAAGAAAATTGGTCAAAAAATGCTCCAGATAGATAATGGAAACAGATGGATGGATAGAAGACGGGACATTCAAATTTGGAACAGAGAATATAACATTTTAAAGTGGCGGGTAAAAAAGGAATAAAGCAAAGAAAGTCAAATTATTGCAAATTTTAATATGAAATATGGGATCCATGACAAAATTTAATAATGAACATACATTAACACAATAAAAACATCAAATAAATGCTTTCTAACCGTAAATATAATGTGAATATGAAACATTAGAGCTCTTGATATTTGATCCTTATTGCACTCTTGAGTTGCCAAAACCCAAGTTTTAGCTATTCTGAGTGCAAAAGGGTTAAAGATGTTTGCTAAACAGAAATTCATGAGAATTCAGCACATTTTTAAATATCAAATGATGTAGATAATAAATGCAGTGTTCATACAGGCAAGTATGAGTAAAATCCAAGGACCTCTAAAAGCTCAAACAGTTTTCAAGGACTTAAAGTTAATGAAAAATACTTATCTAAGTGTTAAAATTCTACTTCAGAAATGCTAGACTGAGATAATAAGAGACATTAGTACTGGAAAATTAGTATAAAATTGTTGTGCCTATATTTGGTGCAGTATATGCTGTACCAAATAAAGGCACAACAATTTTATACTGATTTAGGTCTCTATCAACAGTGCTAAGTCCAACAGAAAATAGAATTCAAGGACTTTTCAAGGCTTTTGAGTGATTTTTTAGTACTTTTCAAAGCAGATTTAATTTTCACGGACTTTTCAAGAAAGCCCTCTAAATTTAAGTACTTTTCAAGCCTGTGCGAACTCTGTGAATGGTCTTGTATTTTAGATGATAGATGGCTGGTCACATGATAAAATATTGTAAAATACAGGGCCAGGGAACAAGATTTATAATTACAGTATAACCGGTTTTAAATGGCCACTAAAAAATAGACAAAACAAAGATCTTGATGACAAATGGATCTCTTAATGCAGGTTGAAAGTACTGCAGAATGCTCCCCCTTAGAGCATTCTGCAATACTTTTGACCTGCATTAAGCGATAATTGGTCTTGAAAACCAATTTTCATCCTTTTTGAGAGTAGCCATTTTACACAGGTGTTACTGTAGTAATGAAGATAATGAAAACTTCAACAGCAATGTGCTTTACCCTTTTCTTTCTGCTGGATTTTTTTAGGTTTTACACAGGTTTTAATGTAATACTTATCACATAATGGAGCAGTGAAGGCTTTGGCAGGTTTGCGCAGACTCACGAAAGCCTTAGCTGCTCTCATACACATGCAAAGAATGGAAGTAGATGAAGACTCGGACTAAATATTAGATCTCCAGCCTCGCTGTATAATTCAGCATAGGCATATCAGGCCTCCAGATAAGAATGTGTACTGGAAAATTATTTTCCTATTTCTCAACCAATACATATGTTATGGGTATTCAATGAAACGGATCTTAGAGCAACCAAAACACATGTTTAAATTGATGGATAAGGAAATAAATGCAATTTTAGGTTAACAAAATATCCTTATCTGGACCAACGCATTTATTAGAGGCATTTGTGCATATGCGACGTGCCAAAACTCGTGTGCTGGCCCTTATAATACATGTATCTGTAGAGTAGACAAATTCAACCCTTCTGCATTACGCAAACTTGCAATCTGATTCCTTCTCTCTTTTTTAAGCCTGCTGGTGTCAAAGCATCATTTTCACTACATGTAATCCTACCAGTTGCAAATGTATTTTTTTTATGGTAAATGCTCTAAAATTTTTAACACTTTTTTTTCTGCTGTCAAATGTTGGTTTTCAGGACTGAAACTCATAAAATAATTGTGGAAGCGCAGTGGCTCAGCGGTAGAGGGCTTGACTCAAGACCGAGGGATTGCGGGTTCGAGCCTCACCGGTGTCACTGCATTGTGTCCTTGAGCAAGACACATTTATCTTTGCTTAGTACTGGTTCAACCCAGGAAGACCCGCCCCAACATAATTGAAAGATTGTTGACTGGGACGTAAATTACGTCCCAGTCTACAATCTTTCAGTTATGTTGGGATGGGTCCTCCTCCCGGGGTAAAGAATCAAATCAAACAACCAAACAAAAACAAAAATGCTTGTCAGAATAGCAGACAGGGTAGACCCTGATCAGACTGCTTCATCAGAAGCATACTGATCTGGGTATGCACTGTTTGTCAAGGCCTTTTTGGCAACAACTAGTGTTTGAAATTTTAGAACATTTACCATAACCTAATTTATAAGTTGATGATGTGACTTGTACATCATAACTATAACACTAAAAACCTATTAGTTAAATACATTTGTAACATGACAAGAACCAAGTCATGCGAAAAAGACACTTCGCTACATGTGAAAAGCAAAGGCTTGGATCAGCTTGCACACATGTGCAAGCTGATCCAAGACATGGCTTTTCACAAGCTAAAAGATAATCCTTTTGAGTTGAAACTAATTATATTCCCCTTAAATGAGTAGGATAAGCGTATTCTTTATGCATAGAAATGTATTTGGTAGGATACCTTTTTGCAAGATCAAGTTGATAAAAACAAATTAACTGTCTTGTGGGGAAAACAGCTGTAATTAAGTGTTAAATCATAGATTTATTGGCGATTGCTATTTGTATATTTTGGTATAAACAAGTATAGTTTACCACATACAGTGCAGTCCCTTTCTAACACACCTTTTTATATTTGGATATAACAGGATCATGTTGTGACTCCAAAATTATGTTACCATCATGGAAGATAGCAGGAATGGTCATTTTCCTATTACCCCTTTGTAAAATTGTCCCTTCATACAATGATTCGCTTGTAACACAGTCCATTCCTATGGACCCCAAATATAGCATTATACATTGGTGTAGTGCCCATTTTGCAGGTTACGCACGGGCATAATAAAAATAGTAACATTCAAGGGAGGTCAATGTGATAAACGTGATTTTCCATATTATAAGGAACTGCTCATAAAGGAAAGAATTCGCTCCCTCTGGGAGCAAATTATTTCCTTTAAGAGAAGTTCCCATTTTGAAAAGAGATGCAATTGAAGAGAATCATTGCTTGATCCAGTAGTCTCCCTTTGGTGTGCGTTCTGCCATTGTTATATGAAGGGACTACACTCTATTTCTTAGACTGACTGTGAAAGTTACACAACTTATCTGCAATTTTGTTAACTTGTTGCATGCTTATTACCTTATGAGATATTGCTACCAAGCTAGGTAGGGAGCGCAGTGGCTCAGTGGTAGACTGAGGGACCGCTGGCTCGAGCCTCACCAGCGTCAATGGGTTGTGTCCTTGAGCAAGACACATTAATCCTAGCTTAGTACTGGTTCAACCTAGGAAGACCTGTAACTACATAACTGAAAGATTGTTGATAGGACGTAAAGAATCAAATCAAACAAACAGAAACAAGGTAGGCATGAAACAAGAACACACACAATCAAGCCAAAATATGCCCTTTTTTATGACCATGTGAATTTTTTCTTGAAAGATTTTTTTATTTCTTAACTTCAGTTGCTAGTGGCTACTTTTGTAATCTGCTGATAACATTTGCAAACAGTTTGGACCCAGATCAGGCCCGACATGATGTCGGCCTGATCTGGATCCAAGCTGCTTATCTAAAATAATTTTTGGAAAAGTTAATTTTTGAAAAAAAAATAGATACAAAAAAGCATGCAAAATTTACCCTGCATGCAAAGAGTTAAATGACAGCTGAGTTGACACTGATCTATTTCTATGTGCTGTAACTAATATTTCCACTTAACAGAAAAAAACAACTAGAACATACTATATATTAATGAACTGTTAAAATAGTAATATTGGATAAACAAAATACCATATTAACTTTAATCTGTGAGCTTGTTTTCCACAGATTAGATAAAAATCATACTCATGCAGAATAACTCAATTTTGTAATTTTTATAGTTATCTGTCACATGCATGAATACATATTATCACATGACATCTCGTCTGGGAGTGATACAACACCATGCAATAAAATTGATAAACCACTAGTGGTATACAGCTTTCTTTACGTAATGACTCATACCCATGAGCACTATAATGTTGCGTAAAAGATGATAAAATCTTGAGGTTTTCATGCCAAAAATGCAATTTTTGATTAATTTTAATGTCATGTGATAAATAGAATCTAACATTCGTGCTCATGTATTATTGAATTTATTAAACTTGTGAAAAAACGATTAAATGTTTGGCTAGCCTGGCATTTTATCGCTTTTACCAAACTCCTTTTATAAATTCAATAAAACATGAGCACTCGTGTAAGATCATCTATTTCTTTGCTTATGTAACTCAGTAGATAACGCTAGAAATTTGCGAAAGTATACCGTCGCATACAATTTGATACAATTAATTACGTCACATTTCTTTGGATGACATGCCCCTTTATGTCCCTTGCAACACTCCAATTTGAGACGAAACAAAGATTTTAACAGTAAACAAGCGCAGAAGTACATTATAATGGGGATAAACGTATTCGTTTGGGGAGGTATATTGTCGGATAATACGGTCGGAAATCATGTTTAATGGCTCCTCTCACGTGTCGCTGCAAACTAAATTTCCAATCCTATATCCGACAATATACCTTCCATATGAAAATTTTGAATCCTATTATCCTTTAATTGAAAATATCTCCCACTAATTATGTGACCATTGAGGAGCATGGTATCTCAGTGGTAGAGTGTCAGACTTGAGATCGAAGGGTTGCAAGTTTGAGACTTGCCAGAGGCATTGTATTGTGTCGTTGAGCAAGACACTTACTCCTCTGCTTAGTACTGTTTCAAATCAGGAATCGTCCAAACATGACTGCAAAATTGTTGACTGGGATGTAAAGAATCAACTCGAACAAATAAAAAACAACAGAATTTTGACCATGAATGTTTTTCAACTGGCTGAATATATTTCACTCCCTTGACCCAGCTTCTCACTTACATATACAAGGTAAATAGAACAACTACATTCATGGTATAAAGAATTTGTTGGGTCAAGGTGGGGAACATACTATTACAGTAAAACCTGTCTTAAGCGGCCACTCAAAAATAAGACCAAAAAATGGTTTTCAAGACCGATTATCGCTTAGTGCAGGTCAAAAGTATTGCAGAATGCTCCAAGGGGAGCATTCTGCAATACTTTTGATCTTCATTAAGCTACCATTAGCCATTAAGAGCTTTGTTTTGTCTTTTTTGGGGCCGGATGCAAGAAAACCTGTCTCTAACAAGGTAAGGCTCGATCCGGCCTTCTCAGCTACAGGGACTAACTAGAATATTAAAACTTGGCATATAGCAACTTCAACTATCATACTTATCAGAAAGCAAATAACAAAGGTGCTGATCAGACTGCACAGTTGTGCAGGCTGATCTGCGCTATTGTTGTTTGTACGCAACTAAGTCAAGTTTTCTGACGATGAGGCCCATTTGAAACGCCACATTTAGCTATTTCTGACCAAATGCCCCCCCCCCCCCCCCCCTAATCTGGATCCAACATTTGTACCATGCCTGGATGATGCCCATGCACACTAATGTATCTCATGTAAATAGATCTTATTAGTGAGCATGTTTAGAAGAAAAAACAAACAAACATTGTCTCCTTAAAACAAATGCTTTAACTTTTGCTACTTATTACCTTTGCAAATAGTTTGGACCCAGACCAGCCCCCCTGATCTGGATCCAAACTATCTGACACTGTGGTATACCTGAAAGATTTTTTTTAAATGGTATACTTGGGAAAAAAATCAACAGATGACAAAAAAAAAACAAGCAAAATTTCTCAGCAGTCAGAAAATCACTAACAGATTCATCAGTTATTTTACATGCTATGTAAGTGGTACATATCTCCAAGCATTCTCAGTGTCTTTGGATTGTCTCAGTTGACATGGCACACATTGGTAAATACATTGGAGTCCCTAGTGCCATGGTAAAGCTCCTCAACGGTGGTTCATAGCTCCGCAAACTCCATCTTGTTAAACCCTTTCCTGACGGCTGGAATCTCCCGAACAGTTTGATAATGTCTGGCTGGTCTATTATATATTTTGAGGGTTCACTGGTTACTACTACATGTATTTCCAGATCAAATTCTATTTCTGTCCCTGAGGGTTGTTTTCAAGAAGCAAACCAATGCAGACCCTGATCAGATGGTCCAATTTGAAGCATCTTAATGGGTCATCTCATCTGGGTCTACACTGTTTCTCAATATATCAGTTAACAACTTTCCCATCAAGAAAGGGTCAATATATCTAACAAGTACTTTCCCAGGCCCCGAGGATATAAAACTTTTTTCATGCTCAACTCAACTGAGCATGAAATTTCAACTGCTCATAAAAACTAAAATACCGACAAATGAAGAAGTGTATTGCTCTTAGTCTCTTAGATACTGTATTTATCATGCTAATAAATGTTAAAATGCCAACAGTTGTTGGCATTTTAACATTTATGAGCAGGATATTATTTGTGCTCAGCTGAGATTAGCATGAAAGAAGTTTTATAACCTCAGGGCCAAGACTCTTGGACGGACACATTTTTCACTTAGATATCACAGTCTCTAAGTCAGCTCACATACATTCTATTTTCCCTTTTCTTTGAAGTAATCAGCTGAAAATAGAAAGAAACAATACAGGATGCTTTATACAACCAGGCAACCACCAATTTAGCAATATATTCCAATAAAACATCTCAAGATAAGCTGTTGAAAGCATAAAATAGGCAGTCTATTATTGTCATCCAGGTGCATGACAAACTACATGAAAACTTGTTCCTTTCTACATGCTCATTTCACTAAAACAATAAAAGTTTTTGAGAATTTGTTTTTAAAAAGCTTATGGTGAAAGTCTCATTTATTGAAAAGACATATGTTGTCAGTACACATTGGAATTGCCTCTATGAGGCAATTCCAATCTGTACCTACAACATAGGTTACTAAAAATAAGAAAAACTATTTTGACATTTACACTTGCATTTGAATATACCAAGTATCATGTCCATTGTCTTTGCCTCTTTTAAGCATCTCGAACTGCCAATCAGTATTAAAATGCCTATCACTATACTGCAAATTGTTTATGTTTGTATGACAGCTCTATCTCCCAATTTGAGTTCATGAACTACCTACTTGCTAACCTGGTGGTTGCGTGGTTGTAATATGCATGAGAAGCGCAGTGGCTCAGTGGTAGAGCGCCTGTCTCGAGATTGAGGGGTTGTGGGTTCGAGCCTCACCAGAGGAATTGTGTTGTGCTCTTGAGCAAGACACTTTAACCTCTGCTTAGTACTGGTTCAACCCAGGAAGATCTGTCCCAACATGACTGAAAAATTGTTGACTGGGATATAAAGAATCAAAACAAACAAACACAGCTATAATATGTAGCATAATCATATGGATTGCATATATTATGGACAAAACTTGAATTCTAAAACTAACATGGCAAATTCTTCCAAATTTTTATCCCCATTTAAGGGGGTTGCCATCTAGGTCATGTGACCAAGACTATTTGAACAACATACTCTCCCCCAACCTAAGGACTCTATATGAAATTTGAGTTCAATTTGCCCTGTCATTTCAGAAGAGAAGAGACTGTTGACAGACACAGGAAAGTTAGTGTATAATTCAAGGACTCTTCAAGGACTTATAAAAGACTCTTTTATTGTATTCAAGGACTGCAAAATTATGACTTATTAAAATACTGTTATACACATTAAAATTCTACTTCACAAATGCTAGACTGTGAACATGTAGAAAAAGTAAAAAATATTTGTTGTGCCTTTATTTGATGCAGCATATATGCTGCACCAAATAAAAGGCTCAACAATTTTTTACTAACTTAGTTCTCCATTAAGCCCTACAGAAGATAGTAAAAGTCAAGGACTTTTCAATGCCTTGGAGTGATTTTCCAGTACTTCTAAAGGCAGATTTAATTTTCCAGGACTTTTCAAGAAAACCCTCTATATTCAAGTAATTTTCAAGTGTAAACCCTGGGACAAGTCATTGGTATACCTTCAGCCCACCCATTAGCCTGTGGCTCAGGTGAGCTTATAACAATGGCTGTGACCAGACTGAGAGTGCATTGATTTAGCTGATCTGCACCTTTGCTGCTAAAACAACAGACACAGGTTTTCTCTTGAGGCTCAATTGTAACCCTATTCCCGCCATTCATGACAAATTGTTGTCTGCTATGTCATCAGGTTATGTACTTCGGTAACGTTTGTATTACAGGCAATGTGTACTGTAAAACTCATATATTTGGCAATATTGGCGGTAAAAACAAATTTCACCAAAATACGAGACTGTGAAACACATTTTTGAATCCTGTTACACAATAAGCAATAAATGAACATGCACCCTTAGGGAGCATATTCTTTCCTTTAAAAGTAGCACCTATGAGAATAGAAAATTTAAAAGGCATTTAAGTGAGAAACCACCAAAATTAAACTACAGTAAAACCTGTGTAAAACAGTCACTCACAACAAGGACGAAAATTGTTTTGCAAGACCAATTATTGCTTAATGCAGTCAAAAGTGTTGCAGAATGATCCAAGGGGAGCATTTTGCAATACTTTTGACCTTCATTAAGCTACCATTTGTCATTACGATCTTTGTTTTGTCTATTTTTGAGTGGCCATTTTACACAGATTTTACTATATGCCAATATGTCAGTCTTTTAAAATCGCTAAATTTTTATGCCGTGAATATTAAATGTTTTATAGTACTCGGATCAGAATGCTCCCTCAGGAGCAGTCTGATCTGGGTTCATAGTGAATGCTTCCATGGTAATTTGATTGTTTTGTTTAATTTGATTCTTTATGTCCCATCAGCAATCTTTCAGTTAAACAAGGTCGGGGAACCAAGGTAGAAAAAATGCTAACCCTTGTACCCGAAAGGTATACAGCTGGATTTTGTATGGTTGCAAAGGTAATTCCATGGTGTATCTGAAACCACTGTATAGCAGACTCGATCAACTTGCATAACGCCAGAGCAGTCAACTTTCTACGGAAGCCCAGCAAGAACGTGTCAAAATATTATTTTTCAAAATGTTATAAATTTTTATCAAAAAAGTTCAGGATTGAAAAATATTGAGTTTATGTAATAATACAAGATCGGCATAGACCTCAGAAGCAGTGGTGGTCATCTTAGAATACTGCTTATTGATTTTTAAAGCATGTAGATTAGGGCACCCCCATTTTGAAATTAAATTTATAGATTTCTTTTCATTAAATCTCATTAAAACTGCATTTATTGCCCCAAAATATATTTGATAATTATTTATATATCCCTTGGAAGCATATCTCGTAAAAATGTGTGTGCTTACTTATTCACTTTTGTCCTCCCGCTGGAGAGGTCTGAATTGCATATTTTCTACATAAATAAATAAATTTTAAATTGAATGTGTTTAAACACTGCATACAGTTAGACAGACGTTTGGGACATAATTTAAGACAATTTATTTTATTTTCTATGGCAAACTAGAAAAGGTAGCTGAAAAGTAAAAATATGAAACCACAGTCATTTGATACTTAGTTATTTCGTTCATGCCAGTGGGTGCGTAGTTAAATACCAGGACAACTTAAGAGCAGTTTAACACATAAATGAAAAAGCATGTTTGTCTTCCATATTTACAGCAGCTTTGAAACAGTGGGTCATTGTAGGGACCAAGGGGATTTTTATCTACTGAAAATAATAATTCCATTTAACAGTGGTAAAATAAGTATAAAAAAACTCGCATAACTATTATTATATCACCATGGGAAACCTGTCTGTCCCCTTCTGAGATGCAGAAATGTAACCGCATAGTACTTGTCAAGACAAAAATGTCCCTAAGAAGATTATTTTGGTGCACAAATGACTGCCCATACTTTAAATTGCATTTGATAGTGTAGTATTGTATTATCGAACAGTCAAACGGCTTCTCATACCCATCCTCCAAATAAGAGAGCATAATGGAAAATTAATTTTGTTATTTTTCGACCAAAACATATGTTATGGGTACTTAAAGGGACCTATTAAATGAGACCAAAAGCACGCTCTTTAACTTATTGATAAGGGAAACATTACAATTTCGATGCTATGAAAGAGTGCTTAACATGACCTATGTGGCATACAAAAATGCATTTTTCCGCGAAATGCAATTCTGGTTGCATTGCTATACAGTGGTTTCATATCAAGCACTATTTAGACTATCAGTATACAAAATTCCAGCCGTATACCTTTCGGGTGCAAAAATGTGTGTTTTTGCATGATACGCGACTTTGGTTCCCCGACTATCCTGGGTTGAACCAGTACTAAGCTAGGATAAATGTGTCTTGCTCAAGGACCTCAACGCAGCGACACTGATGAGGCTCAAACCCGGGGCCCCTCGGTCTCTAGTCAAGCACTCTACCACTGAGCCACTGCACTCCCTGTTTCCATGGTATAAGTAATCTAGATTGCATTTGAATATAGAATGCATACACAATATACAAACACCATTCTCTGGACAAAATATATTCGCAGGATAAGGGCTAACAGAACTTGGGGGAGGTGTAGGGGTGGACCTTCAAACTATTCATTTTAACTTATAGATAAGCAATGACCCCTTTCACTATATGCAATATATCAAGTAAGCTTATAAAGCACAGTAGAAGGTGGTGAAGGGGAGATAATCGAAGGTAGTTTGCTAACACAAAGGTAGCCTGGCTTCTCAGGCCATGTCTTTAGAACTCTATATAACAACTACAGAGTTTAAATTATGATACTTTATTACTTCCCCATTAGCAGAAAAGCATGATACAAAATGCTGAAAAAAATAGGGATATTATATTTTAATGACTAACCCCCTTTAACTCAAACTACTGATAATTCAAAATCCCAAGGACTTCCAATTAACAGGATTCAACTGTACAATGTAGAGCAGGTGCTTGTGTGTTTGTATATAATAGAACTTTTTTTCTCTCTGTATAGGCTGTAACTTTAATATTCATATCTGGGCGTGGTTCGACTATTTCATCTGCTATAAACAAGGGAAATCAGGTTCTATTTATAATTTTGGTGACAAATTAATAAGTTGTATGGGCCGCGCAAACGTGCATGCATTTTATGAAATCCTTACCGTATACACACTGAACTCACATTTATAAACCCTTAAAGCGCATATCACGAAAAGTAACATATGATGTGTTGACCCATATTTGAAGCCTCTTAGACAAACAGTGTATCAGACCGTTAAATAGACATTTTCAGACACAGTTATTTTGCTGATCGATGTTTTAAGGACTAAATAATGTTTTTTGCACCAAAACTGAGGTAATGGCGCAAGATGATACAGTTACTTTTGAATTAAACCACGCCTCATTTTCAGCTTTAACCTATGTCTAAGGTTGACCAGCCCTAATTACACATTCATGAGGTGCCGCCTTTACAGTAACCAAAAAAACAAGAAATACCCACCTAGTTTTTCTACAGGTTCAAGACATACACTGGGGAACATATTTTAACTATACAACTGTACAATGTAGTGCAGGTGCTTGAGTGTTTGTATACCCACCTAGTTTTTCCACAGATTCAACACATACACTGGGGAACATATTTTCACTATACAACTGTACAATATAGTGCAGGTGCTTGAGTGTTTGTATACCCACCTAGTTTTTCTACAGATTCCACACATACACTGGGGAACATATTTTCACTATATGTGGCTATCACAAGAAGTGTCAATGTTTTCACTAGCACAATTCCTTTTTTATCCTGGAAAAAAAGCAACAAAATAACGGGCCTTGAGGTTATAAAACATCTTTATGCTCGACCTAACTGAGCATGAATTTTATCCTGCTCATAAATGGCATTTTAACATTTATTAGCAGAATAAATACATCATAGGTGAGCTTAAAAGCAAGAAATACCTATCTTTTTCAGCATATTTGTTTTTATGGGCAGTTGGTATTTTATGCTCAGTTGAGTTGAGCATGAAAAAAGTTTCATAACCTTGGGGCTTGATCTGACATAATAAGCACACATTAGTGTACACTCAGAGTACGGTAAATGTTCTTAACCCATTTAAACCGAGTGAACTTTCCTATCTCCATCGATAGGACAAGTCTATTTCAAATTTTAGGGGGGGGGGTTGGGGGGGGGGGGGGTTGGGGGGGGGGTTGGGTGGTGTTTCTCAATTTTATTCAAAAATTCATGGAGTATTATGTAAGCAATCAGTGGAGACCTTGATCAGATGCCACATTCTGTGGCGGCTGATCTGGGTCTGCACTGTTTGCCTGTCCCACAAAACGGACGCTAGGCTTGTATGGGTTATTTTGTGAACATGTTTCTGTTTCAAAATAACATGTTGGTTAGCAATGTTGGAATTCACAAAACGCTTGTCAGAACAGCAAACAGGGAAGACCCTGATCAGACTGTTTCTTCAGAAGCAGTCTGAACTGGGTCTGCCTTCTTTGTATAGGCTCGTTTTGGTACGGTAAATGTTCTAAATTTGTGAACATGTTTCTGTTTCCAAATAAAATGTTGGTTATCAATGTTGGAATTCACAAAACACTTGTCAGAATAGCAAACAGGGAAGCCCTGATCAGACTGCTGAACTGGGTCTGCGCTCTTTGTATAGGCTCTTTTTGGTCTACAACTAGTGTTTTAATTTTTTTGAACATATACCAAACCTTAAGGGCTGTCTTACACAATTTCTCATTACCATATTTGCCCCTTTTAGTGCTCATGCTCCTATAAGCGCCCTCCCACCTATTTCCAAATTCCAACTGATATAAACGCCCATGCTCTTTTCTAAAAATAGGTTTGAAATCTAGAAATCATCAGTGGTTGAGCCTTGAGCAAGGAACTTCTAATCCTCCAGCCATTTCTGAGTGACATCATATGATGTGTTGAAGCTTTTTTGTTTGATCTGATTCTTTACATCCCATCAACAATCTTTCAGTTATGTAGGGACAGGTCTTCCTGGGTTGAACCAGTACTAAGCTAGGATTAATGTGTCTTGCTCAAGGACCACAATGCAGTGATGCTGGTGGATATGCTGAAGCAAAATACTTTTTTAAAACTGTACTAGATACATTGTTCTAATAAGTTCCCAGTCTCTGCAATTTTTAAGCGCCCTGGATGCTTAAAGGGGGGGAATTTGGTATTGGTATGGGTTTATTGTGTAGGTGAAAAAAGTGTGGATCCTGATCAGCTGGCTTCATCACAAGCCAGCTTATCTGGATCTACACTGTTTTCAAAAGAGGGTAAAGAATTTTGAAAACGTGTGCATCATTATAGGTCTAATGCGGTGTTGTTTTCAACCCTAGTAAATGCACATGCCCCCAGTACTTTAGAGGTTGTTTACAATGTAATTACAATCAAAGCAACCCCACAGGTTTATATATACAAAATTTTCAGCGTATAATTGTAAAAATTTTCTTACTCATCATTTTTAACATATGTTTAGGGTGCTCAAAAGAACCGTCTCATTGAGACGGTTCTTTTGAGTACCCCCAACATAAGCTTTGGATGAGAAATAAGAAAATTCATTTTTTGTTATGCAATCTTAATTTGAGGCCTGAACCATGGTCTTTTAAAAAAACTCTAGAAATATGACTGATGGCTAGCTAAGTTCACTTGTATGTTTGTTTGGTTTGTGGTTTTACGTCCCAGGCAACAGCTATGGTCATTTTGAGACAGTCAGATAGCATAACCCTACTTTTTCCTTGGCAAGCTTGACTAAGCCGTTAGCTAGTACTTCATGTACATACTGTACTTTCGCTTGTAACTGACACAAATCCTTCTTGAATCAGTGGAAGGAGAAATGACCGTAAAAAATATTTCATATTCAAACTACAAAAATACGGGACCGGGTCGGGATTAAACTCACAACCCATGGATCTGCAATTGGATTCTTTACCAATTGGGTAATGGGGCACGGGTGCACTTGCATGTGAAATACACTTCAAAGAGCCAATTCATTTGCCAGTAGGGACAATATAGCTGTGAGTCACAGTGAGCCCCACCGGAATGCACCTGCAAAACAACATTTTGTTCGCTTCATCAGCTGTCCGAATTCACCTCGGCCCTTTTCTATTTTGCTTAAACTTTAATTATTAATTTGTAATATATACTTAAGTATAGATAATTTAATATTAGATATTCATTATTAAAATATCAAAATAAGACATAAATTTTGTTTTTGGATTTTCATAAAAGTTTGAATGCCATAAGTACACAGGGCTTACCCTAGCTCAGAATTTGTTGTAGCCAACACTTTAGCCAAATGGAAAAAGTTGGAGCCAAATGAATTTGACTTTAGCCAAGGTTTTAGCCAGAAAGTAGTATCAAGAAGTTGTTCTGTATTTAACTCTTTGCCGGCTAGTGCAGCTTTTGTAATCTGCTGATAACCTTTGCAAATAGTTTGGACCCAGATCAGGCCCAACAAAACATTAGTCCTGATCTGGATCCCAACTGTATGACACCCTGATGGTATTGAAAAAATCCAGCACACAAAGAGTAAAATATGGCACAATAATAAATAGTGAAGGAATCATAAAAGCGATATTGGAAAATCAGCTGATCAAAATACACTTTTTGCAAATTTGTAATTTTTGAACCACCTAGAGTGAACTTTTAGCCAATGACTTTAATTTGTAGCAACTCTACATTTTTAGTAGCAAATAGCTACAATGGCTAATGGTAGGGTGAGCCCTGGTACAGTTCAAAGTTAATGTGACACCCTTAAAAACAGTGTAAACACTGATTAGATGATCATCACTGTTCATACATTTAGTCAATGTCCCTTATAATTATGTGTTTCCAGAAGGGAAAGAGTACGACAAACAAAACTTACACATTTCCCATATATTGATGTTTTATCTGCTCGAACACATCCGTATTGTCTGTCATCAAAGAAGATTCCTTCTTCTCTTGTCTGTGGAGGGTTCTTAAAGGCATCTAGTAACAGTTGAACCTGGTCTTGATATAACTGAAATAGTAGGATAACATAACATCTAGAAACAACAAAACCTGACTATGGCATACTGCTGTACATGTTCTGTACGAGGGGCGTTCAATATGTAATGAAAACAGCCCAGTATATCCCAAAGTTTTATATTTACACACTTCATAATTACTTTCATTAAAATTTCTGTTTCTTGACTAAATAAATATAAAGTTGCAGTTGTCCAGCTCCTAAACTATATTACACAAGTCACTTTCAAGATAGGGTACTGTAGCACACTGCGATATGAAATGAGACAATGTTTTCAAAAGCAGATAACTGCATGAACGAGGGGTGTTGTCAGTCTGCTTCTTCATGTGGTAAATATCCATATATTGGTGATTTATAACTGCAAAAATCTTTGATATTGCTTTATATTTTATGATAAATTGAGGCTGCCATTTTGGTTAAATTCCTCCCTGATGCCACATTTTCTGGCGTTCCATTGACATAGTCTTTTCTGTGGTTACGATAACATAGCGAAAATGAAATCATTTGTAACATTTCTTCTGGTTGCTTCGATGTTTGTTTGCAAGTAATACAGCCGTTTTTTAAATTTCCACATTTTATCTCACTCATAAAGTCACCCCAAATACGTTATTTGAAATAAGAAAATCCCTTAAAAGAATGCCATCTTTGGCTTACACTGAAATGGATGAGACATGATACCGCGTTTCATCCATGTTTGCATTTGTATGCATTATTTGGACAATTTTACATGTATTTACATGTAAATGATCTGGCTGGCTGATGTAAGACGATAAAACTATAGGAGCGGAAAATGGTACACCACTCAGATGAGATACCCCTAGATATTGGTTTCAGTTTCACTGGTCTGCTGCCTATGCACTGTGTGTATTGAAACTTCGATACAATCAAAATTGTCCTTTCCTTGTACAAAGCCAAAATGCCAAATTTCAAGTACCGTGCATATTTAATGTTATGTCCATTTCTTTAAAGGACGTCAACGTAAGAGGGGGTAATGCAATAAAACCGCTTACAGGAGGAATCGGTACCGGTCAAAAGTTTGTATCAAAAAACAGATAAAAGGAAAATGAGTACAAAATCTATGGATATGTGATTCATGCATGTTAAATGTTTGTTTTCGAAAAAACAGCATGCCTTTCTAGCTTTGTTTAAATGATTCTTTACAATTCCGAGGAAAATATATGCAGTGTATATAAGTGTGCTTTTTAAAAAGTCTGTAGCTTATTAAATTTGGAAAGATAAAATAATGTTTCACACACCATTAGAACGGCCACACTTTGATATTTCATTTGGCATATGGTCCAGAATCCTAACACGTTTGTGGATGGAGTTATGAATGGGTTTTCATTACATATTGAACCCCCCTCGTAGACATCAAAGCATCATCTTATAATGAGGTGTGTTATAAAGGGACTGTACTTACATTGAAGCCTACCGAACTAGCTCTGATATTACAATTTTTTTTCTTCACTATGGCACACTGCTGTACATGTTCTGTTGAGATCAAGGCATCATGTTATAATGAGGTGAGTTATAAAGTGACTGTACTAGTCCTGTACTTACATTGAAGCCTACTGAACTAGCTCTGATATTACAATCTTCTTCTCACTATGGCACACTGCTGTACATGTTCTGTCAAGATCAAGACATCATGTTATAATGAGGTGTGTTATAAAGGGACTTTACTAGCGATGTTTTTACATTGAAGCCTACTGAACTAGCTCTGATATTACAATCTTTTCTTCTCACTATGGCACACTGCTGTACTTGTTCTGTCGAGATCAAGGCATCATGTTATAAAGGGACTGTACTAGTCCTGTACTTACATTGAAGCCTACTGAACTAGCTCTGATATTACAATCTTTTCTTCTCACTATGGCACACTGCTGTACATGTTCTGTAGACATCAAGGCATCATGTTATAATGAGGTGTGTTATAAAGGGACTGTACTAGTCCTGTACTTACATTGAAGCCTACTGAACTAGCTCTGATATTACAATCTTTTCTTCTCACTATGGCAGACTGCTGTACATGTTCTGTCGAGATCAAGACATCATGTTATAATGAGGTGTGTTATAAAGGGACTGTACTAGTCCTGTACTTACATTGAAACCTACTGAACTAGCTCTGATATTACAATCTTTCCTTCTAACTATGGCACACTGTTGTATATGTTCTGTAGAGATCAAGGTATCATGTTATAATGAGGTGTGTTTTAAAGGGACTGTACTAGCTCTGTAACTTACATTGAAGCCAACGGAACTGGCTCTGATATTACAATCTTTCCTTCTAACTATGGCACACTGCTGTACATGTTCTGTAGAGATCAAGGTATCATGTTATAATGAGGTGTGTTATAAAGGGACTGTACTAGCTCTGTAACTTACATTGAAGCCAACGGAACTAGCTCTGATATTACAATCTTCTTCTCACTATGGCACACTGCTGTACTTGTTCTGTCGAGATCAAGGCATCATGTTATAAAGGGACTGTACTAGTCCTGTACTTACATTGAAGCCTACTGAACTAGCTCTGATATTACAATCTTTTCTTCTCTCTATGGCACACTGCTGTACATGTTCTGTAGAGATCAAGGCATCATGTTATAATGAGGTGTGTTATAAAGGGACAGTACTAGTCCTGTACTTACATTGAAGCCTACAGAACTAGCTCTGATATTACAATCTTTTCTTCTTACTATGGTACACTGCTATACATGTTCTGTTGAGATCAAGGCATCATGTTATAATGAGGTGTGTTATAAAGGGACTGTACTAGCGCTGTACTTACATTGAAGCCTACTGAACTAGCTCTGATATTACAATCTTTCCTTCCTTCTTACTGTGGCACACTGCTGTACATGTTCTGTAGAGATCAAGGCATCATGTTATAATGAGGTGTGTTATAAAGGGACTGTACTTACATTGAAGCCAACGGAACTAGCTCTGATATTACAATCTTTCCTTCCTTCTTACTATGGCATACTGCTGTACGTGTTCTGTAGAGATCAAGGCATCATGTTATAATGAGGTGTGTTATAAAGGGACTGTACTAGGGATGTACTTACATTGAAGCCTACAGAACTGGCTCTGATATTACAATCTTTTCTTCTCACTATGGCACACTGCTATACATGTTCTGTAGAGACCAAGGAATCATGTTATAATGAGGTGTGTTATATTAGGACTGAACTGGCCCCGTACTTACATTGAAGCCTACCAAACTAGCTCTGATATTACAATCTTTTCTTCTCACTATCGCACACTGCTGTACATGTTCTGTAGAGATCAAGGCATCATGTTAAAATGAGGTGTGTTATAAAGGGACTGTACTTGCACTGTACTTACAAATTGAAGCCTACTGAACTAGCTCTGATATTACAATCTTTTCTTCTCACTATGGCACACTGCTGTACATGTTCTGTAGAGATCAAGGTATCATGTTATAATGAGGTGTGTTATAAAGGGACTGTACTAGCGCTGTACTTACATTGAAGCTTACTGAACTAGCTCTGATATTACAATCTTTTCTTCTCACTATGGCACACTGCTGTACTTGTTCTATCGAGATCAAGGCATCATGTTATAAAGGGACTGTACTAGTCCTGTACTTACATTGAAGCCTACTGAACTAGCTCTGATATTACAATCTTTTCTTCTCACTATGGCACACTGCTGTACATGTTCTGTAGACATCAAGGCATCATGTTATAATGAGGTGTGTTATAAAGGGACTGTACTAGTCCTGTACTTACATTGAAGCCTACTGAACTAGCTCTGATATTACAATCTTTTCTTCTCACTATGGCACACTGCTGTACATGTTCTGTAGAGATCAAGGTATCATGTTATAATGAGGTGTGTTATAAAGGGACTGTACTATCGCTGTACTTTCATTGAAGCCTACCGAACTAGCTCTGATATTACATTCTTTTCTCCTCACTATGGCACACTGCTGTACATGTTCTGTAGAGATCAAGGTATCATGTTATAATGAGGTGTGTTATAAAGGGACTGTACTAGCACTGTACTTACATTGAAGCCTACTGAACTAGCTCTGATATTACAATCTTTTCTTCTCTCTATGGCACACTGCTGTACATGTTCTGTAGAGATCACGGTATCATGTTATAATGAGGTGTGTTATAAAGGGACTGTACTAGCACTGTACTTACATTGAAGCCTACTGAACTAGCTCTGATATTACAATCTTTTCTTCTCTCTATGGCACACTGCTGTACATGTTCTGTAGAGATCAAGGTATCATGTTATAATGAGGTGTGTTATAAAGGGACTGTACTAGCACTGTACTTACATTGAAGCCTACTGAACTAGCTCTGATATTACAATCTTTTCTTCTCTCTATGGCACATTGCTGTACATGTTCTGTAGAGATCAAGGTATTATGTTATAATGAGGTGTGTTATAAAGGGACTGTACTAGCGCTGTACTTACATTGAAACCTACTGAACTAGCTCTGATATTACAATCTTTTCTTCTTACTATGGCACACTCTTGTACATGTTCTGTAGAGATCAAGGCATCATGTTATAATGAGGTGTGTTATAAAGGGACTTTACTAGCGCTGTACTTACATTGAAACCTACTGAACTAGCTCTGATATTACAATCTTTTCTTCTAACTATGGCACACTGCTGTACATGTTCTGTCGAGATCAAGACATCATGTTATAATGAGGTGTGTTGTAAAGGGACTGTACTAGCACTGTACTTACATTGAAGCCTACTGAACTAGCTCTGATATTACAATCTTTTCTTCTCACAAAATATATGCAGTGTATATAAGTGTGCTTTTTAAAAAGTCTGTAGCTTATTAAATTTGGAAAGATAAAATAATGTTTCACACACCATTAGAACGGCCACACTTTGATATTTTATTTGGCATATGGTCCAGAATCCTAACACGTTTGTGGATGGAGTTATGAATGGGTTTTCATTACATATTGAACCCCCCTCGTAGACATCAAAGCATCATCTTATAATGAGGTGTGTTATAAAGGGACTGTACTTACATTGAAGCCTACCGAACTAGCTCTGATATTACAATTTTTTTTCTTCACTATGGCACACTGCTGTACATGTTCTGTTGAGATCAAGGCATCATGTTATAATGAGGTGAGTTATAAAGTGACTGTACTAGTCCTGTACTTACATTAATCCTACTGAACTAGCTCTGATATTACAATCTTCTTCTCACTATGGCACACTGCTGTACATGTTCTGTCAAGATCAAGACATCATGTTATAATGAGGTGTGTTATAAAGGGACTTTACTAGCGATGTTCTTACATTGAAGCCTACTGAACTAGCTCTGATATTACAATCTTTTCTTCTCACTATGGCACACTGCTGTACTTGTTCTGTCGAGATCAAGGCATCATGTTATAAAGGGACTGTACTAGTCCTGTACTTACATTGAAGCCTACTGAACTAGCTCTGATATTACAATCTTTTCTTCTCACTATGGCACACTGCTGTACATGTTCTGTAGACATCAAGGCATCATGTTATAATGAGGTGTGTTATAAAGGGACTGTACTAGTCCTGTACTTACATTGAAGCCTACTGAACTAGCTCTGATATTACAATCTTTTCTTCTCACTATGGCAGACTGCTGTACATGTTCTGTCGAGATCAAGACATCATGTTATAATGAGGTGTGTTATAAAGGGACTGTACTAGTCCCGTACTTACATTGAAACCTACTGAACTAGCTCTGATATTACAATCTTTCCTTCTAACTATGGCACACTGTTGTATATGTTCTGTAGAGATCAAGGTATCATGTTATAATGAGGTGTGTTTTAAAGGGACTGTACTAGCTCTGTAACTTACATTGAAGCCAACGGAACTGGCTCTGATATTACAATCTTTCCTTCTAACTATGGCACACTGCTGTACATGTTCTGTAGAGATCAAGGTATCATGTTATAATGAGGTGTGTTATAAAGGGACTGTACTAGCTCTGTAACTTACATTGAAGCCAACGGAACTAGCTCTGATATTACAATCTTCTTCTCACTATGGCACACTGCTGTACTTGTTCTGTCGAGATCAAGGCATCATGTTATAAAGGGACTGTACTAGTCCTGTACTTACATTGAAGCCTACTGAACTAGCTCTGATATTACAATCTTTTCTTCTCTCTATGGCACACTGCTGTACATGTTCTGTAGAGATCAAGGCATCATGTTATAATGAGGTGTGTTATAAAGGGACTGTACTAGTCCTGTACTTACATTGAAGCCTACAGAACTAGCTCTGATATTACAATCTTTTCTTCTTACTATGGTACACTGCTATACATGTTCTGTAGACATCAAGGCATCATGTTATATTGAGGTGTGTTATAAAGGGACTGTACTAGCGCTGTACTTACATTGAAGCCTACTGAACTAGCTCTGATATTACAATCTTTCCTTCCTTCTTACTGTGGCACACTGCTGTACATGTTCTGTAGAGATCAAGGCATCATGTTATAATGAGGTGTGTTATAAAGGGACTGTACTTACATTGAAGCCAATGGAACTAGCTCTGATATTACAATCTTTCCTTCCTTCTTACTATGGCATACTGCTGTACGTGTTCTGTAGAGATCAAGGCATCATGTTATAATGAGGTGTGTTATAAAGGGACTGTACTAGGGATGTACTTACATTGAAGCCTATAGAACTGGCTCTGATATTACAATCTTTTCTTCTCACTATGGCACACTGCTATACATGTTCTGTAGAGATCAAGGCATCATGTTATAATGAGGTGTGTTATATTAGGACTGAACTGGCCCCGTACTTACATTGAAGCCTACCAAACTAGCTCTGATATTACAATCTTTTCTTCTCACTATCGCACACTGCTGTACATGTTCTGTAGACATCAAGGCATCATGTTATAATGAGGTGTGTTATAAAGGGACTGTACTAGTCCTGTACTTACATTGAAGCCTACTGAACTAGCTCTGATATTACAATCTTTTCTTCTCACTATGGCACACTGCTGTACATGTTCTGTAGAGATCAAGGTATCATGTTATAATGAGGTGTGTTATAAAGGGACTGTACTAGCGCTGTACTTACATTGAAGCTTACTGAACTAGCTCTGATATTACAATCTTTTCTTCTCACTATGGCACACTGCTGTACTTGTTCTGTCGAGATCAAGGCATCATGTTATAAAGGGACTGTACTAGTCCTGTACTTACATTGAAGCCTACTGAACTAGCTCTGATATTACAATCTTTTCTTCTCACTATGGCACACTGCTGTACATGTTCTGTCGAGATCAAGGCATCATGTTATAATGAGGTGTGTTATAAAGGGACTGTACTAGTCCTGTACTTACATTGAAGCCTACTGAACTAGCTCTGATATTACAATCTTTTCTTCTCACTATGGCACACTGCTGTACATGTTCTGTAGAGATCAAGGTATCATGTTATAATGAGGTGTGTTATAAAGGGACTGTACTATCGCTGTACTTTCATTGAAGCCTACCGAACTAGCTCTGATATTACATTCTTTTCTCCTCACTATGGCACACTGCTGTACATGTTCTGTAGAGATCAAGGTATCATGTTATAATGAGGTGTGTTATAAAGGGACTGTACTAGCACTGTACTTACATTGAAGCCTACTGAACTAGCTCTGATATTACAATCTTTTCTTCTCTCTATGGCACACTGCTGTACATGTTCTGTAGAGATCAAGGTATCATGTTATAATGAGGTGTGTTATAAAGGGACTGTACTAGCACTGTACTTACATTGAAGCCTACTGAACTAGCTCTGATATTACAATCTTTTCTTCTCTCTATGGCACATTGCTGTACATGTTCTGTAGAGATCAAGGTATCATGTTATAATGAGGTGTGTTATAAAGGGACTGTACTAGCGCTGTACTTACATTGAAACCTACTGAACTAGCTCTGATATTACAATCTTTTCTTCTTACTATGGCACACTCTTGTACATGTTCTGTAGAGATCAAGGCATCATGTAATAATGAGGTGTGTTATAAAGGGACTTTACTAGCGCTGTACTTACATTGAAACCTACTGAACTAACTCTGATATTACAATCTTTTCTTCTAACTATGGCACACTGCTGTACATGTTCTGTCGAGATCAAGACATCATGTTATAATGAGGTGTGTTATAAAGGGACTGTACTAGCACTGTACTTACATTGAAGCCTACTGAACTAGCTCTGATATTACAATCTTTTCTTCTCACTATGGCACACTGCTGTACTTGTTCTGTCGAGATCAAGGCATCATGTTATAATGAGATGTGATATAAAGGGACTGTACTAGCCCTGTACTTACATTGAAGCCTACTGAACTAGCTCTGATATTACAATCTTTTCTTCTCTCTATGGCACACTGCTGTACATGTTCTGTAGAGATCAAGGTATCATGTTATAATGAGGTGTGTTATAAAGGGACTGTACTAGGGCTGTACTTACATTGAAGCCTACTGAACTAGCTCTGATATTACAATCTTTTCTTCTCACTATGGCACACTGCTGTACATGTTCTGTCGAGATCAAGACATCATGTTATAAACGGACTGTACTAGTCCTGTACTTACATTGAAGCCTATCGAACTAGCTCTGATATTACAATCTTTTCTTCTCACTATGGCACACTGCTGTACATGTTCTGTCGAGATCAAGACATCATGTTATAATGATGTGTTATAAAGGGACTTTACTAGCGATGTTCTTACATTGAAGCTTACTGAACTAGCTCTGATATTACAATCTTTTCTTCTTACTAAGGTACACTTCTGTACATGTTCTGTCGAGATCAAGGCATCATGTTATAATGATGTGTTATAAAGGGACTGTACTAGTCCTGTACTTACATTGAAGCCTACTGAACTAGCTCTGATATTACAATCTTTTCTTCTCACTATGGCACACTGCTGTACATGTTCTGTCGAGATCAAGGCATCATGTTATAATGATGTGTTATAAAGGGACTGTACTAGTCCTGTACTTACATTGAAACCTACTGAACTAGCTCTGATATTACAATCTTTTCTTCTCACTATGGCACACTGCTGTACATGTTCTGTAGAGATCAAGGCATCATGTTATAATGAGGTGTGTTATAAAGGGACTGTACTAGTCCTGTACTTACATTGAAACCTACCAAACTAGCTCTGATATTACAATCTTTTCTTCTCTCTATGGCACACTGCTGTACATGTTCTGTAGAGATCAAGACATCATGTTATAATGAGGTGTGTTATAAAGGGACTGTACTAGTCCTGAACTTACATTGAAACCTACTGAACTAGCTCTGATATTACAATCTTTTCTTCTCACTATGGCACACTGCTGTACATGTTCTGTAGAGATCAAGGCATCATGTTATAATGAGGTGTGTTATAAAGGGACTGTACTAGTCCTGTACTTACATTGAAGCTTACTGAACTAGCTCTGATATTACAATCTTTTCTTCTCACTATGGCACACTGCTGTACATGTTCTGTAGACATCAAGGCATCATGTTATAATGAGGTGTGTTATAAAGGGACTGTACTAGCTCTGTAACTTACATTGAAGCCAACGGAACTGGCTCTGATATTACAATCTTTTCTTCTCACTATGGCACACTGCTGTACATGTTCTGTCAAGATCAAGGCATCATGTTATAATGAGGTGTGTTATAAAGGGACTGTACTAGTCCTGTACTTACATTGAAGCCTACCGAACTAGCTCTGATATTACAATCTTTTCTCCTCACTATGGCACACTGCTGTACATGTTCTATAGAGATCAAGGCATCATGTTATAATGAGGTGTGTTATAAAGGGACTGTACTAGTCCTGTACTTACATTGAAGCCTACTGAACTAGCTCTGATATTACAATCTTTTCTTCTCACTATGGCACACTGCTGAACATGTTCTGTAGAGATCAAGGTATCATGTTATAATGAGGTGTGTTATAAAGGGACTCTACTAGGGATGTACTTACATTGAAGCCTACTGAACTAGCTCTGATATTACAATCTTTTCTTCTCACTATGGCACACTGCTGTACATGTTCTGTAGAGATCAAGGCATCATGTTATAATGAGGTGTGTTATAAAGGGACTGTACTAGTCCTGTACTTTCATTGAAACCTACTGAACTAGCTCTGATATTACAATCTTTTCTTCTCACTATGGCACACTGCTGTACATGTTCTATCGAGATCAAGGCATCATGTTATAAAGGGACTGTACTAGCACTGTACTTACATTGAAGCCTACCGAACTAGCTCTGATATTACAATCTTTTCTTCTCACTATGGCACACTGCTGTACATGTTCTGTCGAGATCAAGGCATCATGTTATAATGAGGTGTGTTATAAAGGGACTGTACTAGTCCTGTACTTACATTGAAGCCTACCGAACTAGCTCTGATATTACAATCTTTTCTTCTCACTATGGCACACTGCTGTACATGTTCTGTCGAGATCAAGACATCATGTTATAATGATGTGTTATAAAGGGACGTTACTAGCGATGTTCTTACATTGAAGCTTACTGAACTAGCTCTGATATTACAATCTTTTCTTCTCACTATGGCACACTGCTGTACATGTTCTGTCAAGATCAAGGCATCATGTTATAATGAGGTGTGTTATAAAGGGACTGTACTAGTCCTGTACTTACATTGAAGCTTACTGAACTAGCTCTGATATTACAATCTTTTCTTCTCACTATGGCACACTGCTGTACATGTTCTGTCGAGATCAAGACATCATGTTATAATGAGGTGTGTTATAAAGGGACTTTACTAGCGATGTTCTTACATTGAAGCCTACTAAACTAGCTCTGATATTACAATCTTTTCTTCTTACTATGGCACACTCTTGTACATGTTCTGTAGAGATCAAGGTATCATGTTATAATGATGTGTTATAAAGGGACTGTACTAGAGATGTTCTTACATTGAAGCTTACTGAACTAGCTCTGATATTACAATCTTCTTCTCACTATGGCACACTACTGTACATGTTCTGTCGAGATCAAGACATCATGTTATAATGAGGTGTGTTATACAGGGACTGTACTAGAGATGTACTTACATTGAAGCCTACAGAACTAGCTCTGATATTACAATCTTCTTCTCACTATGGCACACTACTGTACATGTTCTGTCGAGATCAAGACATCATGTTATAATGAGGTGTGTTATAAAGGGACTGTACTAGAGATGTACTTACATTGAAGCCTACTGAACTAGCTCTGATATTACAATCTTTTCTTCTCACTATGGCACACTGCTGTACATGTTCTGTAGAGATCAAGGCATCATGCAGGAGATTCTGCAGCTGATTCATTTTAACTGCATCCTGAAAAATAAAAGACAACTTGAGTTTGAGCCTTTCCTTCATGAATATTCATGCTAAGTTCCACCCACTATGGATAATTTTAAAAACAAACTTATACCTTTGTAGATAGAACAAAGAAATTGCTTGTAAGGTCCACCAATGGTATAGCCAGAACACTGAAAAAGTTACGCACATCAAAGGGAGACTACTGGATCAAGCAGTGATTCTCTTCAACTGCATCCCTTTTCAAAATGGCAACTTCTCTTAAAGCAAAGATTTGCTCCAAGAGGAAACCCATTCTTAACCACATTACATGTAGGTGACCTCCCTTGAATGTTACTATTTTTATTGCGCATGTGCGTAACTGTGTAATGGGAGCTATGTCAATGTCCACTAGAGTAGGATCATATCTAATCATATTTCCATAAGCAAACAGAGCTGCCTGATTTGGGACTGCTCTGCTTGCAAAAATATTAAAACGCATCTCTATGAGGTATAGGTAGCATTCTACTAAATATTCATGAAGTATGGCCACGCCCTTTTTGGGGAGGAAGTAGTCATAAAAAAAACACTGTTGATCATTTCATTGGTCATTTTCCTTTTGCTTCATTGGAAGGTGATAAGAGGCCAGATAAAATAAATCAAAAATCAAGAGAGTTTGAACATTTTATGCCCTAAGCAGGAGAATAATGTTTCGATTTTTAGAGTACCCCCTCTGATAAAAATCATCTGTTTATTTGCTGCGGACTAGGGGGTTCCCCAACTTATTTACACATGACTAATTTTGAGATGGGAAACCTCCATGTTTTTCATCATAAATCAAATAAGCTATGGCAGGATTTTCAAGAGTCAATGTCAAAATTCGTCAAATTTTGAAAGAAGTAAAAGGAAAAATACAAATTAAATAAAATGATATTCTTTTTTTCATGAAAGTAACAAGATGTTTCTGAAAATACTATGAAAAGCGAAAAGAAACCTTAACAGCCAATCAGATCCTTATAATTAAGTTTCAAAGATCACATGACCAGATAAAATGTCAATACCGTAACAAACTTTAATTCCTTTTTTTTCTTCAAATCTCGTCATGGATATTTATTTTGTTGCATTGGATAAGTTCAATAAATCATGTGTTTAATTGTGTCAAAGGTAAAATTTGAACAAAATGATTAATGATTAATGAGCAAACGTAAAATGCATTTTTTTATCTTTTAAGTGATTTTGCATACTATTTTCTCAGTATTTTGTTTAAAAACCACATTTCTAGAAAATTACAATGCTTTTGTATGATTGTAATCTACGAAAGGAATTGATCAGGTACTTAAAATATACATGTTGTCTCTGTCTGATATACTTTTTTCCCAAAAATATCACTGTTACGGTACTTGACAAAAATGTTACGGTATTGACCTTTAAAGAATATATGCTAGCGTAATTCTTCTGTTTAAGATTTGGTGTAGAGCACTGTTGACCTGATTGCAATGTTAATACTCTTGACACATGTCCACAGAAAGAATTTTGGAATATATGGTAGATGGCATCTATTTCAAAATATTGTTACGGGTTTGACAAAACCGTTATGGTATTGACAAACCCTGCCTGAAAACAAAACAATATGTCAATACTGTAACAAACTGTTTATACTCAAATTCATCATTCAATTTGTGTTTTATGCTTCTGTTTAATTTGATAAAGCATTCTTATCATAAATTCACATAATAAACTTGACTAAAAACTAATATCTTTGCATTCAAAACAGTACTTTTTTGACAGCATATGTCAAAACCGTAACAAGATGTGTCAATACCGCAACATTTTCATCGTTACGCTATTGACTGTTACGGTATTGATATATTCTACATATTTTTTCACCTAAAATAATGATTACTCCCTAAAGCATCGCAACAAGACTGATTTTTTGTTGAGAAATTTTATTTGGTCAAGATGTTAAAACCAGAATTGTTTTATCAAATTCCATTGTCCATTTTTGTGTTACGGTCATTTGACACAAAAAAAATATACTATAAAAATTTCACTCACCAAAACAGTATTTTCTTTTGCCAGTTCTGTAGAGGCTTTACAAAACACATGTATTCTTAGTAAACAGAAAGTGTCAAATTAGTATGACAGAAAACCAGATTCAGCACCATTAGGGATCCAGTATTATTTTTGCAATTTATCAAGTGTTACGGTCTTGACATAAACGCTTGGGACAGAGGTTTTTTGGCAAAAAAATGCAAAAAATGTAATGAAAAATCACATATTGAAACCTCCTACATTTACTTTGATAATGCTTTTATCAATACAGCCAGTTAAAATTATTGAGAAAATAACAGTTTTTTAATAATTCTTGTCGAAAGTTCAATTTTTTCCGTTGGACGGGCAAAAATGCCTAAAAATGGGGTTTTAATCCAATAAAAAATATATTTACAAACCAATATTTTTCAGTTTTATCAGCTAGCCTTATTAAGTATTTTTTTGTTTGTTTTGTTGCTTTACGTCCCAAGTCAACAGCTATGGTCATTGCGGGACGGTCAGTTCACCTAACCACACTTTTTCCTGGGCAAGCTTGAACAAGCAGTTAACCAGTACTTCGTGCACATACTTTTGCTTGTAACTGACAACAACCCTTCTTGAATGATTCAGCGGAAGGGAGGAGAATGACCGTAGAAATTATTTCATGATCAATCTCCACGAAAGTATGGGACCGGGCCGGGATCGAACTCGTGACCCCTGGATATGCAGTCAGACTCGCATCTGTTGCCAGACACGTTACCGACTGCGCTATGCGTCCCATTGTCTGAAGAAAAAAATTCATGATCACATCAGCGGTTTTCATAAGATATGAAACGGACAAGAATTTTGACAAATTTTGACATTGACTCATAAAAGACTTTTGTCAAAATTGTATGTGTGAATAGATTTTGAGAATGGATTACTTTACTGCTATTTTGCACCGTCGGCAATGGAGAAATATTTAGTGGAAAGCCACATACAGTATCGGCCCTAAAAAGGGCACTTACAGTGCACATCCTTTTTTCAGTATGGGACCAATTGATATGAAGACTTTATAGGGATCACACATGTTTTTTCATGCATTAACATTTGCCGGGTCCCGAGGATGCTGTTTGAACACGAGGCCGATAGGCCGAGTGTTCACCATCATCCGAGGGACCCGGCAAGTGTTAATGCAATGAAACAAACATGTGTGATCGTTATTCTTGCATATTTTACCTTATTCCAGCCCAATTCGCACTGTATTTTCAAGTTCTGACCCATGTTCAAACAGCACGTGAATCTCCTGATTTGAACATGGATTTTCGTTCATTTGACAATGGGTGTAAACAGCTATACGAATAGATATCTATGCAAGAATAGCAGTTTGAACATAAAAAATTATTTGAAAACATCCCTGAGTTTTACCCATTTACTGCAAACAATCTGCTTTTTCAAGGAGATAAATTTCTCATACATGTATCATGTGCAGATCCAGAAAGTTTTGTCAGAGGGGGTCCAACAATGACAAGGTTTTTTGTGTTGTTGTTTTTAGTTGATGAGGAGAGGAAGGATCCAAATACCACTATAAGTGGGCCATCATCAGCCCGCCAGCGAAATGCCACTTTAATGGTGTTTCACTGGCAGGCCGATGGTGGCCCAACGTTGAATGCTGTCTTGGTAGCTTTGTCATTTTTCAGAGGATCCGGACCAGTATTGCTAAGAAACCTTATAAATTGTGATTTTTCAGGGGGGGGGGTCCAGACTCCCTGTCCCTCCCCTCTAGATCAGGGCATGTGTATCCAGTTTAACATATTATTTGCATCAAACACTGTTGTTGTAAAAACGGTTGACAGTGACAGTGCTACCACAAGAAACTGGAAAATGAATATATCTCTGTCATATGAAAATCCAAAAGCAATTAATTTCAAAGAAACTTTGAAGACGGCAGTTTTCTTTGAGAGAATTCATCTCAAATGATGGCTTCAATCTAAGTGAAGCCATACTTTGAGATTTATTCAAATATTCCATCATACGAAACCTAAAATAGCAAACCTCCATATAAAAAGGCGTAACAAAAACAAAAAGTTTTTTTCTTATTTCTCAACCAAGGTACTTAAATGAAATGTTACAATGAGAGTATTATTTAGAAGAAACAAGTAGAAATATTACCACAACATCTATGGATGGTGGGGCCTGATAGCCTGATCTCTCATAATCCAGCTCATCGTCAAATATTGATGACAATGAATGTCTCTTTGCTGACATAATTCTAGTTCCAATATATCACCCACAATGACACTGTGTTCTTATGGTATTACAGCAGAAAATGAAAGGGATTTGAAATTTGAACAAACCAGCTTCCGTACTTTTACCACCGCCCACTGAAAATGTTGTCTGCTGATGTCATCCGCTATTTTTATTTGTTAACTCTTTGCAATGCTGGGTAATTTTTCATGATTTTTTTTTGGTCTGTAGATATCTTACAACACTTCATTTTTTTCAAATTCAGGAATAACATCACAGTGTTAAACAGCTTGAATCCAGATCAGGCCCCACATTCTGTCAAACCTGATCTGGAACCAACTATTTATAAAGGCTATCAGCAGATGACAAAATTTGCCATTAGCAGGCAAAGATTCAAAAAGTTTAATTTTAAAATGCATGCAAACAGTGTGGACCCAGATCAGACTGCTCCATATGGAGCAGTCTGATCTGGGTCCACACTGTTTGCTATGAAGTTCAAAAATGTAACAGGAACAGATGACAAAGCAGATGACATTTCCTAGTGAAATAAAATGGCTCTTCCAGTTACATAACAGTGGATTCACAGTCTCCATAGGAAACAGTGTGGACCCTGCAATCAACTATTTTTCTCAGTTGCCAGCTCATCTGGATCTACTCTGTTTTTGTTAAGAGGTTACACAGGACTTTAGTTAAGAGTGTGTACCAATTTTTTTTCTTATTTCTCAACCAAAACATATGTTGTGGGTACTCAAAAGAACCGTCTCAATGACAGGGTTTTTTTTGAGCACTCAAAACGTATGTCAAAACTGATAGGTAAGAAAATAATTACAATTTTACCCTCAAAATTTTGTTTCTCTAAACCTATGTTACATACAGGTTAAGCAGAGCAAGGATCTGGCCGTTTTAATCCTATACCACTCAGAATGTCCAAAACCGAATGATTTTTACATTCTGAGTACAATATGCTAATTATAATTTTCCTCTTTTTCCGAGAAAGTCAAACATTTTAAAAATCATGTAAAATATCTCCTCTGATTAATAAATGTATCTATTTATTGTTGGACATTATGA